>JAACNH010000033.1:0-446130 GCA_019447015.1 Hymenochirus boettgeri | reverse complement strand
ATAACACTGCCCTATTCAATATGGCGCAGACAGGAAGTAACTATGGAATCCCACCCTCTACACAAGGAAAACAGGAAGTAGCAATGTATCCCCCACTCTATTTAAATAGCCAAAACACAAATAGGTTAAAAAACAAAACAATTATGAACCCCCAAGTAATTGTGCCCCAACACTGAAGTGTATAATCTTTATAACGAATAAGTTTGCTTACACCGATAAATAATAAATAAAAACAGGAGAGGGTGGTAAGAAGAGACGTACTTTTTAGCACTGGGGATATGCTTCTTCATGTAGTCCAGTGCATTCTGGGTGATCCCTTTCTGTAGGATGAGGTCCTTTAACTGGTGCCCATTGCTGTTATTCTTTATCCCGGCAGCGATCTTGCAAAAACAGTCCAGAAAAACTTTATCATCGGCACTGTGTTCATCATCGTACCTACCCGGGAATGAGTTAAGCCATAGTCAGACATACATAGTTACGTGCATTCATTTAAATAGACATGTACGAGTCACTAACTTAAAAAAAAAAAAATCTAACAAATTTTCAGTGATTTTCTCATTGACTATGTAAACAGATTTTTTTTTTTGAAGTTAGTGACTCGTACATCGTCTAATTTTAATAAATGTGCACGTAACGTATGTATGGTCTGGACTATGGGCTTAACTCTTCACCCGGCGTAGGGTACATGAAACACGTGCCGATGATAAAGTTTTTCTGGATGTTTTTTGCAAGATCGCTGCGGGATAAAGAATAACGCAATGGGCACCAGTAAAGGACCATCCGACAGAAGGATCACCCAGAATGCCCTGGACTACATGATAGAAGCATATCCCCAGTGCTAAAAAGTACGTCTCTTCTACCCCACCCTGGCTCCCTGTTTTAATTTTTATTTATCGGTTTGTAAGCAACACCTTATTTCGTTTATAAAGATTATACATACACTTCAGTTTTGGGGCACATTACTTGGGGTTCATAATTGTTTTGTTTTTTTTAAAACTGTTTGTTGTTTTGGCTATTTAAATAGGTGGGGGATGGATATGCTACTTCCGTTTCACTGTGTAGAGGGTGGGATTCCATAGTACTTCCGTCTGACGCCATATTGAATAGGGGAGTGTTATGGTGGCGTTTCATAACAGAGGAGGGGGGATACATTGCTACCTTCCTGTTTTCCTTGTGTTAGAGGTGGATTAATTAGTTATTCCTGTCTGCGCATCATATGAATAGGCATGTGTTATGGGGTGTTTATACACGAGAGTGGGTGAACATGCTAGTCCTCTTTTCCTTTTGTAGAGGGTGGATCACATAGTTATATGTCTGCGCCATATTGAAATAGGGGCAGTGTTTTATGGCTGTTGTATACAAGAATGGGGAGATACATTGCTACTTTCCTCTTTCTTCTTGTGGAGGGGTGGGATCACATAGTTACTATTGTCGCGCCATATGGAAAGGGCCAGTTGAGGTTAGTATTTGGCTGTTTTACAGGAGGAGTGGGGGATACCTTGCCACTTCCTCTTTTCCTTGTGTAGAGGGGGTGATTCCATAGTTACTCCTGTCCGTGCCATTATTAATAGGGCAGTGCTAATGTGGCTGTTTACAGATAGTGGGGGGGATACAGAGCTATTTCCCTTTTCCTTGTGTAGAGGGTGGGATTCCATATTTACTTCCTGTCTGCGCCATATGAAAGGAGCAAGTGTTATGGGTCTGTTTAAGAGAGTGGGGGATACATTTGCTTACTCCTCTCTTCTCCTTGTGTGAGTGGAGGGCTGGGATTCCATAGTTCCTTCTGTCTGCCCCATATTGATAGGGCATGTGTTATGAGGCTGTGTTTATACAAGAGTGGGGGCTACATTGCTACTTCCTCGTTTTTCTTGTTAGAGGTGGGTTCCCATAGTTGACTATCGGTATACTCCGGGCGCCATATTGAATGAGGGCCAGTGTTTATATGGCTGTTAACAGAAGAGTGGGGGATACATTCTACTTCCCTTTAACTTGGGTAGAGGGGGTGGGATTCCATAGTCTTTCCCTGTCTGCGCCATATTGAATAGGGCAGTGTTATATGTGTTTTTATTACACCGAGAGTGGGGGATACATTGACTACTAGTCCTCTTTTCCTGTGTAGAGGTGGGATTTCATAGTTACTTTCTGTCTGTGGCCATATTGAATAGGGCAGTGTTATTGGCTGTTTATCAGAGAGTGGGGGGATACAGGAGCTACTTCCTTTTTTCTTGTGTAGAGGGCGGGGATTCCATAGTTACTTCCTGTTCTGCGCCATATTGGAATAGGGCAGATGTATGAGGCTGTTTTTATACAGAGAGTGGGGGATACAGAGCTTGACTTCCTCCCTTTTCACTGGTAGAGGGTGGGATCCATAGTTACTTTCCTGTCTGTGCCATATTGAATAGGGCGATGGTATTTGTTATGTTGTGGCGTGTTTTTAATACAGAGAGTGGGGGGGGATACAAGCTACTTCCTTTTTTCCTTGTGTAGAGGGTGGGATTCATAGTACTTCCTGTTCTGGGCCATTATGAATAGGGGCGAGTGTATTGAGGCTGTTTTACAGAGAGTGGGGGAATACAGAGCTACTTCGTTTCCGCCTTGGTAAGAGGGTGGGATTCACATAGTTACTTCCTGTCTGCCGCCATATTGATAGGGCAGTTAATTGGGCTGTTTTACACAGAGAGTGGGGGGGATACATTTGCATACTTCCTCTTTTTCTTGGGAGAGGTGGGTGGATTCAATAGTTACTACTTCCTGTCTGTTTGCCATATGGAATAGGGCAGTGTTATATGGCTGTTTATAACAGAGAGTGGGGGATACAGAGTACTCCTCTTTACCCTTGTGTAGATGGGGGTGGATTCCATAGGTTACTTCCTGTCTGCTCGCATATTGAATTAGGGCAGTGTTATGAGGCTGTTTACACAGAGAGTGGGGGGGATACGAGCTACTTCCTCTTTTTCCTCCGCTGTGTTAGACGGGTGGGATTATTCCATAGTTTACATCTCTTCCTTCTGTGCCCTATTATGAATAGGGCGAGTGTTATGAGGCGTGTTTATCAAGAGTGGGGCGATACTTTCTACGTTTCCCTCTTTCCTTTGTAGTAGGTGGGATTCCATATTACTTCCGGTCTGCCGCCATATTAATAGGCAGTGTTATATGCTGTTCTTACAGAGAGTGGGGGATAACATTGCTACTTCCTCTTTTCCTTGTGTATAGGGGGGGATTCCATAGTTACTTTCTGTCTGTGCCCTTTTGAAATCGCACAGTGTTTGTGGACGTTTATACGAGGAGTGGGGGGATACAAGAACTACTTCCTCTTTTCCTTGTGTAGACGTGGTGGGATTCCATAGTTCTTTTCCTCGTTGCGCCATATTGAATGGGCAGTGTTAATGAGCGTTTATACAGAGAAGGGATGTAAACAAGGTGACAGCTACGTTCCTCTTTTCCTTGTGTAGAGGTGGGATTCATAGTCTTACTTCCTATCCTGGGCCATATGAATAGGGCGAGTGTATGAGGCTGTTATACAGAGAGTGGGGGATACAAGTTACTAGCTTACTTACTTCACTCTTTTCTTGCTTGTAGGAGGGTGGGATTGCCATAGTTACTTCCTGCTGTGCCTATTGAATATGGCTTTATGGGCCTGTTTATACAGAGGTGGGGGGATACAGACTACTTACCTCTTCCTGTGTGTAGAGGGTGGGATTCCATAGTTACTCCTTTGTCTGTGCCATATTGAATAGGGCACTGTTAGTGGCTGTTTAACAGGAAGTGGGGGATACAGAGCTACTTCCTCTTTTCTTGTGTAGAGGGTGGGATGCCATATTCAATTCCTGTCGCGCGCCATATTGAATAGAGGCGTGCTATGAGGCTGTTATCAGAGAGTGGGGGATTCACCAGCTACTGTCATCTTTTCCTTGTGTAGAGGGTGGGTACATAGTTACTTCCTGTCTGACCTAGTTTGATAGTGATGTTATTGAGGTCGGTTATATCCGAGAGTGGGGGAGACATTGCTAATTCCTCTTTTCCTTGTGTAAGGGTGGGATGCATATTACTTCCTGTCTGCCGCATATTGAATAGGCAGGTGATTATGAGGCTGTTTTACAGTAGAGTGGAGAGGGGATACATTGCCTTCCTCTTTTGCCTGTGTAGAGGGGGGATTACTATTACTTCCTGTCTGTGCCATAGTGAAGAGGGCAGTGTTCTGAGGACTGTTTCACAGAGAGTTGGGGGATACATTGCTACCTCCTCTTTTTCCCCTGTGTGTAGAGGGGTGGGATTACATAGTTACTGCTGTCGTTGCCATATTGAATTAGGGCAGTGTTATGAGGCTGTTTAACAGAGATGGGATACAGAGCTACTCCTCTGTTTCCTTGTGTAGAGGGTGGGACTACCTAGGTATACTTCCTGTCTGCCGCCACTATTGAATAGGGCCGTGTTATTGGGTGGCCTGTTTATACACGAGATGGGGGATACAGAGCGACTAGTCTTCTTTCCTTGTGTGAGGGTGGAGATTCAAGAGTTTATGTCCTGTCCTGTGCCATATTGGATGGGCAGGTTTGAGGCGTTTTATACAAGAGAGTGGGGGATACATTGCTACTTCCCTCTTCCTTGGTAAGGGTGGGATTCCCTAGTTCTTCCTGTCTGCCGCCATCAATTGAATAGGGCAGTGTTATGAGGCTGTTTATACGAGGAGTGGGGATTACAGAGCTACTTCTCTTGTTCCTTGTGTAGAGGGTTGGGATTCCAGAGTTAACTTCCTGTCTGTCCATAGTGAATAGGGCGTGTTATGTTGGCTGTTTATACAGAGAGTGGGGATACAGAGGTACTATCCTCTTTTCCTTGTGTAGAGGTTGGGAGTCCCATAGTTCTCTCCTGTCTGCGCCATAGTTGAATAGGGCCAGGTTGTTATGTGGCTGTTTATACAGAGGAGGGGGATACAGAGCTACTTCCTTGTTTCCTTGGTAGAGGGTGGGATTCATAGATTTACTTCCTGTCTGTGCCATATGAATCGGGCAGTGTTATGAGGCTGTTGTTTATACAGAGAGTGGGGGATACATTGTACTCCTCTTGTCCTGTGAGAGGGTGGGGATTCCATAGTTATTACTGTCTGCGCCATATTGAATAGGGAGTGTTTATGAGGCTGTTTATACAGAGAGTGGGGGATACATGCTACTTCCTCTTTTCCTTGGGTAAGAGGGTGGGTTACATGTTAATTGTATGTGCCGATGCTAGCGGCAGTGTTATGAGGATGTTAGTACAGAAGTGGGGATACAATTGCTACTTCTCTTTTCCTGTTGTAGAGGTGGGCTTTCCAAGTTACTTCCTGTCTGTGCCATATTTGAAAGGGAAGTGTTATGAGGCGTTTATACAAGAGTGGGGGATACATTGCATACTCTCTTTCCTTGTGTAAGGGGTTGGGATTACATAGTTACTTCTGTCTGTGCCATATTGAAGAGGGCAGTGTTGAGGCGTTTATACAGAAGAGTGGGGGATACAGAGCTAACTTCCTCTTTTCCTGTGTAAAGAGGGTGGGATGAAATCGTTACTTCCTGTCTGTGCCATATTGAATAGGGCAGTGTTTTATGAGGCGGTTATACAGAGAGGGGGGATACATTGCTATCCTCTTTCCTGTGGAGAGGGTTGGGATTCCATAGTTAGTTTATTCTGTCTGCGCCATATTGGAAGAGGGCAGTGTTATGAGGCTGTTTCTACAGAGAGTGGGGATACAGAGCTACGTCCTCTTTTCCTTGTGTAAGGGTGGGATTACATAGTTACTTCCTGTACTGGCCATATTGAATAGGGCTAGTGTTCTGAGGCGTGTTTATACAGAGATTGGGGGATACGAGCTACTTCCTCTTTTCCTGTGTAGAGGGGGGGATTCAATATTACTTTCCTGCTGTGACATATTGAAATAGGGCCCGAAGTGTTATGTGGGCTGTTTAACAGGGAGTGGGGGCATACAGAGCTACTTCCTCTTTTCCTTGTGTAAGAGGGTGCGATTCCATAATAGTTACTTCCTGTCTGCGCCATATGAATAGGGCAGAGTGTTATGTGGCTGTTTATACAGAGAGTGGGGGGCTACGAGATACTTCCTCTTTTCCTTTGTAGAGGGTGGGATTCCATAGTACTTTCCTGTCTGGTGCATATTGAATAGGGCCGTGGTTTATGTGGTTATACAGAGAGTGGGGGATATATAGACTTAACTTCTTTTTCCTGTGAGAGGGTGGGATTCCATAGTACTTCCTGTCGCGCCATATTGAATGAGGGCAGTGCATGAGGCTGTTTTATACAGAGAGTGGGGGATAAATTGCTACTTCTTCTTTTCCTGTTGTAGAGGGGGGGGATTCCATAGTTACTTCCTGTCGGCGCATATTGAATAGGGCAGTGCTTGAGGCTTGTTTATACAGAGAGTGGGGGATACGAGCTTACTCCTCTTTTCCTGGTATTTAGAGGGGGGGATTCCATAGGTACTTACTGGCGCATATTGAATAGGGCAGAGTGTTATGTGGCGTTATACAGAGGAGTGGGGGGGATACAGAGTAATTCCTCTTTTCATTGTGAGAGGGTGGGATTCCATAGTTACTTCCTGTCTGGCATCATTGAATAGGAGTGTTAGTGCGCTTGTTATACAGAGAGGGGGGTGCTACCAGAGTACTTACTCTTTTCCTTGTTGTAGGGGTGGCTTCCATAGTTACTTCCTGTCTGGCCATATTGAATAGGGCAGTGTAGGGTTAGAGGCTGTTATACAGAGAGGGGGGAGCGGGGATACAGAGCTACTTTCCTCTTTTCCGGTTGTGAGGGTGGGATTACAAGTTACTTCCTGTCTCTGTTGGCCATATGATAGGGCAGTGTTATGGGGGCTGTTTACTACAGAGAGTGGGGGATCATTGGCTATTCATCTTTTTCCTGTGTAGAGGGTGGGATTACATAGTTACTCTGTCTGCGCAATGAAGGCAGTGTTATGAGCTGTTTATACAGAGAGTGGGGGAGACAGAGCTATTCATTTTTCCTGTGTTAGAGGGTGGGAATGACATAGTTACTTCCGGTCTGCGCCATATTGAATAGGCAGTGCCTGTATGTGGCTGTTCATACAGAGATGGGGATACATTGCTACTTCCTCTTTCCTGTGTAGAGGTGGGATTCCATCGGTACTTCATGTCTGCCGCAATATTATTGAATAGGGGGCAAGTTGTTATGTGGCTGTTCATACAGAGAGTCGGGGATACTGGGGAGGGATACATTGTTAGGTGAGTCGCTTAATAAAATGGAATAACTGCATAGGAATCTTTGTTCCCTAACGAGTGTGTTAATGATTGTTGGAGAGTTTGTATTAATTCAACTGAACCGTTACAGAACATGCTGCGGGCGGACGGATAGTTTCTGCTCACACTGGGATTGTGGTAGCACGTGGAGTTTGTTTTTTTTTAACTGAACAACCCTTTACTTTCAGTCATGGATGCTTGATATTGGAAGAAGGTATTGTCGCGCCAGGACTTGCCCTTTTTATTTGAAGATTACTGCGAGGTCTGGCCAATCGGGCACCTCCATCTCAGGTGAGTGTTATGTCGCAGCTGTGCCATCTGTCCGGTTTTAACCGGCACCAAGCGGTGTTCACACTTTATTAGCCTGCACCAGGCAAGGGAATTACAGTAGGTGTCACAGTCAATATCAACACTATACTCCATTAGTCTGTGTGTTGCCCACGTTTAGACCTTGTGGGACACTAGGGAATTCTATGTTTATAAATTGATATTCCTCTGTACAGAGAGGCCCAGAACACAGTCAGGCTTGTCAATGTCTGGCTATACAGCTCTAAGAAAACCTTGGTAAGTCTGATAGGTGACTGCAGATAAGGACATGGCAAACTGTTGTACCTCTTGTGACCCATTTAAGGCCACATCTGTCTTTTTTAAAATGAATGTCACAAAGCCATAAATCAAACGTCCTATAATTCAATGGGAGGTAGTGATTACTACTTCATCGTTCTGCAGGAGACCCCTCCTCCGTTGTCCTTTAGTTAAAGGATAGTGCAGTTTAAAATCAAGTTATGTTGATTTGGAGGAAAGCTGCAGCTTTTAAAAAATACGTTGCCATATCTTTTTTTACCTATGTCCCTCAGAGCCTGCCAACTTACCTACCCTACCTATACCCCTACCTACCTAGCTTTGTGCCTTGGAAGTTGCTCGAAGGTGCATCTCTCCTGCTGAGCCTCAACCAGTATCCTGTGAGTTCCGTGCACCTCTCCGCTTGAGACTCTTTTTTTTCAACAGTCAATCGGGATGTTTGAGTTCCGGGCACTCTCCTGTTGAGCCAAACAGTAATGCCTGTGAGTTCCGTGCACTCTCCTGCTTGAGCCTCCAACAGTAATTGCATTGTGACGGTCCTGCACTCCCTGCTTGAGCCTCAAACAGTCAGCCTGTTTGGGTCCGTGCACTCTCCGCTTGAGCCTAAACAGTAATGCTGTGAGTCGTGCACTCTCCTATTGGTGAGTTCGTTGCACTCTCCGCTTGAAGCCTCAAACAGTTATAATGCCTTGTTAGTTCCGTGAACTCTCATGCTTGTGAGCCTCAACCAGTTAAGCCTGTGAGTCCGTTGCACCTCTATTGCTGAAGCCTCAAAACAGTAATGCGTGAGTTGCCGTGACACTTCTGCCTGCTTGAGCCTCATCAAACAGTAAGGCCTGTGAGTGCCGTGCACTCTACTGCTTGAGCCTCAAAACAGTAATGCCTGTGAGTTCTCGTCACTCTCTGCCTGAGCCTTCAAACAGTTAACTTGAGTTCCGTGCACTCCTGCCTTGAGCCTCTCAAACAGAATGCATGTGAGTTCCGTTGCATCTCCTGCTTGAGCTCAAAACAGTAATGCCTGTGTAGTACGTGCACTCTCCTGCTTGGCCTCAAACAGTAATGCCTGTGATTCCGTGCACTCTACTTGCTGAGCCTCAAACAGTAATGCCTGGAGTTTCTGTGCACTCTCTGCTTGAGCCTCAAACAGTAATGCCTGTGAGTTCAGTGCACTCTCATGCTTCGCCTCAAACGAATGCCTGTGAGTCCGTGCAACTCTCCTTGCTTGAGCTCAAACAGTAATGCCTGTGAGTTCCGGGCACGCTCATGCTTGAGCCTCAAACAGTAATGCCTGTGAGTTCCGTGCACTCTCCTGATTGAGCCTCAAACAAGTTAATGCCGGGTGAGTTCCGTGCACTATCCGCTTGAGCCTCAAACAGTAAATGGTTGCCTGGCAGAAGTTCCGTGCATATCCTGCTTGGAGCCTCAAACAGTAATGCCTGTGAGTACGTGCACTCTCATGCTTGAGCCTCAAACCAGTAAGTGCCTGTGAGTTTCCGTGCCACTCTATGCTTGAGCTCAAACAGTAATGCCTGTGAGTTCAGGGCACTCTACCCTGCTTGAGACTCAAACAGTATGCAGTGAGTTCCGTGCCACTTCCTGCTTGAGCCTCAAACAGTAATGCCTGAAGTGAGTTCAGTGCACTCTCCTGCTTGAGCTCAAAAAGTAATTGCCGTTGTGAGTTCCGTGCAACTCTCCTGCTTGAGGCCTCCAAAACAGTAATGCCTGTGAGTTCCGTGCACTCTCATGCTGAGCCTCAAAACAGAAGCCTGTGGTTTCCGTCACTCCTGCTTGAGCCTCAAACAGTAATGCCTGGGAGTTCCTGCACTCTCCTGACCTCTGAGCCTCAAAACCGTAGTAATGCCTGTGTGAGTTCCGTGCAGCTTCCTGTTTGGAGCCTCAATTCAGTAATGCCCTGTGAGTTCCGTGCACTCTCCTGCTTGGCTCAAACAGTAATGCCTGTGAGTTACGTGCACTCTCTGCTTGAGCCTCAAACAGTAAATGCCTGTGGTTCCGTGCACTTCTCCTGCTTGAGACTCAAACAGTAATGGCCTGGAGTTCCGTGCAATTCATGCTTGAGCCTTCAACAACAGTAATGCCAGGTGAGTTCCGCACCCATCATCACAAGTTTGCACTCTACTGTTGAGCATCAAACAGTAATGCGGTGAGTTCCGTGCACTCTCAGCGGGGAGCATCAACCAGTAATTGCCTGTGAGTTCCGTGCACTATTCCGGCTTTGAGCCTCAAACAAGTAATTGCCGTGAGTTCCGTGCCCACTCTCTGCTTGAGCCTCAAACAGTAAGCCTGTGAGAGTTGCACTCTCCTGCTTGGCCTCAACAGTAATGCCTGTGAGTTCCGTGCATCTCCTGCTTGAGCCTCAAACAGTAATGCTGTGAGTTCCGTGCACTCTCCTGCTTGAGCCTCAAACAGTAATGCTGTGAGTTCCGTCGCACTTCTCCTGCCTTGAGCCGCAAACAGTAATGCCTTGAGTTCCGTGACTCTCCTTTGCTTGAGCCTCAAACAGTTAAGCCTGTGAGTTCCGTGACTCTCCTGCTTGAACCCAAAACGGACTAGAATGCTGTGAGTTCCGTGCACTCTCTGTTGACCTCAAACAGAATGCCTGTGAGTTACGTGCACTCTCTGCTTGAGCCTCAAACAGTAAGACTGTGAGTTCCGTTGTGCACTCTCTCCTGCTGGACCTCAAACAGTAATGCCTGTACGTTCCGTTGCACTCTATGTTGAGCCTCAAACAGTAATGTGGGTTCCGTGCACACGCACTGCCCGGACCCACAGGCATTACTGTTTGAGGCTCAAGAGGAGAAAGCAGAGGAAATCTCAGAGGGGAGGAGCTTAAAAACATCAGCAAACCCAGTAACAAAAATGTCAGCAACTTCCAAGGCACAATCGGGAGGTAGGGACAGGCTCTGGAGGGAACATAGGTAAAAAAGATATTGGCACACGGTTTATTTATAAAGCTGAAGCTTCCAAAGAACATAACGTGATTTACACTGCACTTATCCTTAAAGAAGGGGGTGTGGACAATTCTGTCAGGCTGGTAAAGTCATTATAAGCTCATTCTTAAGATTCGAAGGTCATTGCTTAGACAGTCATGGACGAACTTGACACCCCAGGAATCTTTCCAGAAAGTCAAAGTATTCTCAAGAATAGTATTGACACTGTTTTGACTAGACACGTGTTTAATCCCTTTCGTGCTGTTTGACAAAAAAAAACAAAAAAAAAAAAAAAAAAGCAAATTGGACAATGGAACACAAATCACAAAAATGGGCCGCTGGGCAATGTAACTGGCACCTTTTCACTATTGGGATTAAAAAGATTGTTGTTTCAGGAACGTGAGAGGCTTTCCTTTAGACTCAAACTGGGGACTTGCTTCTCATTTACCATTTGAAATTGCAAAACCACATCCCGCCTTGTTCAAACCAGGGCATGAATACAGAGCCTGTTTTCAAAAAAGCACCACAGAGCCTAAGTCTGGGAACACACAGATACTAAGTCCAGATACACACAGATTACTATCGGATCCGACGGTATTGGGGCTGTATCGTTACTGTGGTTTCATTCGTTTTCACGAGCGCCGCTGATCCGAACGATCGGGTTTGCGAACGCTCGTTCGGTTAAAGGATAAAATTTTCACGCGGCGCGCTAGGACATCTCATAGAGGGAGTCTAGGCGGCCGATGGACAACACACAGTCCGAGCGTTCTCCCTATGCTTTGTGTATATTGATGTTGTATATGATGTGTCTATTGTGTAGATTGGTATAGGTGTGTATATGCGTTATATGGTGTGTATATGGTTGTGTATATGGGTGTATATGATGTGTATATGGTGTATATTGTATATGGTGTGTATATGATGTGATATGATGGTATTTATGGTGTGTTTATGGTGTGTTATATGATGTGTATAGGTGTCGTATATGGTGTGTATATGATGTGTATATGATGGTATATGTGTGTATATGATGTGTAATATGATGTGTATATGATGTGTAATGGTGTGTATATTGAGTGTATATGATGTGTATAGGGTGTATATGTTGTGTATATGGTGTGTATATGGAGTGTATATGGTGTGTATATGGTGGGGATATGGTTGTGTATAATGGGTGTGTATATGGTGGTTATCTTGCTGTGTATACGCTGTGTATATGAGTGATATGCGGTGTTATGAGTGTATATGGTGGGTATATGGTGTGTATATGTGTGTATTATGGTGTGTATATGGTTGTATATTGTGTATATGATGTGTTGTGTGTATATGAGGTGTATAGATGTGGAATGCTGTGTATATGACGTGTATATGCTGGGATAGAATGTGGATATGGCTGTGTGTACGGCTGTGGATATGATGTGTATAGATGTGTATATGGTGTGTATATGATGTGTATATGTTGGTGTATAGATGTGTATATGGTGTGGATCTGGTGTGTAATGACTGTGTATATGATGTGTATATGACGATGATATGCTGGGATAGAGGGTAATCTGCTGTGTTATAGATGTGTATCTGATGTGTATATGGTGTGTGTATTTAATTGTGTATATGCGGTGTGTACGCGTGTGTGTATATGATGTGCTATATGATGGTTATTGGTGTGTATAGATGTGTATATGATGTTGTATATGGTGTGTGATATGATGTGTAATGGTGTTATTTAATGTGTAATGCTGTGTGTACGCTGTGTATATGATGTGTATATGATGTGTATATGGTTGTGGATATAATGTGTATATGCTGTGGGTACGCGTGTAATGAGGTGTATATGATTGTTATATGGTATGTTTGTATATGGATGTGTATATGAGTGTATATGATGTGATATGGGTGTATATGATGTGTATATGGTGTTGTATATGATGTGTATTATGGTGTTGTGTATATGGTTTTGTAGATGTTGTGTATATGATGGTATATGACGTTATATGTGTGTATTATGACGTGTATATGCTGGGTATATAATGTTGATTGCTTGTGTGTACGCAGGTGTATATGAGTGTAATGATGTGTATATGATGTGGATCTGATGCGATTATGGTTTGCGTAATATGGTTGCCGAGATGGGGTGTATATGCTTGTGTTATGGTGTGTATATGGTGTATTTTATTGGGGGTGTGTTATGATGTGTATATGGTGTGTTTATGATGTGTATATTGTGTATTTTTTAGGTGCGGTATATGGGGTGTCTATGCTGTGTATGGGTGTAATGATGTGTATATTGTGTATCTGGTGCTGTATATTGTGTATATGGTGTGTATATGGTGTGTATGCTGTGTACTATGCTGTGTATATGATGTGTATATGGTGTGTATATGATGTGTATATTGTGTATAGGGTGTGTATATGATGTGTTATATTGTGTATTATTGTTGTGATATGGTGTGTATTGGTGTGTATATGCTGTGTATATGTTGTGTATATTGTGTTGTATATGGTGTGTCTATGATGTGTATATGCTGATGGATATGGTGTGTATATGGTGTGTATATGGTGTGGATATGCTGTGGATATGTGTGTATATGGTGTGTATATGATGTGTATATGGGGTGTATATGCTGTTGTCTAGGTGTGGTATTGTATATGCTGTGTATATCGTGTTATATGCGTGTTGGGATATACGTGTATATGATGTTGTATATGGTGTGATATATGCGTGGGTATATGATGTGTATATGCTGTGTATATGATGGTGTATATGATGGTATATTGCTGTGTATATGAGTGTATTGGTGTGTTATGATCTGTGTATATGGTTGGGTATATGATGTGATATGATGTGTTTATTTATGATGGTATATGGGTTATATGGTGTGTATTGCGGTGTAATGGTGTTGGTATATGGTGTATATGATGTTGTGTTGGTATGCTGTGGCTTATGGTATGGGTATAGGGTGTGTATATGTGTGTATAGGATGGTACTATGCCTGTTGTATAGGGTTGTGTATATGTGTGTAGGATGTGTATATGCCGGGTGTATATTGGTTGTGTATTGTGTGTATAGGATGTGTAGATGCTGTGTATTATGGTGTGTATATGTTGTGTATATGAGGTTGTATATGTTGTGTATATGATGTTATTATGCTGTGTATTATGGTGTAGATGATGTGGATATGTTGTGTATAGGATGTTATATGGTGTGTGATATGTGGTATAGGGTGTGTATATGGTGTGTATATGTGTATAGGAATGTGTATTATGTGTGATATGTGTAAGGATGTGTTATGGTGTGTATATGTTGTGTATATGTTGTGTATAGGAGGGTACTATGGTGTCGTATTGTTGGTATAGGATGTGTAGTTATGGTTGTGTATAGTGTATAGGATGTGTATATGTGGTATATGGTGTTGTATATGGTGTGTATATGGTTGTGTATATGCTGTGGATATGTTGTTGATATTAGGGATGTGATATGATGTGTATATGTTGTGTAAGGATGTGTATATGTGTGTATATGTTGTATAGGGATGTGTAGATGGTGTGTATATGGTGTGTATTATGGTGTGTAAGGATGTGTGGATGAGTGTATATGCTGTGTCTACTTATGCTGTGTGTATAGGGTGGTCTATGGTGTGGTATATGGTTGGTATATGAATGGAATATGAGGTGTATATGGTTGTGTAAGGTGTGTATTATGGGGTGTATATGGTTGGAATGCTGTGTATATGTGCGTATATGGTACGTATATGTGTGTTTATGATGTGTATATGGTGCGTATATGGTGCGTATATGGGGTATATGGTGCGGGATATGATGCGTATATGGTGCGTAATGTTGCGTATATGCGTGCGTATTGCTGTGTATATGCGGGGTATATGCTGTGATATGGTGTGTTATGAGTGTGTATATGGGTGTATATGGTGTGTATATGGTGTGTAAGGCATGTGTATATGGTGTGTAAGGGCGAACGCTCTGGACTGTGTGTATGCAGACGTTGGAAAGGTGACAGGCAGTGATCTTGCAGATTCATCTGTATCTTTCACTGATCTGTTTACTGGTGTACCCAGATTAAGTGGAAGCCTTTCTTAAGGGGCCTATACATGTAACAATCCCGGTGGGCAGATGAATTGTATTTCTTCCCTTTCAGACACTTACAAATATGTATCGGTGTATTGATTTGGTGTTCCTGGTTTCGTCCCAGGCCTTGATCGGGACAGACTCAATCATAAAACCTGGCACAACTAGAGCGGGTCTCCAGGATGAAGGGATCGGCACCCTGGCGGCGATCTACTGGAGGGCTCTTCGGAAACATCGGGGGGGGATGCCAATTAAAAAAGCTTGAGCCCGCACGGAAAGAGCCCGAGCAGAGAAGAAAAAAGGAGGGCAATGGCCATGAGGCAGAAAGAGTGGGCACGTGGGCACTGGACTGTAAGTAATCGATGCATCTGGGGGCAGAGTTATGGAAGTGCAGATGGTAATGGTCTTCTAGGGGGCTCCGGCCTGTTCTGTCCTCAGGACAAAACGAGAAAGGGACTCAAGTGGTGAATAACCTTAAAAACAGCTTTGTTGAAGCGCAGAAGCAAATGGAGAAATGATCGAAGAACAAGGATTGACTGCTGCATCTGCAGAGAAGGGTACAAATTACAGGTATTGGTAAGTTCCCCATGACGTGGCGGTGGGGGCGCTAGCCATCCAAAGTGGCATTTTAACAGACCTGTATGTCCAGGGACAGCAGTTAATAGTGCATTATAAAGCAGTAGAGGGAGCTACATTGCTTCATGTTCTTTGTAATACATTAGTTACCTGTCCTTTATAAAGTCCTGTGTCCTTGTACCGTTATATAGACACAGAACTCCTCAGTGACTTCTAATATCCTTATAATTTACAGTAGGGGATATAGTAGCCCTATAAACATGAGTGGTACCCAGAGGTCCCGGTTATAACTCAGATCTGTGCCTTGATAATTTATCTAGGACACAGAACGCTAAGTGACTTCTTACTATCCTTATAATTTACAGTAGGGGATAAATTACCTTGATTATAATACAGGGGTTGGACCCGAGTTCCCTGTATAACTCAGTCTGGTCCTTGTACCTTTATATGGAACACAGAACTCCTCAGTGACTTCTAATATCCTTTAATTACATAGGGGATACATGTATCTTATAATACATGAGTGGTAACCAGAGTTTCCCGTAATAACTCAGTCTGTGTCCTTGTACCTTTATATAGAAACAGAACTCCTCAGTGACTTCTAATATCTTTAGAAATTTAACAGTAGGGGATATATTATCCATATAATTAATGAGTGGTACCCAGAGTTCCCTGTATAACTCAGTCTGTGTCCTTGTACATTTATATAGACACAGAACTCCTCAGTGACTTTCTAATATCCTTATAATTTACAGTAGGGATACAATGATCCTTATAATACATGGGTGGACCCAGAGTTCCTTTAACTCAGTCTGTGTCTCTGGCCTTTATTGGACACAGAACTCCTCAGTGGCTTCTAATATCCTTATAATTTCAGTAGGGGAGACAATTATCCTTATAATTACATGAGTGGTACCCAAGAGTGCCTGTATAAATCAGTTGGTGTCTTGTACTTATATAGACACAGAACTCCTCAGTGAACTTATAATATACCTTTAATGTACAGTAGGGGATACATTATCCCTTATAATACATGGTGGATACCCAGAGTTCCCTGTATAACTCAGTCTGTGTCCTTGTACCTTTATAGGACACAGAATCCTAGGGCTGTTCTAATATCCTTTATTAATTTACAGTAGGGGATACATATCCCTTATATGACTGAGTGGTACCAGAGTTCCCTGTTACTCTAGTCTGGGTCGTGTACCTTTATATAGCACGAACTCTCAGTGATTCTAATGATCCTTATAATTACAGTAGGGATACATATCCCTTATAATACATGAGTGGGTCCCGAGTTCCCTGTATACACTCAGTCTGTGTCCTTGTACATTTATAAGACACAGAACTTCCTAAGGGGGGGGTGTGTGACTTCTAATATCCTTATAATTTGAGATGGGGGATACATTATCCCGTATAATACATGAGTGGTTACCCAGAGTTTCCCGTTATAACTCAGTCTTGTGTACTTGTACATTTATATAGACACAGAAACTCCTCAGTGACTTATAATATCCTTTAATTTAAATAGGGGATACATTATCCCTTATAATACAGCGTGGTACCCAGAGTTCTCGTATAACTCAGTCTGTGTCCTTGTACCTTTATATAGACAAGAACTCCTCAGTGACTTCTAATTTCCTTATAATTTAACAGTAGGGGATACATATCCCTTATAATCATGAGTGGGAGTAACCAGAGTTCCATGTATAATCAGTCTGTGTCCTTGTACTTTATATAGGACACAGAACTCCTCAGTGACTTCTAATATCCTTATAATTTACAGTAGGGGTACATATCCCTTATAAATACATGAGGGTACCCAGAGTTCTGTATAACTCAGTCTGTTCCTTGTACCTGTAATAGACACAGAATCCTCAGTGCCTTCTAATATCCTCTAATTTACAGTGGGGGATACATTATCCATAAATACATAAGTGGTACCCAGAGTTCCCTGTATAACTCAGTCTGTGTCCTTGTACCTTTCTATAGACACAGAAACTCTCAGTGACCTTCTAATAAAAAAAAAATAAAACCTTCTAATTTACAGTAGGGGATACATTATCCCTTATAATACATGAGTGGTACCCAGAGTTCCTGTATTAAAATCAGTCTGTGTCCTTGTACCTTTATATGGGCACAGAACTCCTCAGTGACTTCTAAATCCTTATATTACAGTAGGGGATACATTATCCCTTATAATAAAGAGTGGTACCCAGAGTTCCGTATACGCAGTCTGTGTCCTTGTACCTTTTATAGCCACAGAACTCCTCAGGGACTTCTAATATCCTTATAATTGACAGTAGGGATACATTATCCTTATAATACATGGGTGGTACCAGAGTTCCCTGTAAACTTCAAGTTCGGTGTCCTTGTACCTTATATAGACACAGAACCCATCAGTTGGACTTCTAATATCCTTATAATTTACAGTAGGGGAACATATCCCTTCTAATATAATGAGTGGTAACCAGAGTCCCTGTATAACTCAGTCTGTGTCCTGGGAACTTATATAGACACCAGAACTCCTCAGTGACTTCTATATCACTTATAATTGACAGTAGGGGATACATTATCCCTTATAATACATGAGTGGTACCCAGAGTGCTCTGTTATAACTCAGTCTTGTCCCTCCTTGTACCCTTTATATAGACACAGAACTCTCAGTGACTTCATATCCTTATATTTACAGTAGGGGATACATTACCCTTAGTATACATGAGTGGTACCCAGGTTCCCTGTATAACTCAGTCGTGTCCTTGTTACCCTCTTATATGACAAAGAAACCACTCATGACTTCCTAGAATCCTTCTAATTTACAGTAGGGATACATTATCCCTTATAATACATGAGTGGTACCCACGAGTTCCTGTATAAATCAGTCTGTGTCTTGTACTTTATTATAGACACAGAACCCTCAGTGACTTCTAATATCCTTTAATTCACAGTAGGGGATACAGTTATCCCTTATAATACTGAGTGGTACCAGCGGTCCATGTATCAATCAGTCTGTTCCTTGTACCTTTATATAGACACAGAACTCTCAGTGGACTTCTAATAATCCTATAATTTACAGTAGGGGAAACATATCCCTTATAATACATGAGTAGTACCCAGAGTTCCCTGTATAAACTCCGGTCTGTGCTTGGACCTTTATATAGACAACAAGGAAAACTCCTCAGTGACTTCAATATCCTTCTATTAATTACAGTAGGGGATACATTTTTCATCCCTTATATACATGATTGGTACCAGGTTCCCTGTATAACTCCGTCTGTGTCTTGTACCTTTTATAGACACAGAACTCCTCAAGGACGTATAATATCCTATAATTTACAGTAGGGGATACATTATCCCTTATAAGCATGAGTGGTACCAGAGTTCCTTATAACTAAGTCTGTGTCTTGTACCTTTATATAAAAAGATACAGAACTCCTCAGTAGTCGATTCTAATATCCTTATAATTTACAGTAAGGTAACATGATCCCGTATAATACATGAGTGGGTTACCCAGAGTTACCTGTATAACTCAGTCTGTGTCATGTACCTTTATAGGACACAGAACCCCTCAGTGACTTCTAATAACCTTATACTTTACAGTAGGGGTACATTATCCCTATAATAAGAGTGGTACCAGAGTTCCCTGTATAAACAGTCTGTGTCCTTGTCCCTTTAATAGACACAGAAAAATCCTCAGTGACTTCTAATATCCTTTATAATTACAGTAGGGGATACATTTCCTATATACCTGAGTGGTACCAGAAGGTCTGGTAACTCAGTCTGTGTCCTTGTACCTTATATAGACACAGAACTCCCAGTGACTTCTAATATCCTTTTTAATTTACAGTAGGGGATACATTATCCCTTATTAATGACATGAGTGGTTTTTTACCAGAGTCCCTGTTAACTCAGTATGTGTCCTTGTACTGATATGGACACAGAAAATCCTCAGTGACTTCTAATATAATTATAATTTCCAGTAGGGGATAATTATCCCTTATATAAGAGTGGTAACCAGGAGTTCCCTGTATTTAACTCAGTCTGTGTCCTGTACCTTTATATGACACAGAACCCTCAGTGACTTTAATATTCCTTATACTTTTACAGTAAGGGGGATACATTTATCCCTTATAATACAATGAGTGGGTACCCAGAGTTCCCTGTATAACTCAGTCTGTTTTTATGTCTTGTCTACCTTTATATGGAAACAAGAATCTCAGTGATTCTAATATCCTTATAATTTACAGTAGGGGATCACATGATCCCTTATAATACATGTGTGCGTTACCCAGAGTCCGGTTATAAACTCAGTCTGTGTCCCTTGTACATTTATATAGACACAGAACTCCCAGTGACTTCTAATATCCTTCTAATTACAGTATGGGGATACATTATCCTTTATAATACAGAGTGAGACCAAGAGTTCCCTGTAACTCAGTCTGTGTCCTTTGTACCTGATATGGGACACCGAACTCTCAGTGGACTTCTAATATCCTTATAATTTAACAGTAGGGGATACATATACCTTCTAAATACATGTGTGGTACCCACGAGTTCCCGTAAACTCCAGTTTCTGTGTCCTTTTACCTTGATATAGGACACAGAACTCCTCAGTGACTTCTAATATCCTTATTATTTTAAAGTTGAGGGGATACATTTCCCTTATAATACATGAGTGGTACCCAGAGTTCCCTGTATAACTCAGTCTGTGTCTTGTACCTCTGTCTGACCACGGAACTCCTCAGTGACTATAATTCCTTATAAATTTAAGTAGGGATTACATTTAATCCTTATTAATACCATGAGATTGTACCCGGTTCCCTGGATAACTCAGTTCTGTGTCCTTGTACTTTATATAGACACAGAGCTACTGAGTGACGTCTACTCCTTATAATGTACAGTAGGGGATACATGACCTTATAATAACAGAGTGGTACCCAGGTTCCTGTATAACTAGTCTGGTCCTTGACCCTTATATAGACACAGAACTCCTATAATATCCTTATAATGTACAGTATAATTTTTACATATTCTCAGCTCCCTCTATTATACTGTTTTGTTTATTAAAAATCCATCTCCAGCCAGTAAGTTATTTTATCTGCTACGTCTCATCCCGGTCTCTCAGCCCCACTAGGTGCTCGGAATTTAAACGTGCTACGAAGCGAATTGAACCGGAGGAAATTGGAGAACAAAACACGCAAGCAACAAGGTGGTTACAGCACTGTCTCTCACTTCAAATCGTGCCACTATGACTGCCCATTTGGCTGCAGTCAGGTGGTAAGCTCCCTGTTATGTATTTGTGATTGATCTTGTACTTTACCCACAATAATAGGTGGCCCCTAATGAAAACAACATTTTTGTTTACCAATTTGTTCTTTTTCTCTGTAACGCAGATTGGCGCGGGGAAGAGAAGAGTGGGAAGTGCAGGTTACAAAATTGGCCAACACTAGTGCAATGGGCTACTTCCGGTCTGGGGTCCCTCACGTGCCAGGAGTTGCGTTCTCTCCGTTGTTTAGCTAGGTGACACCCAATAATGTTACTTCTACTTCAACATTAGCCAGGGTTTACCAACAGTTGGGCAATGTCAGGCACCCGAGAGATGTCTGTCTGTTCAATTGAATCATTCTTGTGCAATCCTTATTAGGCAAAAACACGTACCCCTTAAGGAAGGTCCGGGCCAGAGGAACCACCTACAGTCAACATCCCACGACCTCTAAGCTCCTTTCCTGCCCGTGAGTATGGAGCAGTCGGTCAGTGCAGAGACCGGAGAGGCGGGAAGGGAGAGCACGTATACACATTAATCCCATACATCATGCACACGGTGCTCTATGTCCTCAACACGTAAGATGCTGGGGGGATTTCCAAAGGAACTATGAGATGCGAATCCGGAAAGTGAATTAACAGGCTCAGACAGGGGGCACTAAAACAGTATAACTGCCCAGATTAGGCTTGAGCATTGTACAAAGCACAACCACGGGCAGCCCATAGGGTTGAGTTTGTCCGTGGGGCCCTGTCGGGCAAGGAATTCTTAATTAACTGGTTAATTATTCATTCTGGAGAGAAATTACAGGTATAAAATAATGGAAATAAATGAATTCGTCCCCGGTAAATTAATACTGTATCGATCCCTTACTAAAGTCCGTAAGGTCCCTAACGGTGCCCAAAATTTTTTTTTTTTTTTTTTGTTTTTTTTGTTCAAGGAAGGTTCAAGTGGCCCGTTTTGGTTTGTCTAGAAAAGAGCGATATCCCGGGGAAGAGAACAAACGTCCAGACCTCCTAGAGCAGCCGAAGGAGAAGTGGGTGGAAAGTGCCTTGGAGGTGGATGGTCCCCCATTATTTGCACCGTGCTAGCGCTGTCAACCTACTGGCTACCGAGAGGGTGAAAAACCATCAGAATGAGTGTACGCCGCCTCCTCGTTATTCAGCACGCTCGAGCCGTGTACACCGGTGGAGGAAACAGGTATTAAAACTTCATCACCTAACCGTGAATGTGTGGATAATATACAGCACCGAAAATGCACACATTTAAATGTTCGACTGCATGACGGATGGCCCAAATGTCACATTCATTAATACGGAGATTAATTTAATTACATGGGGGGGGGGGGGGGTCTGATGACCAGATTTATCACATACAGCCCCAACAGCGACATCTACTCTGACCTTTAAGAATTAAGAGGATGCTGGGAAGCTGTTTGTTTTATGGGAAACTCAGACACATGGGATCGTCCCCTGTTGGGATGGAATGTCCAGTATACATCAGTGCTTGGAACTGTACAGGTCTAGGCTGGTTTGTTGGATGCCCCCTTGTCCAGTGGAGAGTGGGTTATTAGTGCCATAATAAAACAGTCTAGATTGCCCCCTGGGGTCAAATATCTGTCTTTCCTGAGTGATTTATTCGGCTTCTGTAATGAGTTTCCCTCCAATAGTTAATGCTCTCAAGCTCTGCAGTGGATTTCCACCAAGTTCCCTTGTGGTGTTCATCTCAAGTTTTTCACGTTGACTGTTGTTACCCCATGTGTGCTGTGTAAAACTCCCGCTAGGCAGCGCCCACCCTGGAGCACAGTCTGTCCCGCCTTGAGTTTCCCCCCCCCCTCTTTGCCCGTACTACGAGAACTCACGGGGAAAAAAAACAGCCCAGACAAGCTGAGCAACCCCGTCTTTGTTGGGAAGACTTCTCTATGATTCCAGCACCCGGAGTGTTGGGCACCTACGTAGGGAAGTAGCATAAGCCGATTGTGCAAGCGTGAAAGCGTCGTGTCAGCAAACTTCACGGCGATAGGTTTACAAGCGATCACACAACTAATTCAAGAATGGACCAGATTGCCAGATTTAATGATGACAGTGTCAGGTCTTTATTTTATCGCAGGGTAGAAAAAACAAAGTGTTTGGGAGCAGATGATCCTTTTATTGCCCCGCCGCCCGGCTATGTTACGATATAGAGGCACAAGGCCAAACGGACCAAAACAGGGGAAAAGTTGAAACTCTATTATATATAAATAGGTGGGGATCTAATGAAAACTCTGGACTGACTGAAGCTTTATTTTGGGGGGAAAAAATAAAAACATTTATACAAAAAAAAATTATTTTCCTCCCTCAAAGATGGAAAATCCAAATGATTTTTAAAAGATGTTTATCACCTGGGGCCGGATGTGTGTCAGTCTAAGGATGGTGCTATGCAGCCAAAAGCAAATAAAGGCAAGGAGGAAACAGTACCAAGGTACCCGAGAAAATGGTTAGGTCAGCCCAAGTATGGAGCCAGGCAAGGCAACATCCAGATTGATGAAAGCAAAGTAGTACAACCAACGGAATGAAGGTAAACGGAACGGGATGGCTGGAGAACATATGCAGTAATCTAACAAATTTTCAGTGATTTTCTCATTGACTATGTAAACAGATACATTTTACAATTTAAAAATGCTGGTAGCACCTTACAGAGGGACCAAATCTTCCTTTGGCACCTGCCCCACAGATTTAAATGGGGTGACATCACCAGTTGCAAAGCAGCATGGGAAACAGGAAGAACAGCAGCACCAACAATCAGATCAAACTAACTTTATTTTTAAGTGGGAGTTTGGAATTTGAGCTACAGTTCTATAACCGGAACTGAATGGCAAGTACATGACGAAGGAAGGGACACATTGGCTTTTTCTTGAAAGTATTAGTAGATTTAGGGGTTTATTTAATAAATGGATATGAAATCTGCCTCAACCAATCAAATGTTTCCTTGATTCCTAGTCTACTACAGTTAGAAACCTTCCAATTGATTGCTGCAGAATTGTAGTTTCCAGATCACCTGCTGATTGTAAGAGGCTCTTAATAAATGCAGTTAGCAGGGCTGCACTGATTGCATTAAAACTGCATGACTGCTGACTCAGCCTTGCTGCGTGTGATTTTAATAAGTGTCCTCTGATTTATTTAATAACCCCCTAGAGTTGCATTAATTCTGCCAGGGACGTACTTTTCGAAAGTACAATACGGTTTGAAGCGATCCACTAGTATCTGCATTTTTTCCATTTCTCCGAAGGACAGATAAGGGATGATTCGCAGCAGACCCTGGAGGACGCTCAGGTTAGACCGCACGAAGGTGCTGTTGATCTGATCCAATAACATTACCAGCTGATCCTTGTCGCCAGTCAGAAGAAGGTTGCTCTGGTAACACGAGAAATAGAAAAGATCACAAAAACTTCCCAAGATTCTTTGTTGTCTGTTGTGCAGTAATTTACAATGTGGCGTTAAGTGTGCGAGGCTTCTGGTTATCCTGACCTTGTCTTCACTCAGTGGCTCTGCATTAGATTCATCCAGAATAATCTCCATGATACTTAGAACTTGTTCTGCTACTGCCGCTCCCCCGCTGTCCTTGCTCTCCTGCTCAGCTACTAAGGCCTGAGAAAACAGACACACAAGCAAGTCAGACGCCATATAAACCAATATAAACTGTAACATCTCTAAGGATCCCTAGGCTGGATCCCCCCTTACCAGGTTTAAAGTGCCCAGCATGACATTCAGTGTGTTCATTTCCAGCTTCACCAACTGTTGCCTGTTGACTTTAACTTTCACACAGTAACTGAACAGTTTCAGGAGAACCTGCAAAAGGAGAATGTGCTACAATAAAGGCTTTTCATTCATGTGATCACAGTAATGTATACTAAAACCCCTTTGTTTATAATGTATGCCATGTTCAGAAACTGATATTGTATGGGGGCCTAGGAATGTGCATGGTTAGCTTTTCTATGTTTATAATGTAAATGTTCCAGTGTACAGATAATATGAATTGTAGGGGGGCCTAGGATGTGCATTGATAATCTTTTCCTATGTTTATATGTATGTCATGGTGCAGATAATAGATATTGTATGGGGCTAGGATGTGCTGAATTATCTTTTCTATTTTATTAATGGATAGCCAGTGTGTCAGAATAAGATGATATGTAATGGGGCCCAGGACTGTGCATTGAATTATCTTTTCCTATGTTTTATACTGTATCCTGTGCCATAATATGATATTGTATGGGGCCCAGGATGTGCATGATTATCTTTCTATGTTTATAATGTATGGCCAGTGTGCAATAAACGATATTGTTGGGCCCAGGAATGTGCATTGTTCTCTTTTCTATGTTTTATAATGTATGTGCCAGTGTGCATATAATTGATATTGTAATGGGGCCTAGGAATTTCATTGATTATCTTTTCTATGTTTATATGTATGCCAGTGGCAGATAATATGATATTGTGTGGGCCCAGGAATGTGCATTGATTATCTTTTCTATGTTTATAATGTAATGCCAGTGGTGCATATACATAATGATATTGTATGGGGCCTAGAATGTTGCATGGTTATCTATCTTTCTATGTTTATCATGTATTCCAGTGTGTCATATAATAATATTGGTATGGGGGCCCATGAATGTGCATTGATTATCTTTTCTATTCTCTGTTTATAAATGTATGTCAGTGTGCGAATATGATCTTGTATGGGGCCTAGGAGTGCATGAATTATCTTTTCTATGTTTATAAGGTTGTCAGTGTGCAGATAATCGATTTGTAGGGGGCCCAGGATGTGCCTGATTATCTTTTCTGTTTTTAATGTATGCCAGTGTGCAGATAATATGATATTGTATTGGGCCTATGAATGTGCATGGTTATCTTTTCTATGTTTTACCCTATAGATATAGCTGTATCTACAGATATATGATTTGTATGGGGCTATGAATTGCAATGGATAATCTTTCAATGTGTTTATAATGTATGTCCAGTGTGCAGATAATAGTGATACTTTTAATGGGGCCAGGAATGTGCATGGATTCTCTTTTTTTCTATGTTTTATAATGTATGCCATTGTGCAGATAATAATATTTTAGGGGGCCCCAGGAATGTCCCTGATTATCTTTTTCTATTTTAATAATGTAATGCCAGTGTCAGAAATATGATAAATTGTTATGGGGCCCAGAATGTGCATGTTCATCTTTTCTATGGTTTATACTGAGGCCAGGTGCAGATAATATGAAATTGTATGGGGCCTAGAATGTGCATGGATTAAATCTTTTCTATGTTATAATGTATGCAGTGTGCAGATAATAGGATAGTGTCATGGGCCTAGGATGTGCATGGTTATCTTTTCTAGGTTTATAATGTATGCCCATGTAATAATATGATATTTATGGGGGCCCAGGAATGTGCATGGAATTATCTTTTCGATGTTTTATAAGGTATGTCAGTGTGAGATATAATGATATTTTATGGGGCCTAGGAATGTGCATTGATTATCTTTTCTATGTTTATAATGTTGTCAGTGTGCAGATAAATGATATTGTATGGGGCCTAGGAATGTGCATTGATTCTTTTTCTATGTTATGAATTTATGTCAGTGTGCGATAATCTTATATTGGATGGGGCCCAGGAATGTGCACTGATTATCTTTTCTATGTTTATAATGATTCCAGTGGTCGATAATATGGATATTGTATGGGGGCCCAGAATGTCATGGATTATCTTTCTTCTGTTTATAATTTATGCCAGTGTGCAGAATAATATGATATTGTATGGGGCCTAGGAATGTGCATGGAGTACTTTCTATGTTTATAATGTATGCCAGTGTGGCATATATTAGAGATTGTATGGGGCCTAGAATGTGCATTGATTATCTTTTCTGTGTTTATAATGTATGCCGTGGTCGCAGATATAAATATTGTATGGGGCCCAGGAATGTGCATGGATATCTTTCTATGTTTATTAATGTATGCCAGTGTGGCATGTAATAGATATTGTATGGGGCCCAAGGAATGTGCATTGAATTATCGTTTCTATTGTTTATAAATAATGCCATTGTGCAATATTATATTGTATGGGGCCCCAGGATGTTGCATGGAATTATCTTTTTCGAATGTTTTAATGTAAGGCCAGTGTGCAGATAATATATATTGTATGGGGCCCAGAATTTGCATTATCTTTTCCTATGTTATAATGTATACTGTGCATATAATATGATTTGTATGGGGCCGAGGAATGTGCATGGATTATCTTTTCTATTTTATAATGTACGCCAGTGTGCAGATCATATGGAATATTTATGGGCCCCAGAATGTGCATGGATTTCTTTTCTATGTTTAATATGTAAATTGCCCGTGTGCCGATAATATGAATATTGATGTGGGGGTCCTCTGCATGTGCATTGAGTTATCTTTTCTAGTTTAATAATGTATGCCAGTGTGCAGATATGATATTGTATGGGGCCCGAATGTGCATGGATTACCCTCTTTTGCTATGTTTTGATAATGTATCCCAGTGTGCAGATTGATATTGTTATTGGGCCCCACGAATGTGCATTATTATCTTTTCTATGTTTTAATTGTATCCAGTGTGCAGATAATGGAATATGTATGGGGGCCTAGAAGTGCATTGATTATCTTTTCTGCTGTGTTATAATGTAGCCAGTGTGCAAAATAGATATTGTAATGGTGCACACCCCAGGAAGTGGTGCTTGATTATCTTTTCTATGTTTATAATGAGACCAGTGTGGCAGATAATATTATATTGTATGGGGCCCCAGGAAGTGCATTGATTATCTTTCTATGTTAAGAATGTAGCCATTTTGCAGATATGATATTGGTGCGGGGCCCAGGATGTCTTTGATTATCTTTTCTATGTTTTATAATGTATTGCCAGTGTGAGATAAATATGATTTGTACTGGGGCCCATGAATGTTTTGCAATTGATTATTTTTCCACTTTTAGTACATGTATGCCATTGGGCAGATAATCGGATAATTGTAAGGGGCCCAGGAATGTGCATGGATTATAGTGTTCTATGTTTGATAATGTATGCCAGTTGTGCAGATGATTGTACGTGCCCAGGAATGTGGCATGATTATCTTTTCTATGTTTTCATATGTATGCCAGTGTGCAGTATACTATTAATACTGTAGGGGGCCAAGGAAGGGGCACTGTTAATATTTCTATGTTTATAATGTAATGCCAAAGTGTGCATATAATATGATTATTGTATGGGGCCCGAATGTTGCATTGATTAGCTTTTCTATGTTTTATATGTATACCAGTGTCATATCATTGATCGTGTAATGGGGCCTAGAATTGCATTGTTTATAATGTATGCCAGTGTGCAGATAATATGATATTGTATGGGGCCTAGGAATGTGCATTGATTATCTTTTCTATGTTTATAAAGTATGCCAGTGTGCACATAATATGATATTGTATGGGGGCTAGGAATGTGCATGGATTATCTTTTCTATGTTTATAATGTATGCCAGTGTACAGATAATATGATATTGTATGGGGCCTAGGAATGTGCATTGATTCAAGAAAAGATAATCAATAGCACATTCCTAGTCCCCATACAATATCAATATATCTGCAACTGGCATACATTATAAACTAGAAAAGATAATCAGGCACATATCCTTGTGACCCCATACAATATCATCTTATCTGACCCGGCATACATTAATAAACATGAAAAGATAATCAATCGGCACATTCCTAGGCCCCATAACATATCATATATATCTGCAACCCTGGCATACTATTAGAACTAGAAAAATATCAATGCACATTTCTCAGGCCCCATACAATTCATATTATCTGCACAACTGGCATACATTTCAAACTAGAAAAGATAACAATGCACCATTCCTTGGCCCGCATACAAATAATCTATATTATCTGCACACCTGGCATACATATAAACATAAGAAAGATAATCACATGCACATTCCTTGGCCCCTACAATATCTATATCTTCACACTGGCACTCATTATAAACATATAAAATATAATCAATGCACATTCCTATGCCCATACAATATCACTATACTCACACTGGGCATACATTATAAACATAAAAGATATTCAATGCACATATCGCTAGGCCCCATACATATACAGATTATCTGCACACTCTGGCAATACATTATAAACATAGAAAATAATCAATAGCACATTCCTGGGCCCCATACCATATCATATTATCTGCAACACTGTCATACCTTATAAACTAGAAGATAATCAAATGCACATTCACTGAGGCCGCCATAACAATATCATATTTCTGCACACTGGCATACATTATAAACATAGAAAATTGCCATCTAGCCCATCATATAGCACTGCTACATAAAAGAAGATACAAATCCTTGCTGGCCCATACATTTTATCGAACTGCATACAATAACATAGAAAATATCCAATGTCTGCATCTATCTATATGCACACTGGCATCCATTATAAAACTAGACAGATAATCAATGCACATTCCTGGCCCCATACAATATCATATTGTCTGCAACCTGGCATAACATTATAAACATAGAAAGATATCCATGCACATTCCTGGCCCCGATATCAAGTATCCTTAATATCTGCACCTGGCATCATTATATACCATAGAAAAGATAATCAATGCCACAGTCCCTGGCCCCATACATAGCATATTATCTGCACACTGCATACATTATAACATAGAAAAGATAATCATGCCCCATTCCTAGGCCCCATACAATATCATATTATCTGCATATCACTGGATATCTATATAAACATAGAAAAGATATCAATCCATTCTATGCCCCTACATCTCATCTTTATCTGCACAACTGGCATACATTATAAACATAGAAAAGATAATCACATGCACATTCCTAGGCCCCATACAATATCGTATTTCACTGTCACTACTGCATACATTAATAAACTAAAGATAATCATCAGACATACAATAATCATGATCCTGCACACTGCTCTTTACAGAGAGCACCGGCCCACATACATTATCTACACTCTCATTAACATGAAATCCACACTGGCCGAACCTATCATATTATCTCACACGGATCAAAAAGGGGGTTTTTAGTATACATTATGTGATCACATGAATGAACAAGCCTATTATTGCTAGCACATTCTCCTTTGCAAGGTTCCCCTGAAACTGTTCAGTTACTGTGTGACAAGTTTAAGTCAACAGGCAACGTTGGTGAGGCTGGAAATGAACACACTGAATGTCAGCTGTGGCCACTTTACAACTGTAAGGGGTGGTCCAGCCTAGGGATCCTTAGAGATGTTAACAGTTTAAAGTTGGTTTATATGGCGTCTGACTTGCTTGTGTGTCTGTGTTTTCTCAGGCCACTTCAGTAACTGAGCAGGAGAGCCAGGACGCGGAGGGAGCAGCAGTAGCAATAACATTCTTAGTATCATGGAGATTATTCGGAATGGAATCTAACTGCCAGAGCCGAACTGAGTTAAGACAGGTCAGGATCATCCAGAACCTCGCACACTTAAACGCCACATTGTAAATTACTGCAGCAACAAGACAACAAAGAATCTTTGGGGGGAGTTTTTGTGATCTTTTTCTATTCTTCGTTTCTCTTACCGAAAGCACCTTCTTTCTTACTGACGCGACAAAGGACTCACTGTATTTATTGGATCAGATCAACAGCACCTTGGCGGTCTAAACCGGCGTCCTTCCATGGTCTGCTGCGAACATCCTTATCTGTCTTCGGAAATGAAAAAATTCATGATACTAGTGGAATGTCCGCTTCCAACACGTATTGTAACTTTCGAAAGTACGTCCCTGCAGAATTAAACTGCAACTCTAGGGGGTGTATTAAATAAATCAGAGGACACTTTTAAAATCATCAACCGCAACAGCAAGGCTGAGTCACCAGTCATGCAGTTTAATGCAATCATGTGCCCCTGCTACTGCATTTAATTAAGAGCCGCTTACAATCACAGTGTCTGAACTACAATCTTCGGCAGCAATCATTGGAAGGTTTCTAACTGTAGTAGACTAGACATCAAGAAACATTTGATTGGGGGGGGTGTTGAGGCAGATTTCATTCATTTTATTCAATAAACCCCTAAATCTACTAAACTTTCAAAGAAAAAAGCCAATGTTCCTTCCTTCTTCGTCATGTACTTTGCATTCGGTTCCGGTTTATAGAACTGTAGCTCAGAATTCAAACTCCCACTATTTAAAAATAAAGTTAGTTCGATCTTGTATTGTGTGGTGCTGCGGTGGTCTATCCTGTTCCTCATTTCTTCCTGTTTCCCTGCTGCTGTTGGCACTGGTGTAGTGTCACCTCCACCCCATTTAAATCTGTGTGGGGCGAAGCGTGCCATAAGAGAGATTGAGTCCGCTCGATGTTTGCAGTGAAGCTCTTATGCTGTTTAAAGATTTTAACTTGGTAAAATGTATCTGTTTACAGTAGTCCAAGATAAAAACACTGAAAATTGTTAGATATATTGTTTTTTTTTTAAGTTCAGTACCGGGCGTACATGTCTATTTAAATGACAATGCAACGTAATCCTATGTATATGTCTGAACTATGTGGCTAAACTCTTCCCAGGGAGGTACGATTGATAACCACAGTGCCGATGATAAGAGTTTTTCTGGGACTGTGTGTTTGTTGCAAGAATCGCTGATATCCGGGATAAAGAATACAATACACCAGAATGGGCACAAGATTTTAAGAGAAGACCCTCATCCTACATCCGGGATCTACCACTACATGAGATCACAAAATGCGCTACTGCGGTAAACCATGAAGAAGCACTCGATAATCCCTCGGACGTACGTCCCCAGTGCTAAAAGTACCGTCTCTGTTACCGAGACTAGTTCCGCGAAATGCTGAGCGGCGGGGAAAGAGGGAAGAAAGCGAGGTAACGTAGCATGTTGTTATGTATTTATTATGTTTATCGGTGTCAGCAAACGTTTTCGTTATAATCGATAGACACTTCAGGTCTAAGGGAGTTGGCACATTACTTGGGTGTTGTCTAATGTGTATGATGAAGGGGTTTTTTAACCTATTTGTGTTTTGGGCTTTTAAATAGATCGTGGTTCGGAGTACACTTCTAGTCCTTCAAACCTATCCTGTTTTCCTTGTGTAAGAGGTGGGATTACAATAGTGTACTGCCTGCGTGGTGCCCTATTGTAATAGGGGCCAGTGCTATGAGGCCCTGTTATTAACGAGAGTGGGTACATTGCTGACTTTCCTGTTTCCTCCTTGGTGTAGAGGTGGGATTACAGAGTTACTTCCTGTCTGTGCCAGATTGTGAAATAGTCAGTGTTATGAGGCGTTTTTTATACAGAGAGTGGGGGATACATTGCTACTGGCTGGCTATCCTGTTTTCCTTCCTTGTGTAGTGGTGGGATTCCATATTACTGATCCATTTCTCGGGCCAGTGATTGAATAGGGCAGTGTATGTGGCTGTTTGCCTACACGCATAGTGGGGGATACAGAGCTTACTGTTCCTCTTTTCCTTGGTGTAGAGGGTGGGATTCCATAGTCTCACTGACTGAGATCCTGTCTCTGTGCTGCGCCATATTTAATAGGCAGTGTTGATAATGGGCTGCTTTATACAGAGAGTGGGGAGTACGACAGTGCTACTCTCCTCTTAAGTCCTTCAGATCTAGGTAGAGGGTGGTATGACCATAGTTTACTCAGTCCTCGTCTGTGCACATATTGACTAGGGCAGTGTATATGGCTGTTTATACAGAGAGTGGGTGATCCAGACTACTGTCCTCTTTTCACTTGTTAGGAGGGAGGGTGATTCCATAGTTACTTTCCTGTCTGTGCCATATTGAATAGTGCCAGGTGTTTATAGGCGTATTATACAGAGAGTGGGGGTACAGAGCATACTTCCTCTTTTCCTGGTGTAGAGTGTGGGATTCCATAGTTACTTTCTGCTGCGCCTACACTATACACATACAGGCAGTGTTATGAGGCTTTTAACCATAGAGTGGGGGGATACAGACTACTTCCTGTTTTCCTTGTGTAGAGGGTGGGATTCCATAGTTAACTACTTCCTGTCCTGCGCATATTGAATAGGGCAGTGTTTAATATGGTGCTGTTTATACAGAGAGGGGGATCGAGCTGCTTCCTCTTATGTCCGTTTGATCGATGTGGGATTCCATCGTTACTTTCTGTCTGCCGCCATATTGAATATGGGCAGTTGTTATAATGGCTGATTTCTACAGATAGGTGTGGGGATACGAGCTACGTCCTCTTTTTTCCTGTGTAGCAAGGTGGAGATTCCATCGTTTACTTCCTGTCTGTGCCATATTGGAATAGGTCAGTGTTTGAGGCTGTTTATCCGGGAGTGGGGGATACAGAGCTACTTCCTCTTTTTTCCTTGTTGTAAAGGTTTGGGATTTCCATAGTTTACTACTTCCTTCTGCGCATATGAATAGGGCAGTGCATTATTTGGTCTGTTTAATACAGAGAGTGGGGGATAACATTGCTACTTCCTCTTTTCCGTGTGGTAAGAGGGTGGTGCTCCATAGTGTACTTCCTTCTGCGCGATATTGCAAGATGGCAGTGTTACTGAGCTTTTTATACAGAGAGTGGGTGAATACGAGCTAACTTTCTCTATTCCTTGTGTAGAGGGGGATGGGATTCCAAGTTACTTCCTGTCCCTGCCCATATTGAATAGGGTGCAGATGGCTTGAGGCTTGTTTATTTACAGAGAGTGGGGGAGACGAGAGTCTACTTCCCTCTTTTCCTTGTGTGAGGGTGGGATTCCATATTACTACTGACTTTCCTGTCTGTGCCCATTGAATATTGCAGTGTCTGGCTGTTTATACAGAGAGTGGGGGTGATACAAGCTAACCTTCCTCTTTTCCATCCTTGTGTAGTATGGTTGGATGTCCATAGTTTACTAACTTCCTGTCTGCGCCATATTGAATAGGCAGTGTTATGTGGCTGTTTATACAGAGAGTGGGGATCACAGAGCTACTTCCTCTTTTCCTTGTGTATGAGTGGGATTCCATATTACTGTCCCTGTCTGCGCCATATTGACTGGGCGTGTTATATGGGCTGTTTATACAGAGAGTGGGGGATACATTGCTACTTTCCTCTTTGTCCTTGTGTAGAGGGGTTGATTCCCTAGTTTACTGGGGGGGGGGGGGGCCTTCTGCGTCCATAGTGAATAGGGATGGTTATGTTGGCTGTTTTAACAGAGAGTGGGGATACATTGCTACTTCCTCTTTTCAGTTGTGTAGAGGGTGGGATTATCCATAGTTACTTCCTTGTCCTGCGCCCTATTGAATAAAGGTCAGTGTTATATGCTGTTTATACATACGTGGGGGATACATTGCTACCTGGTTCCATCGTTGTCCGTGTGTAGGTGGGATTCCATGTTACTTCGCTGTCGCTGTGGCACGATCTTGATAGGGCAGTGCATGTGGCTGTGTTTGGTACGAGAGTGGGGGAATACAGAGCGACTATACTTCCCTATATCCTCTTTTCCTTGTGTAGAGGTGGAGTCCATAGTTTACTTACCTGTCTGCGCCATATTGCATATGGCAGTGTTATGGGGCTGTTTATACAGATAGTGGGGGCATACATTGCTACATAGTTCCCCTTTTTCCTTTGTGGTAAGGGTGGATTCCATAGATTCCTACTTCCTGTCTCAGCGCCATACTTGAAAGGGCATGTTTTATGAGGGGCTGTTTTTATTACCGAGGAGTGGGGGATACATTGCTACTCTTAACTCTTTTTCCTTGTGATAGAGGGTGGGATTCCTATTTACTGTCCACTATCCGTCTGCGCCATATTGAATGGGGAGGGGTCAAGTGTATTGAGTGAGGACGCTGTTTATACAGAGAGTGGGATACATTGCTGACTTCCTCTTTAACCTTTGTAGAGGGTGGGAATTCCCATACAATTACTATCCTGTCTGGCCTTGCGCCATAGTTGAATAGGGCAGTGTTAGGAATGGCTGTTTTACAGATAGTGGGATACATTGCTACTGATCCTCTTTTCCTTGTGGAGGGTTGGGATTCCATATTTCCGTTCCTTTCTGTGCCATATTGACATGGGCAGTGTTATTGGCTTGTTTTATACAGAGAGGTGGGGATACAGAGCTAACTTCCATCTTTTCCTGTGTAGAGGGTGGGATTCCATGTTACTCACTTCCTTTCTGTGGCCATATTGCAATAAGGGCAGTGTTATGTGGCTGTTATTACAGAGAGTGGGGGATACAGAGCTACTTCCTCTGTTCCTTGTGTAGAGGGTGGGATTCATAGGTTCTTCCTGTCGTGCATATTGAATAGGCAGTGTATATGAGTCTGTTTATACAGAGAGTTGGGGGATACAGAGCATACGACTTCTCGGTTGTCCTTCCTTGTGATAGAGGTGGGGATTCCATGTTAACTTCCTGTCTGTTGGCCCGATATGGAATAGGGCAGTGTTATGAGGCTGTTTATCCGATAGTGGGGATACAGAAGCTCGACTTCCTGTTTTCCTTGTGTAGAGGGTGTGATTCCATAGTTACTTCCTGTCTGCGCCATCTGGAATAGGGCAAGTGTTATGGGGCTGTTTATACAGAGGGGGGGGATACTGAGCTACTTCCCTTGTCTCTTTGTAGAGGGTGGGATTCCATAGTTACTTCCGGTCTGCGCCTATTAATAGGGCAATGTTATAATGGCTGGTTTACAGATAGTGGGGGATTACAGGAAGCTACTTCCCCCTCTTTCCTTGTGTAGAGGGTGAGGATTTCCATAGTGTTACTTCCGGTCTGCGCCAAATTGAATAGTCAAAAGTGTTAAGTGAGGTGTTTATACCAGAAGTGGGGGGATACATAGGGCTACTTCCTCTTTTCCTTTGTAGCAGGGTTGGGATTCCCATAGTTATACTACGTCCTGTCTGCGCCAAGTGAAGAGGGGGCAGTGATTAGTGGCGGTTTATACAGAGAAGTGGATACATTGCTACTATCCTCTATTTCCTAGTGTAGAGGGTGGGATTCCATACTGAGTATACTTCCTGTCTGTGCCATATTGGACTCGGGCATGGTTATGAGGGGCTGTTTATCCAGAATTGGGGATACGACTCCTTCCTCTTTTCCCTTGTGTTCGAGGGTGGGATTCCATAGTTTTTCCTTATTCCTGTCTGTCGCCCTATTGAATGTCAGTGTTATATGCTTGTTTTATACAGAGGTGGGGAGACAGAGTCTACTTCCTCTGTCCTTTGGAGAGGTGGGATTCCATAGGTTTACTTCTGTCTGCGTCCATATTGATGGGCAGTGGTTATGAGTGCTGTTTATACAGAGAGTGGGGATACATTGCTACTTGACTTCCTCTTTTCCTATTTGTAGATGGTGGGAATTCTAGTTACTTCCTGTCTTGTGCATTTGAAGATGGGCAATGTTATGTTGGCTGTTTTTATACAGAGAGTGGGTGATACAGAGCTACTTCCTCTTTTTTTCCTTGTGTAGGAGGTGGGCTTCCATAGTTACTTCCTGTCTGCGCATATTGAATAGGTCAGTGTTTGAGGCTGTTATCCAGAGAGTGGGGGAATACAAGATACCAGTACTCCTTCCTCTTTGCCTTGTAGAGGGGTGGGATTTCATAGTTGATCTACTTCCTGTCTGTGCCCATATTGGATAGGGCAAGTGTTGGAGGCTGTTTAACAAGAGTGGGGGAAGTACAGATCTGCTACTATCCTTTATGCCTTGTGTAGAGGGTTGATTCCATTAATTACTTCCTGTCTGTGCCCATAGTTGAAATAGGGCTGTTATGTGGCTGTTAATACAGAGAGTGGGGATACAGAGCTAACTTCCTCTTTTTCCTTGTGTAGAGGGGTGGGATTCCATAGTTTCTTCCTGACTAGTCCTGTCTGCGCGCTATTGACATAGGGCATTTATGTGTGCTGTTGTATACAGAGTAGTGGGGATACAGAGCTACTATCCTCTTTTCATTCCTGTGTGTAGAGGGTGGGATTCATAATTTTACTTCCTGTTGCTGTTGCCATATTGAATAGGGCAGTGTTAATGAGGCTGTTTAATCCAGAGAGTGCGGGGGATACATAGTCTGCTTCCTCTTTTTTCCTTGTGTAGAGGGTGGGGAATTCCATAGTTACTTCCTGTCTGTGCCATATTGAATAGGGCAAGTGTTATGAGCTGTTTATAACAGAGTAGAGTGGGATACGAGCTTACGACTACGTCCTTTTTGTCCTTGTGTAGAGTGGGGATCCCTAGTTACTTCCTGTCTTGCCATTTGAATAGGCAGTGATTTATGTGGCCGGTGTTATACAGAGAGTGGGGATACAGACTACTTCCTCTTGTCCTTGTGTAGAGGGTGATAGGATTCCATAGTTACTTCTGTCTGCCGCCATATTGAATAGGGCGTGTTATTGGCTGTTTATACAAAGTGGGATAACAGAGCTACTTCCTCTTTTCCTTGTGTATAGGGTGGGATTCCATAGTTACTATCCTGTCTGTGCCATATTGAATAGGGCATTGTTTATGGTAGGCGTTAATACAGAGAGTGGGGATACAGAGCTACTCTAAACTTTCCGTCTTTTCCCTTGTGCTAGAGGGTGGGGATTCCCTAAGTATAATACTGTTTACTTCCTGCTGCGTCCAATCTTGAATAGGCAGGTTGTTATATTGCTGTTTATCACAGAAGTGGGGCTACATTGCGACGTCCTCTTTTCCTTGGTTAGAAGGGTGGGGATTCCATAGTTGTACTTCCCTGATTCGGGTGCCAATTTTAATAGGCGCAAGTGTTATGGAGTATGTTTTATACAGAGAGGTGGGGGATACAGAGCTACTTCCTCTTTGTTTCCTTGTGTTAGAGGGTGGATTCATAGTACTTCCTGTCTGTGCCATATTGTAATGAGGGCCGTGTTAGTCTGGCTGTTTAATACAGAGAGTGGGGGATACCATTGCTACTCATCCCAACACTTTTCCATCTTTTCCTTGTGTAGAGGGTGGGATTCCTATTTACTTCCTTGTCTGCTCCATATTGAATAGGGCCATGTTAGGTGGCTGTTTATACAAGAGTGGGGGCTAAGAGCTACATTCCTGACCCATTAAAAAAAACTGTCCTCTTTTTCTCTTGTGTCAGGGTGGTGATTCCATAGTTACTAGTCCTGTCTGTGCCATTTGAATGGGGCAGTGTTTATGAGGCGTTTATAGCAGAAGTGGGGGATACAGAGCTACTTCCTCTTTTCCTTTGTAGAAGGGTTGGATCCATGTTACTAATCCTGGTCTGCGCCATATTGAATGGGGCATTGTTATATGGGGAGGGCTGGTTTATCCAGAGAGTGGGGATTCGAGTTCTACTATGGTCCTCTTTTCGCTTGTGTAGGGTGGGATTCCATAGTTTACGTGGTCCTGTCTGTGCGCATATTGAATAGGGCAGTGTTATAATGGCGTTATATACAGAGAGTTAGGGGATAACAGTGCTACTGTCGCTCTTTTCCTTGTGTGACAGGGTGTGATTCATAGTCTACTGAGTCCATGTCAGTGGTGCCATCTTGAAATACGTGGCAGTGGTTATGGATGTGGCTTTTATACAAGAGGGGGGATACAGAGCTACTTCCTCTTTTTCCTTGTGTAGAGGGTGGGATTCCCTATTTCTTCCTGGCTGCATCCGGATCAGTTTGACAATAGGGCTGTATGTGGGCTGTTTATACAGAGAGTGGGGGGGATACAGAGCTCACACTTCCTCTTATTCCAGTCCTTGTGATGTAGCGTGGGAGTCCATATTACTATGTCCTGTCTTTGCCACTATTGAATAGGGCAGTGATTATTTGGCTGTTTATACGGAGAGAGTTGGGGGGATACAGCTCTACTTCCTCCCTTTTTCCTTGTGTAGAGGGTTGGGATTATCCATAGTTTACTATCCTGTCTTGCGCCCATATTGAAGAAGGCAGTGCTTATAGAGCTGTTTATACAGAGAGTGGGGGAGCGAGCTACTGTCGCTCTTTCCTTGTGTAAGGGTGGGATTACATTTTCACTTCCTGTCCCTGTTTCCCTAGATTGACTGGGCATGTTATATGGCTGTTTTAGTACAGGAATGGGGATACCGACTACTTCCTGTTTGCGCCCTTGTGTTCGAGGGTGGGATTCCATAGTTACTTCCTGGTCTGCGTGCCATAGTTTGAATAGCAGTGCCTATGCGGCTTGTTTATACAGGAGAGAATGGAGGATCACAGAGCGTAGCTTCCTCTTTTCCGTTGTGTAGGAGGTGGATTCCAATGACTTCCGGACTTCCTGTCTGTGCCATAGATTGGAATAGGGCATGTTCTGAGGGCTGTTTAGACAGAGGGTGGGGATACATTGCTACTTCCTCTTTTCCTTGTGTAGAGGGTGGGATTACATAGTTTTTACTTCCTGTCTGTGCCATAATTGAATAGGCAGTGTTCTGAGGCTGTTTATACAGAGAGTGGGGGATACATGCTACTGGGTCCTCTTTTCCCTTGTGTAGAAGGGTGGGATTCCATAGTTACTTCCTGTCCTGCCGACATATTTGAATAGGTAGGCGTGTTAATATGAAGGCATGTAGGGGGGGTTTATACCTAGAGAGTTGGGGATACAGAGCAAACGTCCTGCTTATTCACAGTTGGTGTAAGGGTGGATTACATGAGTTACGTCTGTCGACGTGCCATATTGAAAGTGCGTGTTGGTGCTGTTTAATGACAGAAGAATGTAGGGATAGCAGTAAAGCTACTGAATTCCAGGTCTTTTCCTTGTGTAGAGGGTGGGATCCATAGATTACTTCCTGTCACTTAGGGTTCCCTGTCTGTGCCATCTTGAAATAGGTCAGTGTTATGGTGGCTAGTTTTTTACAGAGAGGAGTGGGGGGATTACAAGCTTACTATCCTCTTTTCCTAGATGTAAGTCGGTGGATTCCATCAGGTTACCTTGTTCCTGTCTGCGCGACCATATGAATAGGCAGTGTTATGTGGCTGTTTTATACAGAGAGTGGGGGATAGCAGAGCTACTTCCTCTGGTCCGGTGTGTAAAGGGTGGGATTCCATAGTGCCTTCCTAGTCGGTGCCCATATTAGAATAGGCAGTGTTTGAGGCTGTTTATACAGATAGTGGGGGATACTGCTACTTCCTCTTTTCCTTGTGTCGGGTGTGGGATGCCATAGTTAATACTTCCTGTCTGTGGCCATATTGAGGATAGGGCAGTGTTATATGGGCTGTTTATACCAGAGAGTGGTGTATACATTTCTACTTCCTCTTTGTCCTTGTGTAGAGGGTTGGTTACATATTTACTTCCTGTCTGTGCCATATTGAATAGGGACAATTTTAATGTGGCTGTTCGTGCTAAGTGGGGGATCATTGGCTACTTCCTCTTTTGTCCTTGTGTAAGAGGGTGGGGATTCCAAGTTTCTTAGATCCTGTCTGGCGCCATATTGAATAGGGCAGTTGTTATGAGGCCTGTTTATCAGAGAGTGGATACGAGCTACTTCCTCTTTGTCCTTCCTTGTGTAGAGGTGGGCTTCACTAGTTTACTTCCATTTGGCCTATGAAATAGGGCAGTGGTTTATGCAGGGCTGTTTATTACAGAGATGGGGATACCGGCTACTTTCCTCTTTTCCTCGTGTAAGAGGTGGGATTCCAGTAGTACTTCCTGTCTGTTGCCATATTGAATAAAGGGGGGGCAGTGTTGATGTGGCTGTTTGTACAGAAGAGTGGTGGGATCCAGAGCTACTTCCTCTTTTCCTTTTGTAGAGGGTGGGATTCCAATAGTTAAGGCTTCCTAGTCTGTCTGCGCCATATTGAATCGGGCAGTGTTATGTGGCTGTTTTATACAGAGAGTGGGGGATACAGAGCTACTTCCCTCTTTTCCTTGTGTAGAGGTGGATTGCCATAGTTACTTCCCTGTCTGTGCCATAATTAATAGGCAGTGTTATGTTGCTGTTATAAGAGAGGGGATGGGATACGAGCTAGCTTCCTCTTTTCTTGTGTATAGGTGGGCTTCCATAGTTAACTTGGGAAAAAAATCCATTTCTGCCATATTGAATAGGGCAGTGTTAATTTGGCTGTTTAACCGATAGTGGTGGGATACAGAGCACTTCCTCTTTTCCTTGTTGTCGAGGTTTGGGATTCCATAGGTTAACTTCCGGTCTTTGCCATATTGATAGGGCAGTGTTTATGTGTCTGTTTATACATAGGTTGTGGGGATATAACAGAGCTTCCTGATCCCTCTTTTTCCTTGTGTTAAGCGGGTGGGATCCATAGTTTACTGTCCTGTCTGCGCCTAATTGAATCGGCGTGCTATGAAGGCTGTTTATACAGGGAGAAGGTGTAGGTGGAAATAGCATGAGCTGACTTCTACTCTTTAATTCCTTGTGTAGAGGGTGGGATTCGCATGGTTTTACTATCCTGTCCGCGCCCTATGAATAGGGGCATTGCTATGAGACTGTTTAGGTACAGAGAAGTGGGGGAGATGACATTGACTACTGACGGGAAAGGGGGAAAAAAAAAGGGGGGGGGGGAGATGTTTATAATGTATGCCAGTGTGCAGATAATATGATATTGTATGGGGCCCAGGAATGTGCATTGATTATCTTTTCTATGTTTATCATGTATGCCAGTGTGCAGATAATATGATATTGTATGGGGCCTAGGAATGTGCATTGATTATCTTTTCTATGTTTATAATGTATGCCAGTGTGCAGATAATATGATATTGTATGGGGCCCAGGAATGTGCATGGATTATCTTTTCTTTGTTTGCTAAAATAAATGTGCAAAAGGAGAACGCGCTCAAGATAAAGGCGCTAAAGGAGATCGCACTAAAGTAAAGCACGCTACAGATAAAGGAGAACGCACTAAAGACCCAGTAGGTCACGAAAGATCGTCCCAACGCCCAAAACAAACTAAGAAATCCAGATAAACATCTTCATTAGTGCAATGCCACATGGTACACATGACTTTGAAAAGGAGATTTTGTTTACTCACCGTAAAATCTTTTTGTCTGTCAGCCTTGGGGGACCCAGGCACAGCGGGGTTAATACTCCACCTCCAGGAGCGGACACTTGATTAATTGAAGTTGTACACAGGCTCAGGTGCTCCTCCCCTTACCTTATATTCTGCAGCACCAGCAGCTGCTTCAGTTTTGCCCCAAAGAGGGAGTAAAGGAGTTGTCATAAGAACTTACAGCTTTGTTAAAAACACACTTTAACTCAATCTAACGGACAGATAATCTATAGAACTAGGATAACACAGGGAGGGCAGTGCCTGGGTCCCCCTTTGGCTTCAGAGAAAAAGAGCACAGCTGGGGATGTCCCAAAGTCCCGACAGTAAAGGGGGGCAGAAGAAATAAATCCTCTGCTGCCTGCAGCACAAGCGGACATACGGACATCCAACCTGTAGATGAATGATGAATGTGGAGCCAGGTGGCTGCTCTACAAATCTGATCTATGGAGGCTCCCCGACGAGCTGCCCATGAAGCTCCCAGTGCCCTGGTAGAGTGTGCTGCAACCCGCAAGGGAGGAGCAGTCCCAGCTATAGTATAACATCTTGAGATGACACTCAGAATCCATCTCGCCAGAGCCTGAGGCGACGCTCTGGAGCCTTTTAGAGGACCCGTCGCTAGGATGAACAGCGCCTTGGAAGAACGAAAAGATTCGGAGAGCTCCGACTACGTCCAGCGAATGGAACCTCTTTTCTTTAGGCGAAGTTGGCCGAGGATATAGAGCTGGGCCGACGATTCCCTGACTTAGGTGAAAGGAAGAAACGACCTTAGGCACAAACGTTGGATGAGGTTGAAGGACCGCCTTGTCTCTGTGAAAGGATAAGCAAGATGGATCTCCTGGCAGAGCTGCCATCGATGATGCTCTGCGTATTGAGGAGATGGCTAGGAGAAAGAGAGCCATCGAACCACCAGTGCAGTCGTGAAAACCTCCTGATGAAGGGACCATTTCCCCGGATTCCAGAGCGTGGCGGCTGAGAATCTTCCCACGTTCCAGAATCCCCGGAACGAAGACCCAGAGATCCCAGAACCTAGTGTTCTGCCCAGGACAGAATGCTGTGGGCTTCATGCCTTGTCGTCATGGTGCCCCCCTGGTGTTTGATGTATGCCACCGCTATGGCACTGTCCGACTATTCCTGACAAAGCTGTTCGTCTTTGTCTGCCCGTGAGAAGGGAACGATATAAGCCCGTAGTTCTAGGACGTTATCGGCAGGAGGGCTCCTCCTTGCCAATGTGGTCCAGTTGGACCCATACCTGACCCCCATCTGATAGACTTGCGTTCTGTGGAGATTCAACTCGATCCATCGGCGGTAGGCAGAAGAGTGTTCCCTTTTCTGAAGAATTGAAGACTTGTGTCCACCATACCACGGACCAGGAATCCAGGGATTCGAGAAATCTGTTCCAAACTGATAGCATGTGCCGTTGAAGTGGACACAGGTGGAACATGGCCTATTGGACTGTGTGTATGGCTGTATACCATCTTTCCTACTAAAGCGCATTGCGGCAGACCGAGATCAGGGGGTTGGCAAGTGTCCCTGATGGCTAGGGTTTTGTTTAGTGTCTTTGTAATCTCTCCCGAGGGGCGCAGATTGGTTTTCCGGAAGTGCAACTCGAAGAAACAGCCCAAACTGGTCATTCTAGGCTTGGACTGAAAGAATACTTGCGCGGATTGATGAACCAACCGAAGGAGGTAAAGATTTGATTCTTTACGTGAGCTGAGGCCAGTTTAGGTATGGAGCTTTTATCAATAGATCGTCTAAGTAGGGCAGAAGAAATATACCTTGTAAGGCGAATAAGGAGGGCCCGTGAATTGATAATGACGGTTTTCCCACGCAAATCTTAGAAAATGGTGGTGGCCTCTGCCGGTTGGAACGTGGAGGTAGTGTACTGTATGTCGAGGGAGCAGGAAATGTCCGTTCTATCGGCTAGAATTCTGAAATGTAACGTTCGAACTGGCTCTTCATTGACCCATGTTTTAATTCTAAGACCGGGCGAACGTCCGTCTTTTTTTTGTGAACTAGGAAGGGTTGGATAAAAACTTGAAACCTGGAAGTAGGGACCGGAACGATTACTTGGGACAGTAATAGAAGGGGCTATTGCTTATTTAGGCTTGCTGTTTGATGGGGCTCTGGGCAGGTTGGACGGAAAAAAGCGTCTCAGGGGATGAGAGTTGAACTCTATTCCTCTATTCGATTCCCTTGAGAGATAACACCCAGAGTCCACGTGTCTGTGGGTGTTTCCACACCTCCGGAAAGAATTTTAAGCGTTGTTCCACCCAAGATGAGTGGGGACCGTCTGCCACTTTGGTTTTCCGCCGGCAGGGCGAAAGGATCCCCTCTTGTTGGACCAGGGTCGGAAATTCATTTGTTCTTCTTGGAGGGGCCCGGGCTGATGCTCTGAAGGACCCTGGGGTACGGAAGGGTGAAAGTAAAAGGTGCCTATGAGAAGTAGGTAGCCTACGGGTCTGTTTTGAGGAAGGAAAGAATCTTTTCCCCCCCGTTGCTTGAGAGATTATTTTTTTTTCTATCGGGCCAAATACTGTCCTCCCTAAGGGGACCCTTTTCATCGCTGTTAACTGAGGCGGAGTTCGATCGATTTGTTTGTTTTTTTTTTTAATCCGACTGGTTCTAAGCTTTCAATCGCCAATGAAAACCAGCCACACTGGTCTAATCCTGCCCCCACGTATATATGAATGTCGCGCCAAAAGGAGAAACGCGCACAGGCCCAGTCAAAGAAGCTCCCGTCCCCCCGAATACCCCAATCCTTCCTGAAGGGGTCTCTGCCACCCATAGCCGTCCTTGGGTGAAACCAATTCTGGCTCATCCAACATGATTTCAAAGAGACCGCTGGCTGTAGTATAGTCAGGGGCCCTGTCTCCACTGAACAAGGCCAAGGCAGGTAACCATCAGAAGAGGGGAGGGAAAACGACCCCAGTGTGAATCCAGAAGATATGGGAAGGGCTGGAGGGGGTTACCCTAGGAGGTAACACTTTTTCCCCACACATCAGACGTGGGAGACAGCCAGGTCTGTGTGTACTTGCTGGGAAAGGATGGAGGGGGTTCCCTAGGAGGTACACTTTTTCCACACATCAGACGTGGGAGACAGCCAGTTCTGTGTGTACTTTCTGGGGAAAGGATGAGGGGGTTACCCTAGAGGTAACACTTTTTTCCCACACTCAGACTGGGGAGACAGCCAGGTCTGTGTTACTTGCTGGAGAAAGGATGGAGGGGGTTACCCTAGGAGGTAACACTTTTTCCCACATCATCAGACCGTGGGAGACAGCCAGGTCTGTGTGTACTGCTAGGGGAAGGTGGGAAGGATGGAGGAGGTTGACCCTGGAGGTAACACTTTTCCCACACATCAGACGTGGGAGACAGCCAGGTCTGGTGCTTGTCGGGAAAGGCATGGAGGGTTTACTTCCCAGGTCCATAGGTAACAACTTTTCCCGACATTCAAGACGCGGGACAGCCAGGTCTGTGTGCATACTATGTGGGAAGGTGGAGGTGGTTTACCCCTAGAGGTAAACCTTTTTCCCACCACTCAGACGTGGGTGACCAGCCGGTCTGTGTGTACTTGCTGGGAAAGGATGGAGGGGGGTTACCCTAAAGATAACACTTTTGTTTCCCACACACAGACGTGGGAGAAGCCACAGGTCTGTGTGTACTTGCTGGGAGAAAGGATGGAGGGGGTTTTACCTTCCAGCTGTTACCCTGTGTTCCTTGTAGATGATAGAGGAGAGTCCCAACTCCTGGCGGACACTTGAAGAACTGAAGCAGCTGCGGTGCCTGAAGAATTATAAGGAGGGGGAGGGCACTATGAGCCGTGTTAAAACTTTCAATTAATCAATGTCCGTCCTGGAGTGGATACTTAACCTGCTGTGCGCGGGTCCCCAAAGGCTGATAAGAAAATGAATTTCAGTTGCTGCTATAGAAATATCTCTGTGGGGTTAATATGCCCCGGCCTCCCCAGCGGGCACGCACTGTCAGTAGATGGCGTCCCTTTTGAAATACCTTGATTCCTGTAAGGCGATTCAGCATACAATCCAGGCCTCCACATTGGGCCATGACCTCCCAGCAATTTTGTACTTGCCCTCCTCATCCTCCTCTTCATCTGCAAGAAAACATAATACAAGGGTCAATGTCACCACAAAACCTATTTTACTACATCGACACACGTTCGATTCAGGACTGGGATGACAAAACTATAAAGGGATTTTTCTCAATGACTGGACCAATCATCACTTCCCGACCCCTCTCCTGAACCACAACGTGGGCACGGTACTGTGGTTGAGTCTAAGGACTCTATGAATTCTCGCGTGCGTCCCCTAGCAAGCCTCGCATGCGATAAGATTTACCTCATGTTCCACCGCGCGTTTAAAACACAAGTTACAGCGTACAGGGAAAGTCTTAACGAACTGGTTTGTGGCAAAATGCCGAGGGGCTGAACCCCACACTACCTCTTGGTGGGTCACCAAATACCTTCTTGTGTAAACCTCCGCCCGACGCCAAGTCCAGAATAATGTATCGTATTACTAGAAGACTACAGTAAACAAAGTAGAGTAGAGGTGTGACTACGTTTACGTAGTACTAGGACTGTACTCATCTCTACGCACCTCCATGCCACTGTTCATCTTCAACAGGGCCACCAGGGTCTCAGTCTTGGCAGATTTTTATTCTTAATGTCCCCTCATTAGAGGCCACAATACCGGGTTCATTGTGCGTCTGTATGGATTCCCCCGGCATTTGCCCTGTATGTGATAATCTTCCTTGCTTTGGATCCTCTCCACTAAGAACAAAGATTCGTCACTTCGTTCTCTTCCTCGTGGAGAAAATGGAAAAGACCAAGGTTGGGAGATGGTTATCAGGGTCGGGTACGGCTACCATATGTACCAATTCCTTCCTCTTACGTTACAGTGTATATAATTGCACGCCTCTCAAATATGTAAGTACAGGTGTCCTATAATGTCCAGGCTTGATAGCGCATTTGGCTGTCTCCAATGCACACGCCATAAACGCCTTAGTCCTCCGACTCTGTACCTAAAGACAGATAATGGAAATGTGTCAACACCATGCGGATTCAGATTCCTGGGAATAGCCACAATCTAAAGGGAAGTTAAAGACAACAAAATGCCAACTTTACACATTGACAGCATGTACAGAAATCCCCGATGATTCACTGTGGTCATGTCTCCAGCATTTCCAGGTAGACCATCCCTGAGTCTGCGTCAATCAACTTGGCTTCTCTGCCCACCCAGCTTCTCTAAGGCAGGTGCCATTTATACAGTCCCAACCCAGCCGACTCTTAAAGTGACGTTTATGATTCGACCAATTCCACAAAAAGGATAAAAGGAACCTAGGAGTGAGAATCCTTTAGTTCCTTATAATAAAGACCCCGCAACGACACGAATTAGACCACACATGTTTGGCTAATGCTCGGTGACTTACCTGTGAGGCTGCTTTAGCCGCATATCATTGTTGGCGATCTGTCTGTAGTGTCGCCTCCCCAAGCGCCAAGCAATCGGGCAATTTCCTAAGGGCAGAAGCCAATAGTAAACAAGCTTACCGTTGCCTTACACGGTGGGACCACTACTACGCTATCTACATGGGTTTCCTATGACATGGATTCTTCAAAACATAGACAAGCTGGAGCAAAGCAACTTAAAGTAGTTGGCTACTGATAGGAGTAAAGGATCGCCCGTAATTGACAGTTAGGATGCACAACTGATAGTACAATTGACCTCTGAATGCAATGGATGTTAAACCAGCATGGGTTGATTTTTTTCCGGTCTATTTTGATTGGTCGAAAAAAAAAATTACCCTGTATGTCTTGCCCTTCATTGTTATTTTATTGGCGTGTATAAACTGACTGGCTGTTTTTACCCGCCGTTGCCCGTGTACACATGTGGGGTATAGAGTTACGTGCAGGTGTGTGATTGTTTTGATTGGAAGGAACAGGGGATAACGAAGTGACACAGTTGTAATGTCGTCATGTATGTATGAGATATGAGTGAGAGGGGACATTGCTGTGTGGGACGTATAACACACATGTTTGATAGCAAACGTTTATATGCAACGTTATCAGTTTTCCCACTTGAGCGTTAATACAAATTTGAGGTGAAACCTTACACGTAACATACTACATGGAATTGGCCTTGGGAAAAAACATGTTCTTGCAACTGAATAGTTTGCAACCTTTAGTTGCAAATGTTCGTAACATGGCACCGATGTGTGCTCCGGCCACGACACAACGATACACTGGCCGAGATGGCCGTTTCGGGCAAGAGGTCCGCTCGTGTGTATGCGTTCGGTCGGGGGCGTTTTTGACCCGCCCGGTGGATTGGCGAAATTGACTCGCATACACACGGACGATTCTCAGCCAAAATGGCCGTTTGCAGCCTGTTGTGTCGGTGGTCCTAGCTCGGGCGCAGTTGAAGCTATTATGGCCCCCCCCCTCCCGACCGTAGGCGGTTCAAACGGTGGTCCCTTTGAAGAACCGAAGAACCAGGAGAGGTCCCTGGTTTGACTGACGTCCTGTTGGGGATTGAATGTGATCGTTGGCAAGTGTCTGATGGGCTAGGGTTTTTAGTGCTTGGATCTTCTCCGAGGGGCGAAGGATTGGTTGTCGGGATGTGTCGAAAAACATGCCCAAAAATGTCATGCGAAGGCTTGGACTGAAAGAAGACTTGCGAGGATTGATGAACCAACCGAAGGAGGTAAAGATTTGAGTCTTTACGTGAGCTGAGGCCAGTGTGAGGGATGGAGCTTTTATCAATAGATTGTCTAAGTAGGGCAGAAGAAAGATACCTTGCAGGTGAATAAGGAGGGCCGTGAATTGATAATGACGGTTTCCCACCGCAAATCTTAGAAAATGGTGGTGGCCCTGCCAGGTTGGAACGTGGAGGTAGGCGTACTGTATGTCGAGGGAAGCTAGGAAATGTCCCGGTTCTATCGCTAGAATTACTGAATGTAACGATTCTTGAAATGGATCTTCATGACACATGTTTAATTCTAAGACCGGGCGGAAAGATCCGTCTTTTTTGGGAACTAGGAAGAAGTTGGAATAAAAACCTTGAAACCTGTGAGAAGTAGGGACCAGAACGATTACTATGGACAGTAATAGAAGGGCTATTGCTTGATTTATGGGCTTGCCGTTTCGATGGGGCTCTGGGCAGGTTGGACGGAAAAAATCGTCTCGGGGAACTCTGATAAATCCTGGATTATCTCTAATAGGTGGGATTTTGTTGGGTCAGGGCAAATATCTTGGTATAATTGGTTGAGCCAAACCTCCATAGCTTTAGCCATCCAAGCAGAGGTAAAGGTGGGTCTTAGAGCAGACCCTGAGGCTGCAAAGAAGCACTTCAATGTGACGATCATTTGGATCCTTGGAGGTCGCCGCTTCGGAAACGGGAATGGTGGTGGCTCTGGAAAGTCGAGCCACTGGGGGTCAACTATAGGAAGTGATGCCTATTGATCTATTTCTGCGTTAAGGTAGGGGAACAAAGTGTTGAATAACCGGGACTGATGAGGCCGGCGCTCTGGTTCAGACTGATGAGGCCGGCGCTCTGGTTATGAGGCCGGCGCTCTGGTTCAGACTGATGAGGCCGGCGCTCTGGTTCAGACTGATGAGGCCGGCGCTCTGGTTGCAGAACTATCTTACTTAGTTGTTCATAAGAGGGGAATTGAACGGAGGCTTTTTTAACTCTAGAGAAAAGAGCTTTGGAAGGATCCTCTTGGGATTCCGAGCCCTGAATGTTAGGAACAGAAAGGACTGACCGTATGAGTGAATAGACAGCCTCTGGAGTAAAGGTAGATTGTGACTCCTGTTCGGGAGTGTCAGATTCCAGTTCACCTTCCTCTGTGATCTCATCATCCTCTGGAGGAGAATCCTCAGTTACACAGGATGCAATAGGTTCCTGTGGCCTGGCAGGTCTGGAATCTCTGTAGTCACCAGCTGTCCGGATTGGAGGACCTGTGAAATGGAAGCAGACAGGGAGGACATAGAGGCCGCTAATGACTAAGCCCAGGCTGGTTCCTGCTCCTGAGGGGGCCCCTGAGGAGCTGAACTCTGAGTACCCTCAGGCAGATGTTTTAAAGAATCTAAGGATTCTCTAATGGCTGGTCCATTGACGGACTGTGTCAGTGGGCACAGAGGGAGGGTCATTGGCACCGTTACAAGAAGCGCACCGTGGACCAGATTGGCCTGCAGGCAGTTTTGTTTGGCATGTCGCACATACATGTGATAATGTGACTGGGGGCTGTTTATTATTATTATTGTTGGGATGGAAGCGACCCCCTGCTGGCCATAGGCAGGAAGGACAGGCAGAATAAGAGGAGAAAATGATTAAATGAAATTATAGATATATAATGGAGCTGCAGAGAAGGGAGAATTCCCACCCAATGCTATTCCCTGAAAGCTGTCTGACTGACCTCATTTTAAGGAAAAATGCTAGAAGAAAAAAAACGCTGAATAGGCAGGAGGGGGGCGCACTCTGAGCCTGTAGAGCCGAGTAAAGAGTCGGGAAGAGAGCCGAGTCACTAGCTGGTCTGTCGGCAGTTAGGAGAGAGCCGACGCCGGAACCGGAAGTCCTGCCCCCACGTGTATAGGGAATGTCGCGCCAAGAAGGAGAAAGCGCGCAAGGCCAGTAAGAGAAGCTCCCGCCCCCCCTAAGACCCAAAGCCTTACCTGAAGGGGTAGCTGTCTACCCGATTGCCGGCTTGGGTGAAACCAATCCGGATCAGCCCAACAGTGAGTGCCGAGAGACCGCTGGCTGTAGTATAGTCAGGGGCCCTGTCTCCACTGAACAAGGCCGACAGCCAGGTCTGTGTGTACTTGCTGGGGAAAGGATGGAGGGGGTTACCCTAGGAGGTAACACTTTTTCCCACACATCAGACGTGGGAGACAGCCAGGTCTGTGTGTACTTGCTGGGGAAAGGATGGAGGGGGTTGCCTTCCAGCTGTTCCCTTGGTTCCTTGTAGATGATAGAGGAGAGTAGTCCAACTCCTGAGCGGACACTTGAAGAACTGAAGCAGCTGCTGGTGCTGCAGAATATAAGGGGAGGAGCACCTGAGCCTGTGTACAACTTCAATTAATCAAGTGTCCGCTCCTGGAGGTGGAATACTTAACCCTGCTGTGCCTGGGTCCCCCAAGGCTGAAAGAGAAATGAATTTCAGTTGCTGCTCTAGAAATATCTCTGTGGGGTTAATATGTCCCCGGCTCCCCAGGTGGACTCACTGTCAGTAGATGGCGTCCCTGTTTGAAATCCTTGATTCCTGTAAGGCGATTCAGCATACACTCCAGGCCTCCACATTGGGCCATGACTCCAGCCATTTTGTATACTTCCTCCTCATCCTCCTCTTCATCTGCAAGTAAAACATAATAAAGTCAATGTCACCACAAACCTATTTTACTACATCACAGTTCGATTCAGGACTGGGGATGAAAACTATAAATGGATTTTCTCAATGACTGGACCAATCATCACTTCCCACCCCTCTCCTGAACCACAAACGTGGCACTGGTACCTGTGGTTGAGTCTAAGGACTCTATGAATTCCTCCGTTGCGTCCCCTAGCAGCCCTCGCATGCGATAGATTATCCTCATTGGTTCACCCTGCGTTAAAACACAAGTTACAGGCGTAACAGGGAACGTTCTTAACGAAACTGGTTTGGGAAATGCCGAGGGCTGAACCCGCACCTACCTCATTGGTTGGGCACCAAACCTTCTTGTAAACCTCCGCGACTGCCAAGTCCAAGCTAATGATCTTGTTATTCACTAGAAGCTACAGTAAACAAAGTAGAGTTAGAGTTGGACCTACGTTGTACGTCGTACTAGGACTGAACCATCATTCTACGCACCTCCATGCCACTGTCATCTTCCAACAGGGCCACCAGGTCGCAGTCTTGGCAGATTTTATTCTTAATGTCCCTCATTAGAGGCCCAATACCGGGTTCATTGCTGCTGTATGGATTCCCCGGCATTCGGCCCTGTAGGAAATCTTCCTGCTGTGGATCCTTCTCCAGAGTAACAAAGAATTCCGTCACTTCGTTCTCTTCCTGCGTGGAGAAAAGAACCAAGGTTGGGAGATGGTTATCAGGGTCGGGTACGGCTACCATATGGGACCAATTCCTTCCTCTTACGTACAGGGTATATAATACTGCACAGCCTCTCAAATATGAAGACAGGTGTCCTATAATCGTCCAGGCTGTAGCGCTTGGCTGTCTCAATGCACACCGCCATAAACGCCTTAGTCTCCGACTCTGTACCTAAAGGACAGATAATGGAAATGTGTCAAGCACCAGGGGTTCAGATTCCTGGGAATAGCCACAATCTAAAGGGAAGTTACAGACAACAAAATGGCCAACTTTACACATTGACAGGCATGTACAGAAATCCCGTGATTCACCTGTGGTCATGTCCTCCAGCATTTCCAGTAACATATCCTGAGTCTCGTCAATCAACTTGGTTCTCTGCACCACCAGCTTTCTAAGGCACAGGTAGCCATTTAATACAGTCCCAACCAGCCGACTCTTAAAGTGACGTTTAATGGATTCGACCTCCACAAAAGAGGATAAAAGACCTAGGAGTGAGAATTCCTTTTAGTTCCTTATAATAAAAGAGACAGACACAGAATTAAGACCTACACATGTTTGGCTATAGCTCGGTGACTTACCTGTGAGGCTCTTTAGCGCATATCCTTGTTGCAGATCTGTACTGAGTGTCGCCTCCTCCAGCGCAAGCAATCGGGCAATTTCCTAAAGGGCAAGAAGCCAAATAGTAAACAAGCTTTACCTTGCCTTACACGGTGGAGACACTACTACTCTATCTACATGGGTTTTCCTATAACATGGATGTGTTAGAACATATGAGACAAAGCTGAGCAAAGCAACTAAAGTAAGTTTGGCTACTGATAGGAGATTAAAGCAGCCCGTAGACCAGTAGGATGCACAACTGTGTAGTCAATTGACACTTCTGAATGCAATGGAATGTAAACCACGCATGGGTTGATTTTTTTCCGGTCTATTTTCGATTGGTCGAAAAAAAATGTACCCTGTATGTCTGCCTTCATTGTATTTTTATTGGCTGTTTATAAACTGACTGGCTGTTTTACCCGGCGTTGCCCGTGTACACATGTGGGTATAGTATGTTACGTGCAGGTGTGTGATTGGTTTAGATGGAAGAGACAGGTGGATAAAGAAGTGCACAGTTAGTAATGTACGTCATGTATGTAATAGATATGAGCTGAGGAGGGGACATTGCTTGTGGGACGTATAACACACATGTTTATAGCAAAACTTTATATGCAACGTTATCAGTTTTCCCACTTGGAGCGTTAATATACAAATGTTGAGGTGAACCTACACGTGAACATACTACATGGAATTGGCCTTGGGAAAAACATGTTCATTGCAACTGAATAGTTGCAACCTTTAGTTGCAAAGGTTCGTACACATGCACGATGTGTGTCCCGAGCCACGACACCAACGGATACACGTGGCGAATGGCCGTTTCGGGCAAGAGTCGCTCGTGTGTATGCGTTCGGTCGGGGGTCGTTCTTTGACCCGCCCGGTGGATTGGCGAATGACTCGCATACACACGGACGATTCTCAGCCAAAATGGCCGTTTGCAGCCGTTGGTGTCGGGGGTCATAGCTCGGGCGCATATTGAGCATGTGTACGAGCCTTAACTGTCTGTGAAGTGTGTGACATGTGGGCAGTGTGTGTCTGGTGCTTAAGTCCAGGTAATGCAGTTAATTCCCATGTAGTCCAAACCCCCCAACCGTCCCAGCTTGTTGTGGTGTCCAGGAGGTGTGGACATGACATTTGGTGTCATGGTCTCAATGTTTTGGGGCGTGGTTATGCTGTTGGAAAGCATGAACATGTTTCGCGGTGTGGGGCGTGGTGTTTGGGGGTGTGGCTGTGATGTTTGTGGGTGTGGCTGTGATGTTTGGGGGCATGAGGGAAATGTCTGGTTCCCTCTGTTATAGAAGCTGTTGGTCTGTGTGTGCAGCTCTGAGTTGTGTAGCCGTACATTACACTGTTGTTGTGTCATTGACGTGGACTCTGTGTCTGTGTTGTTGAAGTCGGGCAGCACACAAAGCCCAGGCCCTTCATCTGAGTTACTGAATTGGGGAATCACACTCTGCAAGTGACGTGCAGGATTTTTATTGGTCAAACTGGACTTCATGGGCGTCGGCACTTTCAGAGGGCGTCGCCGATATGTGGATGCGTTCAGGGGTGTGGCTGTGTGGTGAGCGCATACATACATACACATACATACATACTTATACACATACATATTTACATACATACATACAAGATTTCTACTTTATATATTAAATAACACTGATCTACCAATCTAACATACACACGGATTAAGCCCTGTGATGTGCAGCCATTTCCGTAAAGACTCCATTAAATACTCCTGTTTACAGGCCCTGTTGTTGCATTAATGGCAGCGGGAGGGAGTTTAAGACTCTGCTAGTTCCCCTACCATCCCAGTAGGTCTGTCTGGGCAGGTAGGGACAGTGCGGAGAGGTGAAGACGCGACAGACACTATGTTGGACTTTGTCTCTAAAGAGCATATTTATAAAAAACTGCAATACCACATTTTATGCCAATGTAAAATTCTGACTGGCAAAAGCATTTTATAATGGTATGTGCAAAACACCGGTACCTCACAGTGCTTGGTATCAGCAATAGACGGGCAACGTTGTCTCTAATGTCCTTAACCACCATACACTCCCGATAGCGTTGGGGAAATTATGACCAATATGGCAGGTTTATAACTAAGGCTTCTGCTGGAAGGAACATAACCCCCAGTGGTGATGTCAAGGTCACCCATTGGCTGTAAGAGAAACCTACCTTTGTAATGAGGTTGCCGACATAGGGAAGGACCCCCCGAGCAGCCAGATAAACCTTCCAGTGAGCCGGTTTGATCAGTTTCTGGTATAAGGCCAGGTACTCGGCGGCACATTCCCCAGCCACGCTCAGCTCATCCAGATAACTGGGATGCAGAACGAGAGAAAGAACAAATCACATTGTTGTTTAAAGAGGAACTAAAGTTTATTTTAGGTGATTTCTCGGTCCCTATAGGTTTGTAAACCCTCTGAACCAGCCCTGGATCCCATGCTGACCTGGTTAAAAGATCCAGGACTTGTTGCCTACGACTAGGAATAGTAGCCAGGGCCTCCACGATTGTGCACGCGGCCTGACGAGCGGCTTGGGTGGCCGGAGTAAACAAAACCTGCAAGAGATAAGGAAGGTTAAACCTCAGTCCACAGCGCCACATACAGTGCCCGGCGGACGGACCGCTACCTGTCTCAGCCAGTTATTGTGTCCCAGTTTGAGATCCAGTGGGGATGTCCTTTTGCCCTTCCTGCTCATAAATTGTTTCCATTTCCAAACGTATTTCTCCTGCAGGTAAATCTGCCTCCGCTCGGCTTTACTGGAGCACTTCCTGGTTCCGTCCACACCTGCCAAGTAGAACAGGACTATGGTCAACTAAGAAAATCTCCCACCATCCCAGTAACAGAAGGGGGCAGGTCATATACATAACAGTTCAGTACAGTGTAACCCAATGTATAACCTACTAATCGGCTACTAATCTGGATTTACCCCTTGCCGGGAGACATTTTTTCCACGCTTCGTAAGACGCTTTGGGCTCTCTCTTTAGCCACTGCTGGGCCTGTGCGTGGATCTCATTGCTGTACGGCTTCACCGTGGTTAGAGAGTCCATGGGAACTTCCTATAAAGATACAATGTCCTGTTAATTTCCATATATCACAATGGAATAAACGTGGTTCTGTGGTCGGTAATTGGATTTGCCCCGGTGGCAGTTAATACCTTGTTCTTCTTGCTGGTTGGTGACGGCGGTTTAATGAGCTTCTGAAGAATTCGCAGGCACATCAGTGTGATATTTTCTACCACTACGGGGGTCTTGATATTAACCGCCATCAGAAACAGGCTCAGCGCTGGGGGGGGGGAGAACAAATCATTAGAACCTGAAGACAAAGTGAATGAGCTTTATATTAAAGGCCCAGTACACAACAGGTAATTTGGCTCAAATAACTGGCTGGGGATAATTCAGTTTATTCAGCCCAAATATTGAAGAAAAATCAGCTAATCTCACTTAAATAGGCCACATGATTGGTTGTGCCAATACACGAGTGTAGCTACCAACCAGTTCACGAGTTACGCTGACCTATTGTCTCTCACCTGAGATACAGGTGAGAGATATTTGCTGTGCAGTTGCTGCGTATTACTAGGAATATGATTTAACCCTTTCTAGGGACCTGTAACTTCCCATGTGCCCCTGATTTCCTGAAATACTCACCGCAGCGCAGACGCAGCTCCCAGCAACTGTCCTCCTTGGATATTGAATCCGTGAGCAGTAGCATCTCGTACTGAAGGCTGCTCGCCTGGAAAAGATGGAAGATATTCAGGAAACCCCGCGTGCTTGATGTTGGGATCGCAAGCAGAAGCTACAGACATGGGTAAATAAAGAGTTTACCAGGTCCGGATTGGCCCAGTGACCTTTGAGAGCGGTGGAAACCTTCCCGATAATCAGATCGTTCATCTGCTGTGTAGCTTCTGGATTGTCCCTGAACGAAGGAACAAAAATACAATTGAATTAATGTGTCCACATTATTACAGAGAAAGGAAAGTCCTCTGGGTCTCGCTGTACCTGGTAAGGAAGCACATGACCTGGCGGACTTCGTCGCGCATTGCGGCAGGTCCGCGGCGCAGGTTGTAGTCAAACAGCTCCCTGATTAGTCCTTGCGATACCAGGATGTGTCGGATTGTACTGTTGGTAGCCAGGGCACGGAGCAGAGTAATACAGTGCTCGGTGACAGCGGACGCACATCCGTAGCACTTGGTGGATGATGTGTGACCACAGCCCAGCACGGACAGCGATCTGTACTGGCTGGCGGTGAAAGTCGGCTGCACGGATGTACGAGAGGACTTAGTCGCTGCTTCCCTTTGCTGCAGATCATATTCTAACAGCTCCTTCCTGGATGCAAAGACTTTCTAGGAGAGGAAAAGCCACGAAGCCATGAGAGACAGAAGAAACGCGGTGAGATCGGTACAGAAAAGAAGTCGCCGGTACCTGGATAATCTTGGAAAGCTCATCAAAGGAATTCTTACAGTCTCCGCAGTACTCCTGTGCCAGCTGCAGGATGTATCTATTCACGCTGGCTGATGTAGAGCTGATGCCCCCGGTGTTGGCCGAGTCATCCTATAAATGGGCGAAAGGGCAGATTAATACGACAGCGTTCCGCACGGAGAACTTACCTGGCGACCTCACTAGACACCTACCTGCGGCTTCTCTGGTGCAGCTTCATTCACTTTACTCAGCAGGCTCTCGAGTTGTGGTCTGTGGCCCATCAGCTGGTGGTAAACGCGGTCGGCTTTGTCCAGCAAAGTGTTAATGTTGGTTACAGCCTAAAAAGAAAGAAACCCCCCCCACACCATAAACACAAACACCAGACCCTCCATGACGGTGAACAAACACCCTATCCTATACACTACAGGGGTCGATAGGCAAGGCCTATGGATACAGAAGCTCGAGCTCCGCGTCATCAACCCTCATCCAACTGTCCGCCCACCATTGAAAAAGCCAATCCCTACTTGCGTGTGTGTGCATCTGTGACGTGCGCAATTGGGAGGAGGGTTGATGCGGTGCTTGTGGGAGACACCACAATGTCATTTTCAGGAGGGGGACAAAGAAAAAAAGGGAGAGAGAAAGAGAAGGGGGGGGGTTGAGAGAAGGGAAAGAGAGGGAGGGGGGAGAGAGAGAAAGAGAAGGGGGGAGAGAAAGAGAAGGGGGGTTGAGAGATGGGGCCCTGTTCTTTTTTCTCTCTCGCCCTCGCCTGGTTTTTTCTCTCTTTTCCCTCTTCGTTTGCTTCTCCCGCTCCGTTTTGTTTTCCTCCTTCTCCTCGCGCTTTTGTTCTCGCTCCCTCTCCTTTTTTTTTCGCTACCTTCCCTCCTTCTTTTTTCTTCCGTTTTGTCGCTCCGCCTCTCCTTTTTTTTCATTATACTTTTTTCCCTCCTCTTTCTTGGTCTCGCGCCTCTCCTCGGGGTTCTCTCTTTCCCGTCGCTGTCTTTTTTCTCTCTCCCCTCATCCTGGTGGTTTGCGGGATGGGCCCCGCGCGGGAGGGGGGCTCGCGCACGCCAGCTCGGGCGGTATGCGCAGACTGGGACCCGGCGGGCGGGGGTCGGGCCGGGGGAGTTGCGGGTCTGGGGCGGGGCTCGCCGGGGGCGAGCCCGCGACCGGCGGGTTGAGGACTGGCGCCGGGCGGGGCGAGACGCGACCGCCGAGGAGGCCGGTAGGGTTCGCGCCGGGCCCGCGCTGGGCGGGGCTGTTCGCTCGCCGCGACGGGGGTTGCGCGCTGGCCCGCGCGGGCGAGGGGCGCGCGCGCCGCGCCGGGGGGTTGCTGGGCTGGGCCCGCGGCGGGCGGGGGCGCGCGCCCCGCGCCCGGGGTTGCGCGCTGGGCCCGCGCGGGCGTGGGGGGCGCACGCGCCGCGGGGGTTGCGCGCTGGGCCCGCGCGGGCGGGGGGCGCGCGCCCCGACCCGCGGGTTTGCCGCCGTGCCCGCGGCGGGGGCGGCGCCCGCGCCGCGGGCGGTTTTCGCCCCCTGGCCCGCGGGCTGGGGCGCGCGGGCCGGGGGGCTAACGCCGCCCGCGGCGTGGAGCGCGGTCTTTAAATGCAGGGTTGAACAATTCTTTAAAGAATCGGGGGGTTGCTAGTTACAATAGAAATGGCACCTTCTTCCGATCCTCCTCGTTTTCGATCGGATCCACCGCGCAGCAAGGTCTGGCGTACAACATGAAGTCGAAGCGTGCGTACTTGCAGAACCCGCAGGCGTTACACAGGAAAGGATCCTTCTCATCGTAGTTAATGGATCTGAAAGATGAAATAAAATCCAATATGGATCCCACTTCCCGTTCCCAAGCAGGTAACCGTAAATGATTCATTTCATGTGTCACTGTCCACGGCTGTGCCGCTCTCTCTGCTGTTCTTGTACCGTACAAACCAATAAGGTTTTAGCTTTTTACTGACCTACTGCAGTTACATGACATCCGATTGGTTATTCAGACACTGGGGGAACCTCTGTCTTGTTAAACTGGGCGGGTGCCAGATAAACAACACACAACACACACACACTGTTGGCAGATACTTACCTGCATTTGTGACACTGGTAGACGTTCTCTCCACAGTTACCGCAGACGCCGGGATTGGCCGGGACAGACGCGCTGCATCGAGGGCACTGTAGCGTCTCGGAGGAGGCTTGATAATTCTCATAAAAGTCGGCAAACTCAATCATCAAGTTGGAAGCGACAATGGGTAACGGGAGGTCAATCTTCACCTCGGTCTGTCCGGGGGTCAGCTGCACCTTCTTAGCTTTGTGCCAGCGGGCAGGTCTAGGGGACAGAACAGACTGTATGGTACCGGTTCCGTAGGACGTTCCCAGAGAGAGGAAAGGGTTCTATTCGATTTCCTTACTTGTTTTTCAGCTCCACGATGGCCTGAACCGTCCTGTTGTTGTAATACAGATTGATGGTCCGAACCATCTTGGTACGTTTCAAGTCTCCAATCTTCACCGTCACTTTGCTGATGGTGTGACTGCCGATGAGTTTGACCACTTGCTGCGTCGTGGTGTATCGAGTGTCCACCTTTATAGAGGACAGTTTGATATTCTGCCGAGAGAAACACCGGATTTAGTAGAAACTACTGCCAAATACTGCCGCACAAAGGAGGGGGCGAACCAGGAGTTTGGCAATTAAAGGTTCGTGCACACCTGGCGATGTTCACCCAAGTGCCTGGCTGATCGCCGAAGGACTCCCGGCTGAGCGCATACACACGTGCGACTATCAGCCGTTCGCCGGGGCTCGGGTGAACATCGCCAGGGGTGAACGAACACTAGATCCTGGAGATATAAAGTTTTTTTAACTTGGTTTGCAAATGAGCTGGGCAATAATGTGTGAAAGTGGGAGGTGTTTGCGATGCACAGTGGGAGGGGTTTGCGATGCACAGTGGGAGGGGTTTGCGATGCACAGATTAGCTACAATGTTAGATAGAAGCTTTCCTGGGTTTTACTGGGTTCATGGACATTGCTGTTCGGTGTAAGAGAGGTCAGGTACCATATTCTATTTTTTTCTATCTTTTAAGGATTTTTTTGGGCTGAACTTCCCCTTTAAGGTCATTAGGATGGAAAATACTGCTCTTTTTTTCTGAGCTTCCCCTTTAAGTTGGCACAGTGTTTGCACGAGATTGGATCCTGATGAAGGTGCTATGTGAAGCATCGAAACTATGATCACCTGATAATAAAAATATTGTTTTATTGAAAATCCAGACTGACATAGGAAAGCATGTGCCTAGGACAGAAAAGGAGGGGGCAGACTAGGCAATGAATGTAGTGCCCCCTATCTCTGACATAGGAAAGCATGTGCCTATCACAGAAAAGGAGGAGGCAGACTAGGCAATGAATATAGTGCCTCCTCTCTCTGACATAGGAAAGCATGTGCCTATCACAGAAAAGGAGGAGGCAGACTAGGCAATGAATATAGTGCCTCCTTAGTGTGTGTGGTGTCCTTTGAAACCTGTCTCTTCTTTCCCCTTACCCAGGACCTCTCTCACTTTACAAGGAATCATCCCTCAGTAATTTAAAATCTAAACTAGAGTCTCATCGCTCTGAGCTCTTCGGGGCAGGGACCTCGTTTAACGTATTTCCAAGGAACGGCAATTACATCCATGTACACTTTATATACATGTTTATGTATTTATTGCCTATTTATGTCATTTCAACAACAGACTGGGGTAAGTGCAAACGTAACATTACCCTATACAAATAATATATACAAACCTATTAATGTAAAGGGCACTTACACACAGAGGGACTTCTGGGTTGTTACACACTAGACAGGGGTCACTCTCCAGATAATAACCATCGAATTCTACCAATCCAGAAAGGGTGCTGGGCAGAGAGTAAAAGATCAATTAATAATAAAGAACATTATAAGAAGAAAAGTAATCAACCCCTTTCACACACCTCCACATAGACGCAGGAGCCCCCAAGAACACAGGGTCACAACTGGTAATTCAAAGAACAAACAGGGAGATTCAATAAAAGTTCTCAAAATTTGCTCCAACCAATCAGATCTTATTTAACATTTGAAAGCTAACATCTAATTGGTTGGGGGGAAATTGGCACAATTTTTAACAACAAGAACTTGTATTGAATCTCCGTGAAAGTGCCCAGAGTATAAAATATTCACTTACACAAAAGATGAAGATACAAACAGGGAGATTCAATAAAAGTTCTTATCCAATCAGATCTTATTTAACATTTGAAAGCTAACATCTGATTGGTTGGGGCAAAATTAGCACCATTTTAAACGATAAGCAGGGTTATTTTAATAAAAGTTCTTATTGTTAAAAATGGTGCTAATTTTGCCCCAACCAATCAGATATTAGCTTTCAAATGTTAAATAAGATCTGATTGGTTGGGGCAAAATTAGCACCATTTTTAAACGATAAGAACTTTTATTGAATCTCCCTGAAAGTAACTTGATCAGGAAGTAAAGAAAATACTGTTACACTGAGTTCACAGAAATAAGTAACAGTATATTCTATGTCAGTGTGTCTAAAATAAATTGATTGACAGATAAACTTACTTGTAAATGTTGGAATTGGGATGGTTGGTCAAAATGTGGTTTTGCGTTCGCAGGATTTCTACTGCTTTCTGGGAATATTCTTTAAGCTGCAAAACAAAATGAAGAGTGAAAAGATTTGTTTTTCTTACTATTTTGGAGCGGTTTGTCCTGTCTGTAAGGAAAAGTTATTTTCTAATATTATTTCAGATGGGGGGCAAAATGACAACTATAAAAAAGAAAATTGGGGAGCACCAGCAAGTACAGGTACTTTTCATTCATTTTAACGGTTTCTTTAAAAACTTTCTATGCACTATAGTTCGATTTTTAATACAGCAGACATTGTGTATTAATGAATAAAGGTGGGAGCTGCCATACTTAGCTTATTTTATGTACAGGACATTCTTTTTATGTAAATTTTTATTTATACATATGGGTAGGAGTTGCCATATTATTTCTATTAGAAACTACACTATGATGGTATAGCTTATTGTGTGTACAGAACATTCCTTCTCTGTATATTTATACATATGGGTGGGAGCTGCCATACTGTTTCCCTTAGACAGTACAGTATGAGGGTATAGCTTATTGTGTGTACAGAACATTCCTTCTCTGTATATTTATATTTATACATATGGGTGGGAGCTGCCATATTGTTTCCCTTAGACAGTACAGTATGAGGGTATAGATTATTGTGTGTACAGAACATTCCTTCTCTGTATATTTATACATATGGGTGGGAGCTGCCATATTGTTTCCCTTAGACAGTACAGTATGAGGCATAGCTTATTGTGTGTACAGAGCATTCCTTCTCTGTATATTTATACATATGGGTGGGAGCTGCCATATTGTTTCCCTTAGACTGTACAATATGAGACTATAGCTTATTGTATGTACAGAACATTCCTTCTCTGTATATTTATATTTATACATATGGGTGGGAGCTGCCATATTGTTTCCCTTAGACAGTACAGTATGAGTGTATAGCTTTTGTTGTGTACAGAACATTCCTTCTCTGTGTATATTTATACAATGGGTGGGAGCTGCCATATTGTTCCCTTAGACAGTACATATGAGGTATACTTATGTGTGTACAGAACATTCCTTCTCTGTATATTTATACAATGGGTGGAGCTGCCATATGTTTCCCTTAGACAGTACAGTATGAGTATAGCTTATTGTGTTACAGAACATTCCTTCTCTGTATATTTATACATATGGGTGGGAGCTGCCATATTGTTTCCCTTAGACAGTTACATATGAGGTATAGACTTTTTGTAGTACAGAACATTCCTTCTCTGTATATTTTACATTGGGTGGGAGCTGCCATAGTGTTCCCTTAGACAGTACAGTATGATGGTATACCTTATTGTGTGTACAGAACATTCCTTCTCTGTATATTTATACAAATGGGTAGGAGCTGCCATATTGTTTCCCTTAGACAGTACAATATGAGGGTATAGCTTATTGTATGTACAGAACATTCCTTCTCTGTATATTTATATTTATACATATGGGTGGGAGCTGCCATATTGTTTCCCTTAGACAGTACAGTATGAGGGTATAGCTTTTTGTGTGTACAGAACATTCCTTCTCTGTATATGTATATTTATACATATGGGTGGGAGCTGCCATATTGTTCCCCTTAGACAGTACACTATGATGGTATACCTTATTGTATGTACAGAACATTCCTTCTCTGTATATTTATACATATGGTGGGAGCTGCCATATTGTTTCCCTTAGAAAGTACAGTATGAGGGTATAGATTATTGTGTGTACAGAACATTTCTTTGTATATTTATACATATGGGTGGGAGCTACCATATTATTTCCCCTAGACAGTACAGTATGAGGGTATAGCTTATTGTATGTACAGAACATTCCTTCTCTGTATATTTATATTTAAACATGTGGGTGGGAGCTGCCATATTGTTTCCCTTAGACAGTACAGTATGAGGGTATAGCTTATTGTGTGTACAGAACATTCCTTCTCTGTATATTTATATTTATACATATGGGTGGGAGCTGCCATATTGTTTCCCTTAGACAGTACAGTATGAGGGTATAGCTTATTGTGTGTACAGAACATTCCTTCTCTGTATATTTATACATATGGGTGGGAGCTGCCATATTGTTTCCCTTAGACAGTACAGTATGAGGGTATAGCTTATTGTGTGTACAGAACATTCTTTCTCTGTATATTTATATTTAAACATGTGGGTGGGAGCTGCCACATTGTTTCCCTTTGTATGAGACTAGAACTTTTATTATATATAATATATAAGTCCCACTCTGTTTAACTACTTAATTTGCTGTGACAAACACCAGATCTTTTCACCTTTTTTTCGGTTTGAGGGGTCTTGAGTGAAAAATATCCAAGGAGGTCGACAAACTGAGACGCTTTCCGTCCATATGCTGGGAGCTCCGGCCAGATGGACCACATCAAGTCCAGTAATAGTTCTTGTTGAGACTTGTTAGAGTTTCTGGAAAAGGATCAAGAAAACTTTCTAACCAGGTCTATAGAGTACAGGGGTGTCCATGATTCAAAAACAAGACCACATACAAGAAAAGGTTAAAATGTATTTCTTAAAAACCCAAATTTAAATGAAAGAATCATTTTTCCTTTAAGTGATTTATTTAAAGAAACAGCATAATAACGTTTATATTCCTTTCCAGTAAACAAAACACCTGGTTCCCGCCCCTTTTCTTTGTTTTCTCTTCTAGACATGCTCAGTTACATTTTATCTTTCGTGCTAAGGGGAGGGGTTGAATGAGGAAGTGTTTGGACCGTTTACTGCAGTGAAGATTTGTATAAAACTGACACAGAAATACAAGAGACACATCAGCAGTTTCTAGGTTAAAAGTCAGGTAAAAATGCCTAAAGATTTCCTTGTAACTCACTCACCTGTATATATGGAGAGCTAAGCAATGTGCCTGCCATCGTACTGAGGAAGCATTGGATTCCAGTAGGAAGCAGCGGAGAAACTGGATCAACGTCTCTTTGTCTGCATATTTATTTAGCTGATTGACCAATGCCGTGCAGAGCTGCTCCTCTTGGCTGTTGGAACCTTCGCCTACAAATGTAACTGGATTATTATAGGAACCTCATTGATTTCAGGTTAATAACCAGGCCAGAGACTCTGTCCACTCACCTTCCTTCTCTTTCTCCTTATCTTCTTTCTTGCTTTTCTTAGACGACGACTTGGACTGTGAACCGGAAGACTGAACACCGGAGGATGCTGCCGATAGAACTTTACTCCCACAGAGGGCGCAGGAGAGAAGCTGCAGGAGGACTGGGGAGACTCCTTCATCTACCAAGAAACTGACTTGGAGCAGGAAATACAGAACAGCTGCAAGGAATCCAAGCAGGACATTAGTCTCCACCCACAAAACATCAAAACTGTCACTCAACCTGCATGACATGCTGAATAATAAAAGCTTGTGTCTAGTATCACCGTCATCCCTTCACAATGGCTCAATAACAAAATCAGCAGCTTTTAGAATGTCAAGGGGCGACAATCTGATTGGTTGTAGCATCTACTAAAAGGTGAGTACTGTAGGATAAGGTGATCCTTTTTATTATGTAAGCATAATCAGGTTTAGGAAGAGAGAAGTGTATCTCTAAAATGAACTGTTAGTCCATAATAAAAAATCCTATAGTACTCATCTCTTAGTACCTTATCCTACGGTACTCATCTCTTAGTACCTTATCCTACGGAATCATCTAGTAGGAACTGAGACGGGAATCATCGCTTAGTACCGTATCCTACGGTACTCATCTCGTAGTGTACCTATCCACGGTAACTAACTCTTAGTACCTATCCTACGGATGCATCTCTTAGTAAAAAACCTAAAAAAAACAAAACCAAAAAATACTTCCTACGTACCATCTCTTATTACGTATCCTACGGTACTCATCTCTTAGTACTTATCTACGGTACTCATCTCTTTAGTACCTTATCCTACGGTACTCATCTCTTAGTACCTTATCCTACGGTACTCATCTCTTAGTACCTTATCCTAACGGTACTCATCTCTTAGTACCTTATCCTACGGTACTCATCTCTTAGTACCTTATCCTACGGTACTCATCTCTTAGTACCTTATCCTACGGTACTCATCTCTAGTACTTACCTACGGTACTCATCCTTAGTAACTACCTACGGTTATTCATCTCTAGTACCTTATCCTACGGTACTCATCTCTTAGTACCTTATCCTACGGTAACTCATCTCTTAGTACCTTATCCTACGGTACTACTCTTCTACGGTACTTCTCTATCTAGTACCTTATCCTACGGTACTCATCTTTAGACCTTATCCTACGGTACTCATCTCTTAGTACACTCATCCATACGGTACTCATCTTAGTACTCATTCCTACGGTACTCATCTCTTAGTACCTGCATCACAGGTACTCATCTCTTAGTACCTTATCCTACGGTACTCATCTCTTAGTACCATTCCTAAGTACTTAGCTCTTAGTACTCATCCTACGGTACTCATCTTTAGTACCCTATCCTACGGTACTCATCTCTTAGTACCGTCTACTACGGTACTCAATCTCTTATACCTACGTTACTCACTCTTAGTACCTCTAATCCTACGGTACTCATCTCTAGTACCTTATCCACGGTTAACTCATCTATTAGTACCTCATCCTACGGTACTCATCTCGTAGTACCTTATCCTACGGTACTCATCTCTTAGTACCTCATCCTACGGTACTCATCTCTTAGTACCTCATCCTACGGTACTCATCTCTTAGTACCTTATCCTACGGTACTCATCTCTTAGTACCTTATCCTACGGTACTCATCTCTTAGTACCTCATCCTACGGTACTCATCTCTTAGTACCTCATCCTACGGTACTCATCTCTTTAGTACCTTATCCACGGTACTCATCTCTTAGTACCTTATCCTACGGTCTCATCTTTGTACCTATCCTACGGTACTCATCTCTTAGTACCTTATACCTACGGTACTCATTCTTAGTACCTTATCCTACGGTACTCCTCTCTTAGTACTTATCCTACGGTACTCATCTCTTAGTACCTTACCTACGGTACTCATCTCTTAGTACCTACCTACGGTACTATTTAGCTCATACCTCGATTCATCTCTTAGTACCTTATCCTACGGTACTCATCTCTTAGTACCTTATCAACGGTACTCATCTCTTAGTACCTTATCCTACGGTACTCACTCTTTAGCTACTACGGTACTCATCTCTTAGTACCTTATCCTACGGCTTAATCATCTCTTAGTACCTTACCTACGGTACTACATTCTTAGACCTCATCCTACGAGTACTCACTTTAGTACCTCATCAACGGTACTCATCTCTTAGACCTATCCTACGGTACTCATCTCTTAGTACCTCATCCTAAGGTACTCATCTCTAGTACCTCTTATCCTACGAGTACTCATCTCTTAGTACCTAGTATCCTACGGTACTCATCTCTTAGTACCTCATCCCGGTATATCTCTTAGTACCTTATCTCGGTATCATCTCTTAGTACACTCATCTAAAGGTACTCATCTCTTAGTACCTCTCTAACGTACTCATCTCTTAGTAACCTCATCCTACGGTACATTTCATACTTAGTACTCTCATCCTACTGGTACTCATCTCTTAGTACCTCATCCCCGGTACTCATCTCTTAGTACCTCACTAAGGTATATCATCTCTTAGTACCTATCCTACGGTACTCATCTCTTAGTACCTCTATCCTACGGTAACTCATCTCGAGTAACTAATACCTACGGTACTCATCTCTTAGTACCTCATCCTACGGTATTCATCTCTTAGTACCTTATCCTACGATACTCATCTCTTAGTACCTTATCCTACAGTACTCATCTCTTAGTACCTTATCCTACAGTATTCATCTCTTAGTATATGCTACTGGACTAATACGGCTACAGCCACTTTATCTCCAACGTTGGTTGTAGCAAAGACAAATGGCAATACAGTGAATCAATGGCTATGGGAACATATAGGGGCATATTTATATATATGTTTCTGCCCTCGTTATCAATGCGCTTTATCACCATTTTGCTTTCTGCGGCATATCACTGTATATCCCATCGTCACTGCTCACTTGTATTTATAAAGCGGCATTAAGTGCGTTTTTGGGTTAAGTCGAGCATACAAATCTTGCTGGGGGATGGGAGTGTGTGTGTCTTAAATTCACATGCTCATGAGTGTTTTAACCCCCCTTTATTGTTGTCAAATTCTCAGCCCAGGCCTGGTATTCTTAGAAGTTCTGATGCCATTTCTTTACAATGCTGGACACAATCGCATATAGCTAAACACTGCTTCACATGGAGAGGCAAAGACAGTGCTCATTTATAAGAATCCGTAACACATTTCATTGCTACTTACAGTCGTCTTTTATGCAAAACTTCTGCCAGTTTACGGTTCGCTGGGATGCAATTTCCGCACAGGCTTTGAGGTGTTCCATCTGAAAACACAGACATGTTTGAGATGAACAAAAAGAGCAAAAGGCAGAAAAGGATTTAAAGCGTAGACCCAACGTTCAGTTTTACCAAGTTAATAAGAGTGTCGTATTGCAGTGCAGATCCAGAGCTGGCAGTGACCACATTGGCTCGCAGGAAAATTCCATGTTCCTCCAAAAGCTTTTTGATACCTTTAACGTGAGAATCCAGCGTGTGGAGATCTCTCAGCTGACGGTATTTCTCTTTTGAGCCACAGATGAATAGGAGGAGCTTACGCACTTGACGGCGAACAAATGGCGTCTGCTGAATCATCAGATACTGTTGGGAATGAACAGGATCCAATCAGAAACAGGATGTGAAAATCTAATAACCCAGAATGCAATAGTTCCCAACTTCCTGCCCTTAAAACTAACTCTGCATTACCTCGGACAGGAAGTAAAACCAGGAATGGTCAAACACCGGAGGAGGAATCCTTGAATTGGCATCAGCAATTTTCTTGATCTGGTAGGGAAGCCGTAAAACCATCTCTGTCAGCAGCTGGGTGTAAGCCTGGAAGATGTCCGCAGCGTGGCCCTAGGCAGAAAAGGAAGAACAAAACAAAGAAATTGTTGGATCTATAAAAGAAACCCGAGAGATGTAAGCTTAACAACATGTGGAAGTTCCACTCACCTTTACATACTGACGGAGGAAAAATGGGCTCATGTCAGGAGGGGACGATGTGGTGTGAGGTTTCAGGAGCTGACTGGTGGCTGCCGGCTCCTCGTCGCTCTGTTGGCTTTTCCAGTAATCGAGGAGAGACTTGAGGACATGGAGGCAATAATCCACTGCCCCCGAGCTCAGTAAGGCAGTCGCAGTTGAACTGGATATCAGGGATGAGGACTTCAGAGACGGAAAGAGCAATAGTGACATTTCATTTAGAATCAGATCCACTGAATGAACTTTCCATGACAGGCGTGTCTGTAGTTTTAACATTAACTAGATAGATTATTCCATGATTAAAAAAAACCTTAGGGTCTTCAATCAATTCCAAGGGAGCTTATCAATTCAGCTATCCCAGCAAGCCTGCCCTTCTTATAAGAAAGGGGGCAAGTAACTATCACTTCCATTCCAAGACAAATTAACACCATCCTCTACAATTACCCCCAACATCTATCCCTAACAGGAAGTGGTAATATTGGAAGTTATCACACATAACTCACAGGAAGTAGTAATACTGACCCACCCTCAACATACATCCCTTAGAGGAAGTAGTGATATTGCCCCCACCCCCAACATATATCCCTAACAGGAAGTGGTAATATTGGAAGTTATCATACCTTACTCACAGGAAGTAGTAATATTGACTCACCCTCAACAAATATCCCAGGCAGGAAGTGGTAATATTATTGTCCCACCCTTTACATATACCTAGTGACACACTATCAGGGGATGTAGCACCACACTGTGTACTCGGCACTGGAGATGGCAAATCCCATAGGTAAACTCACCTCACAGATGGAGGATTTCGACCCGGACTTTGTTCTGGACATAAAGACACTGAGCAGCCTCATGATCACTAGATGCACCTCATTAAGGGGCGTGCGCTCGTTTTTCTTGGTAACGTCCTGTGATGGTAGTAATGTGAATAAACCAATCGGGTTACAATCACTGATCTAGTAGGTTTCAAACATACAATTCATCCTCCTTATTACCTTTTTGTCCAACCCGAGCTCGGCGATGAGCTGGGACAAGAGGTTATCCAGTGCCCCTTTATCCTTCTCGTCTTCCCCATCAAGATCTGCAGTCAACATCAGCACCACCTGGGAAACCAGATCCCAACAGTCAGACACGCAACGTCACTCTATCCGCCAACTGTACGCGGTCAATGGCCATATCACATGATCTCTCACCTGCATGTACGGGATGGCACGGACTCCTCCCACCCCTCTCAGGCTGGTCATGGACTGAAGTAAACGCTCCAGAAGCATAAGGCGGACCATGTGAAGTCTAGAGGGAACAGAAAAAGCAGAATGAATTGTCGCTCTGTTCCAAAACATACGGGTGTACGTCACTTGTCAGTTACCTGCCTCCAATTCCAGCCACTATATTCAGCACATTAGCCGTATTATTAACCAATATTTAAAGAGAATTATTGCCTCCATTCTGGCTCCTCCCTCCATGTCAATCAAGACTGTGACAGCTGACATCAGAGCCAATGACCGACTGCTCCTTCTAATGCTGCTTTCTCTGCACATGCTCAAGATCCTAAAAGTTCATTGAGCGAGGAGAGGAGGCGGCAACCTCTGCCAAAAAAATGTTTCATTTGAATATCTGGTTAGAAATCCATGAAATAAAGTAAAAAATACTAAAAATAGTAGTTGGGTTTAAGGGCAAATAAATGGCAAGTGACCAGTTTTTTTATTTTAAGGGTGGACATGCTAATACATATGGCAATGCCCACAGCTCAAATTCTGTGTGTACCCCACATCCCCGATACCAAGCTAAGGGGCAAACCTGTTGCTGGTGTGGGAGTCTCCTTCTGTCTCTCCTTCTCCCTCAGAACCTTCCCCTTCATGTTGCCCAGCAACAGTGTTGATGGCTCCTGTGCTGGAACTAATGCTGCTTGGACCAGGTGGGTGTCCTTCAACCGCCGTGTCCCCGTACGCGCTGCTCCGGCCTGAAACTAGAACAAGGAGGAGATAGGTAGCAAAGGCTCAAAGAATCTGGATTCAGCATCTTAGTCTGGGTACACACCAGCCAATATTTTCGTCCGACCGACCAATTCACGGCACTTTCGGTTGGTTGATCAGCCGAAAATATCAGCTGGTGTGGGGTGGGCACGTCGATCATGCGTTCGTCTGAATCGGACGAACGAACGATGGGGCATGTCGGAAAATTCAGATCGATCGTGTGGTTCCCTATGTCAACGCACGATCGAACATTCGCAAATTGGCCGTGGCAGAATTTGCTTCGATCGACGGTCCTATACAGACACAGCTGATACATACATCACTTTCTGTACACAAACTTTGGTCCTATACAAACATAGCTGATACATACATCACTTCCTGTAGACAAAGCTGATACATACATCACTTCCTGTCCACAAAGTCTGGTCCTATAAAAACATAGCTGATACATACATCACTTCCTGTCCACAAAGTCTGGTCCTATAAAAACATAGCTGATACATACATCAATTCCTGTCCACAAAGCGGATACCTACACAACTTCCTGTTCACAAAGCTGATACATACATCACTTCCTGTCCACAAACTTTGGTCCTATACAAACATAGTTGATACATACATCACTTCCTGTAGACAAAGCTGATACATACATCACTTCCTGTCCACAAACTTTGGTCCTTTACAGACACAGCTGATGAAAGGCTAAAAACAGGGAATTACACGTAACTGGCCCTACTGAGACAGACATGACAAACGTACCACTATGCTCACCAGCCACCGAGTCCACGGCACTGCCACCACTCTCCGAGCCCACACTGCCTCCGTGATCTGCCGGGGATGTTCGTAACGTAGAGCCGTCTGTTGCAGCCGTGCTTCCTTCGTCGTCTGATGCTGGAGCTACAAGCATTAGGAGAGCTGTTACAGGTAAAAACACAGTCTCTAACTAACAAGGCAGCGGGACAGTGCATCATGACGCTGTGTTATGTACAAAATATTATAGATAATCTATTCATGGCTTAAGGGGCAACAATCTTACCAGCCTGGCATTCTGACAATGTTCATGTTCAATGCTAAATGACAGCTTGACCTAGAATCAATACATTGTGTGGCCAGAATAACTAAGGTGGGTATTCCCATTTGAATTGATCGGTCCCATCGACTCGTGTATGACCGTTAGATAGATGGCCCGGCGATATCGGACTGTATCGAGCAGAAGGGAATCAGATGGTCGGGAATTCTATTGACAATCCCACCCACTGCCGCATTTTCTTTGCCACAGTTCAAGCTGAAACCTGCCCAAGTGCATGATGGTTATTGTTCCCCATTAACACCAGCACCTCACAACCACTGCTGTACACACGAATCGACAAATATTTTTCTAAAATAATCGGACCCGCAACGTCCCATTAAACTTACACACACACACGCACACGCACAATACTTGCCGTCACTAATGAACAAACCACATGCGCAATAATCACATACGTGTGCACTGGTGTGCAGATACCTGATGCAGTGGTATCGGATAAGGTTCCTGCATCCAAAGAGGAGGAGCTTGGTGCCTGACCGGAGAGACCTAAACTCTGTAACCCCAGGGCGCTGCTGCTGCTGCCTGTAAAGCAAATACTCCCATTAAAAACACCCGACCTGCCCCACATCACGTTACCCCTCCAGCTGGCACCAGGGTTCAGATCCGTAAACCCCATTGAAATTAAAACCTACCTTGCTGATCTTGCTGGAGACTAAGAGCGATTGCCAACTCCACCATGGTCTCGTCATCGGCATCCGGAGGAATGTCAAGCATTGGTGGGAATCCCTCAGCTCCTGCAAGGAGAGCTTCCAAGGGGGAAGGGTTCCCGTTATTTACACCGTCTGCGCTCTCCAGTACCATGGACTCAGACTAAATAGCACAAAAATAAATAAATCTCAGCAAATTCTATGCAGGAAACTAGACCCAGTCCGGCCACCAGCATCAACCAATCAGGAACCACTTACCACCATCTCAAAGTCTCCGTGATCCACCTCGTTCTGTTCTTGGCTCTGTTGCCGGACATGATCTCCACTAGGGATCCCAGACGATTGCATTTTATCTTCAGCTTCATCGTCGTCGTCATCGTCCTTGTCTCCTGGGCAAAAATCTACAGATCAAAAACCCGACTACCTGCTAGGGACAGGAAGTCACGATGCGCTACGGTACCCCAGAAAGAATCCTGGTCTTCAGCTATTATTACATTGACGTGTTATCATGGCCACATTCCATGGGACAGTATCAGTAAAGCTTTTGGACTAGTCAAATACTAACAACTTAAAGGAGAACTAAACCCACATTTTTACACTCCAGAATCTAAAAGTATCCACCCTAAAAACACCAATAAACTGTAAAATCCCATTATAATAATATTAAAGTCATTGTAAACCCCTGAAGAACTGGATAAAATAACATGCTGTATTTACAGTAACTAGCCACACCCCTGATCTCGGTCACATGCTTCCTGTCATGTAAAAGGATTGGCTAAAGGCTACTAGTGGGTGTGACCAACTGTAACAAGTTCCTGCATTATCTGAGCATGTGTAAAGAATGCAATGGTCAGTGACCACACTGTGTGTTACTGGGATGTTGGGAAATAAAACACAAACCCCATGTTAGAAAGGTAAATTACCGGATGATATCTAGCTAGGTGGATGGGCCCCTTTAATAAGTCTTCATTAAAACAATGCTAATCACATCTCTAGTTTCCTTTATTGTAAACATGCGACACATTCCAACAGCAGAGCTTATAGCGCGGTCTGCAAATGGAAGTATAAAAAGGGGGGGCACTGAACTCACCCATTGGTGTGTTACTGCGGGGAGAGGATGGCAAGGTTACATGTCGGCGTTTATTCCGAGGACGCAGCACCCGAATTAGAGCTTGTTTGCAAGAGAAACTGACAGCCGGATCCTGGAAAGGACACAAATTCAATTGGTTATTAAAAAACCCGTGAACCCTGCTCGCTGTGTAACTTAAATACCTACGGCACTCACCGGAGAAAGCAGCATCTGCATATAAATCCTGGATGCCAAGTTGATGCAGTCAAGCTCGCAAGTACAGTACCCGTGAATGATATCCACCAGGGCGTTAACCATGGCTTCCACGTGCGTCAGCCCTGATAACACAAACACAAAACTCATTTCCCTTCCGGGAGTAAACGGGAACAAACTTTACCAAGTCAACACCCAACCCATTTACCTGGCAAGCAGGCGGGCGCCAGAAAGGCGTTTTTGGGTTTTGACGCGTGCAACTTCCAGAACTGGTTCACTAACTGTGTGACGAAGGGAAAACTTTCCTCCTCGTCTGGGTTTTTCAGTGCCTCTTTGGCATCATCCGTGCCATCTAAAATGGGAAAGGAATAACATTAACAATGGTTTTCTATGGAACTGCCCTAGACATCGCTAAATCAATTTAGATGCCAGTCTTACCCGTCTCTCCAGCTGGCAGCTTGCTGTCTGTGTAATGGACTAAGTTATTTGGACGCATGATGGCGATAGAACGAGAGGTCATAACCAGCCTCTGGAACACCTCTGGATCGAGGTCCTTCCCATCCCGACAGCAGGAGGTCAAGCACTGAACAGCGTTGCTAAGTAATGCCTGGTCCTAAAGGAAAATGCAGATTCCAAACGTATAAATAAAGAGATTTTGTTCTTACCTGTAAAATCTTTTTCTTTGAAGCCTTGGGGACCCAGACACAGAAGGGTTAAGTACTCCACCTCCAGGAGTGGTCACTTCACAGGCTCAGGTGCTCCTCCCCTTACCTTATATAGCCCAGCACCAGGTGCCTGCTTCAGTTTGTCCCAAAGATAGATAGCGAAGGAGAGTAACTACACTAACCAGAAACTAGTTTAACTTGTTAGCGGCCTTGCAAATCTGATCAATGGAGGCCCCGCGCCGAGCCGCCCATGAGGCACCTAGTGCTCTTGCCGAATGAGCTGCAACCCGCAAGGGAGGAGCAGCTTCTGCATAACAGCGCAGAAAGAGGCTACGGGTCCATCTGGCTAGGGTATGAGGAGACACTCTGGATCCCCTGAGAGGACCCACCAAGAGGATGAACAGAAAAGATTCCGTTCTAGACACGTATATCCTGAGAGCTCTGACAACATCCAGGGAGACGTTGGTCTAGGATACAAAGCTGGAATGAAGATGTCCTGATGTCAGGTGGAAGGAGGTTACGACCTTGGGTAGAAAATCTGGATGAGGTCGAAGGATCACTTTATCCTTATTAAAGATAAACACGAGGGTTCCACAGAGAGAGATGCTGGTTCGGATGCTCTCCAAATAGAAGAGATAGTGAGCAGGAATAGAGGCTTCCAGGATAGTGGTGATAGGGCTATGGATGTAAGAGGTTTGAAAGGAGGACATTGGAGGACCCGGAGGACTAGTGAGAGGTCCCATGGCTGGACACATTGTTTGCGAGGTGGACGAAGATGGGCCACCCCTTGCAAAAAGGTCTGAACCCATGGCCAGTCTTCGATGAAAGTAGATCGAAAGGGCTGAGATTTGAACCTTAAGAGCACTAAGAGAGAGCCCTTAGCTCAGTCCCAACTGTAGGAATCTCAACAGTCTGAGAAACCCCTAGAGTCCGCCCAGATGACGTATCTTCGCCAGATGTGATGATAAATCTTAGAGGAAGACGGTTTTCGTGCCGCCAACATGGTGGGTATGACGGACGATGGGATACCTCTATTCTTCAAGATGGAAGATTCAATCCTCACACCCTCAAACTGAAGCGGTTGATAAAAGGGATTTGGAGGGATCCTGAATATTTACGGGGAGATTCAATAAAAGTTCTTATCGTTAGAAATGGTGCTAATTTTGCCCCAACCAATCAGATCTTATTTAACATTTGAAAGCTAACATCTGATTGGTTGGGGCAACATTAGCACCATTTTAAACGATAAGAACTTTTATTGAATAGCCCTGATAGAGCGCTAAGCACTGACCTTATCAGGGAGTCGACAGCCTCCGCTGTAAACGTTGTCTGGGGCTCCTGTGAAGTGTCCTGAGGGGATGCGTTTTGAGTAGCCCCTGTGGATGCAGATTTAAGCGAATCTAATGATTCGTGAATTGACCTTGCCCAGCTCTTGGTCAGCAGCGCTAGAGGCGGAGGGTGCTTCATGGTCAGTATTGCACGAGGCACATCTGGGGCCGGAATGGCCAGAGGGTAATTTCGTTTGGCAGATCGCACACACAGATGTGGTGACTGGATTCTTATTTCCCTTGTGGTGGGACGGGAGCGACCCCCTTGCTGGCCATTATAACAGAAGGAGAGAGATAGGAAAGGAGAAGTAACTTTTTCTTTTTAGTAGACCTTGTTAGATGGAGAGATAGAGAAAAATCTGCACTTTAATCAAAGATACCGGACAAAACAGCCTAAGGAAAGGTAGGAAGGAAGAAAGAGAAACAGACCAGGTAGGGCCCGGTAGAGGTCCAGGGGAGAAGCCGAAGATCAGCAGACAAGACTGAGGCAGACCGATTAGGGGAGGGAAACCGGAAGTCCCGCCCCCGCGATGCGCGCCAAGCAGAGAAGATTCCCAGCCGGGAAAAGCTCCCGCCCCCTTCCTTAAGGCCCCGAGGTCCTGCTAAGTGCGGTCAGGGATGTGCCTGACGGAAAACGGGACCCGATCTCTACAGAGGTAAGAGGAGGGTTCCGGTACCTGATAGCAAGAGTAGCCAATGAGATCGGCAGTGAAATCCTGGCTGCAGAGAGCCCCAGCTCTGGTTGCCGAATATATATAAGGTAAGGGGAGGAGCACCTGAGCCTGTGAAGTCTTCACATTTCAAGTGTCCGCTCCTGGAGGTGGAATACTTAACCCTGCTGTGCCTGGGTCCCCCTAGGCTGAAAGAGAAATGAATATTCATCATCAAGTCAGTTTATTAGAAATGCAGATTCCACAAGTATAAAACACATTGAAGCGTTAATTCAGTTTATTAATGTAACAATTAGAGGAATAAATGAATCACATTAATGGTAAAGCAAGTTAATTCAGGAACAGGAACAGAGACATCACTAATGTCCTCACATGGCTGCAGTGGTAAAGCTCACACTGACCCATTCAATAGCTGTTAGCGGAAGTTCAACCCCATACCTGCCGGAGCAGCGTGTTTATGGTAAGACACCTGCGCAGTGATGACAAGTTATTCAGTATCAGATTTGTGATACTTTTAGCGCCAGCGAATAGCTTGTGTTAAAATCGCACTGGCGCAAATCCAGTGCTGAAAACCGGAATGGAAATGTAACCAGAGCGATTTGTTACTCTGGGAAAATAAAGCCCCAGATGTTTTTTTCACCTTTTTTTTAACATTAAAAACAGGAATTCCCTTTTCTGCAACCAACTTGTTCAGGATTCCATTGTACATTACAAAGCTAAACCCAGGGCTAATCCGATCCGTCCACAGAGGTGATCAACAGATGCACCAGTTTAGCGACCCATTAAACCCAAGGCAGTTAGTGCAATTACCATATATACTCGAGTATAAGCCGAGGTTTTTAGGTTTAAAAATTAACCTAAAAACCTTGACTCGGCTTATACTCGAGTCACAAGGAACTTACCTGCAATCCAGAGGCAGCCGCGAAGCAAGGCTTCCAATGAGCTTCCCACGAGTCTACGGTAGAAACAAAAAAACACTTTATCCGAGTGTGATTATGTCTGTCAGACACCAGAGACCTCTCCAGCCAACCAACGGTTAATATTAAATCTAGAATCCCCAAACACAACACTAATTCCATTCCATTAATATTAAATCTAGAATCCCCAAACACAACACTAATTCCATTCCAGGTGGTTACATTTCTAAGGAATAGGTGATTAAAGGCAGAAATAGTCTCTGGATGCAGGGCAAGACATTGAAGCAAATCTAGGTGCAGGCGCCATCTGCTGGAGTGTTAATGTTAAAGCATTCCTATAACCTATGGGGACTATGTTTAAAATATCTCTCAATATGATAGAATATAATGAATGCAACAGCAACCCAACAGCTCACACACATATAGGAACAGAAGAGAAATAACCAGTGTGCCCAGCAAACACCAGATGCCTCAGTGTTCATTCTAAACTCACTCACAATGAAGGTGTGTGTGTGGAGACATAACCCATTATGATTGGGCCTGCTGCCAAGGTAGGCAGTCCCCATCTATCTGATTGGTTGACAATCGGCCCTACTTTGCTAAAATGTGCTTATTATTCAGGTACATAGACCGAATACTCAAAAGCAATAGGTTACTACAATATCCTTCTTGGATCAACCAATTAAAACGTTCTGCTACAGTACCAACAATTTCCTTTACATTAGGGACCGCACAGACTGTGTGTTAATCAACAACCAGTCAAAAACAAAATGGCTCCCTACAGGAGTGGGTACAGTGTGTCCATGGCACGTGAAATAAATCAACAACAAAATTCTTACACGATGCAAAACTGGTCCAATTCTTTGTATGAAGTAGGCCCCTGATTTTACACTAGAATATACCCTTATATTGCACTATACAGGCCCTTTATATGACAGAACAGTGGTAAGATTGCTGCACAACCAGATTGTTTGGTGTGTGGACAGCTTTAAAAACAAGACTATTCACCTGAAAGCAGAATTAAAATGTGCCAGTAGAACTCCCCCACTCTGTTCTATTAATGCCGGCAGTGTAAGATTGTCTCTATATTTCCCAGGTGACATTAGATCATATTTAGGGGGGCCCATTGATTTAGCAATCTCAATTTGATCGCATATACCATTGGGCCTGGCGGTTGTTCGGACATTAGGAGGAGGGGGTGTACGATTGCAGATACTTCCTCAGGCTTTCCAAACACAGCATGCTCTGGCACAGACAGCCGTATACTGCATTGGCCATCCAGTAAACCATACCATGACGATGGCTGTAGTGCATTAAGACAACAGACTGGATTAGTATTTTACTGGCATGTTTAGTTCCCCTTCAACCAATTCATATAGCATTGAAATCCACTAGGGATATTTTATATCAATCCTCATACCTAGGAGTGACATCCATTGTAGGCCGTGTATTAACCCTTTCACCGCCATGCAAAATGAGGTCAATAGATGAACAAACAAGCATAGGAGTCACACCAGCAGGGGGCAGAGGAGAGTTAGGGGCACAGACTTCACACACTCACTCGTGCATAGAAAGGAGAACTTACTAACCGGTCCAAGATCGTTAAGGGTTCAGGGTCAGAACTTTAAAGGAAAAAAATAAGAAAACAGTAAAGACAAAAGAGATAATGGGTTCAAACACTGAACCCTTAAAAAAAGGAAAGAAAAGAGAACACTAGTTAACCCATTAAACCCCCACTGGTCGTAACAAACAGGTCATTCACCTTTCAATGACTGTGCCATTACTGGAGGGCGGAGCTGGTGTTTCACCATCGGTCGTGCCATTTGTTTGGTTGAGGTTAGGGGGGCACACGCTGCTCACGGACGCAGATGGAAATTCCTCTGGAGGCTCATCTGGCCAACCGAACTGCTCCTTGGTCTTCCCGTAAATCTTAATAGCATCAATCATGGTGACACCAGCTGGATCCACAGAAGCGCCAACTGGAATGAGAACAAAAGGTCTGAGGAACGCGCGGCAAGAGGGAAAGGAGCACGATTACAGGTCAAGGGGTGAGGAGTGTGCCCACGGGTGAGGAGTGTGCCCACGTGGCAAGCAGGAAAGGAGCACACCGACAGGGCAATACCCAGGGCAATTACAAAATTCTCATTGTATGAAACACTCACTGAAAATGGTTAATTTTTTATCCGCTTGCAGGGCTTCCTCTCTGGTAAAGGGGAAGTCAAACCATCGAGCACGGCTGAGATTTAACTGCATGGTGCGGCCGAACATATCAATGTACGAGGGGGCTCGTTCAACCGCCTGCGTGCCAATCTGTAGGCGCATCCCTGTCATCACCATTGTGGCGTTGTTGTTGGTTACTTCAATTGTAAAACCACCCGGCTAGAAAGCAGAAAACACAAGCTAAGTATTGGAATCTTGTTAGCGCCAGGCGCCGGATCTTTCATGTACGAGGAGACGGTACCTTCGTGTTTGCCACATACATCCCCGTGGAGTTGAGTCTGTGTTTTATCTGCTGTGCGTTGTACAACTGTAGAAGATCGTTACCTCCGAACTCAACGTCTGTGAGTTGCTGATTGTGTTCGAAGAAATCAATGGGGAATGTGACCTGGCTGGATGCTCGAGTCACTATAAAACATGAAAAAGAAGAAGCTCAGACCCAAGCACATTATTTTATTTATTAAAACCCAAAGCATCTCATTGGACAGCACTTCTCTCTCTGTGTCAATTACACTGGGCATGTCTGAGCCAGTGGGAGAAGGGGTGGAGCTAAAAGTGACTGGAAAGATCATGACTTTGATAAAAAAAAATGTTACATTGTTTAAATCGGTTTCTGGGCCCCGTTACAAATAAAAACAAAACACACTAGTGCCCTGGAAGTAATGAGAATGTCTTACTGACTGCGGCCGGCTTGCGCTTACGGACAGGTTTCATGATACTAATGCTGCTGCTTGGTTGCAGAGAGGGCTGGAGCCAGTAAGACGTATTCTCCACGTTGGCCATGTAAATGCGTAAGCTGCCATCCTCGCATAGAAGAATCATTGTTGTCCTTTGCTGGTCGTTGCTGGCTGTGTGCCGTATGGCCACCATATCCTGAATCTGCACGAACCCCCAAAAAAAGCAAGAGAGGAGTAAATGAACCAGAACAGATAAAGGGCAACTCAGGTCAAAATTCTTGTTACTCTTACCTTGGCTTTAGCCGGCAATGTCTTGATCTCCTGAATGAGGAAACTGTCTGGCTTTACCATCACCACAAGAGGGATTCCTGTAGTTTGCTGTACACAGCAAACCAATCCTGGATGGTTCATGACTTCCGACCATTGACAAAGCGCAGGAGACGTCTTACTACCTCCGTTTGAACTAAATAAACAGTGAGAAAAAGTTACTCGTGGAATAGCTTCTCCTTTAACACTGAGCCCCTTACCAAATCCCACCCAATCCTCACCTCTTTATGTTTATGGGGAATAGGCGCAGGATCTCGAGAGCGGCTCTGTTAATGGTCGCAGCGAATGACTTGCCTTGGCTGTAACTGAAGAAGAGCATCTGCAGCACGTGGGAGTAGTAAACAGACACGCCCCCACCGGCCACCTGACCATTACTGTCCTGTAGGAGACAAAACATGAAACGGAACAGGAGGGGATTAGAATAAATTACAGACCAGGCTGTTACACTCATTCCTTAACAATTGCTAATACAAGAGCGCTAAACAGTCACTACTCGGGCCTAAAGCTTCCAAGAGAGCGGCTCTGTAGATCATTATACAAACCTTCAGGTCCTCATGGTTGACTTCCAGAACGTTGGTGACATAGAAGGGTCCATGCATGGCGCTGCTGGCTTCCTCCATGAGCTGGGTGTACACGTATCCCGCGGAGGACATAATGACGATGATGTTTTTTCCTTCTTCGTTAAAGAGGAAAGTGACGTCGCGAATCTTGGAACTGGGCAGCAGGAAGTAAAAGGTCGGACTGAGGGCGTCGGAAGATAAATCATAGACCTTTAATAAAGACAAATCCATTGAGACATCAGGTCTCTGCTTATGGGAACCGGGACATAAACGAACTGGCATCACATTTACCTTGACAAAGTCCGCGGTAACGATTGCCAACTCTGTCTGGGAACCAGGTAACCACACGGCTTTAATGATGAAGTTTCCAGTCGCCAGCTGAGGGTGTAGCACCAGGTGATCAGACACTGAGCCGGAACTGCTAAATGTCAGAACGTGACAGTCCTGGGGAACAACACAGGAAATGATGTCATAGAGCAAATAGACCAATCAGAGGACTAACAGGAAGTTAACCAGACATACACAATGCCTTACCTTCAGTCCGCAGACCGCAAGGTAATCCTCCTTGCAGGGGTTACCAGTCAAGCTAAGAACGGTAAAGGGAACAGGGGCCGAAGCTAAACGTGTCAAGGTCAGCTTTCTCTTACTGGAATCTGCTTGTTTAAGTAACGCAGACAGTTGCAAGACTGTAATCTACAGGGAAAGGATGTACAATGACTTCCCCATACAGAAATACTGAGAATCTAAAATCACACGGATGGAACATTCCTGGTCTGTGTGCAGATGTTAGACTCAGACACTTACTTTCCCTTTCTCATGGCTAACAGCGAGATGCTGCCTGCGTCCATGAGGTGATGATAAAACGCACATGGCAACTCTGCGTAATACGTGGGCACTGATCAGCTGGCGGATGGTCTGACCCTGGTCTCCACTGTAATTCATTCTCACGTTTTCAAAGGCTCCTTCCTGTGACCCAAGAGTGGGAACCTATCAAATAAAACGTACAATTAATAACTGAATAGCAACCGTTGTAACTGATCGTGCACCACCCCTCTACAACTGCAACCCCGTCACTTCCTGCAGCCAACACCGCCTCCTGCAACCCCGTCACTTCCTGCAGCCAACACCACCTCCTGTAACCCCGTCACTTCCTGCAGCCAACACCACCTCCTGCAACCCCGTCACTTCCTGCAGCCAACACCACCTCCTGCAGCCAACACCACCTCCTGTAACCCCGTCACTTCCTGCAGCCAACACCACCTCCTGCAACCCCGTCACTTCCTGCAGCCAACACCACCTCCTGCAACCCCGTCACTTCCTGCAGCCAACACCGCTTACTGCTGTTCCCAGTCCTCACCATCAGCTGATCGGTCATTTCTACGTTTTTGTCCATAGAGTGCAATTGATCCAATGCCTGTTGTGCTCGGCTGCTACTCCCCACGGCAGATGCTTGCTGGAAGTTATTACGTATGGCCGGCATCAAGAAATTTAACATGTCCAAAACAATGGGTGCAAATGAGACATTAGCCTGGAAGACAGATGGGATTAAATGTTAACTTTTAGCTTCTTTCCTATGTTCCCCCCTCGAACACACACAAACCAAACTACAAATCCCAAACTCTCCACTCACCTGACACACAAGCTCCTCTCTGCAGCCTTCGATGTTCCGACACAAGCTGCTCCTCTTTGGCTTGTCGTCCTCTCCCTTCCCATCGCTAATGGTGACCTTTCCCTTATCGGAGAGAGCAGAGCCGGTGTGACGAATGGAGCTTTCTGGCAGTCGAGGTTCGCTCTGGAAGGCAGATTCTTTCATGGTGGAGCTCATCCCACTGCTGGGAGTCCTCTTGACCAGAGCCTACAGGGAAACAGGAATATTAATTATGGAGAAAAGGAAGTTACTTTATGTCCAACCATTAAATGTCCCTTTAACTTACCAGGCAGCTGCCGTCTTCCTTCGCTCCACAGTCACAGAAAAACGAGCCGTATTTAGCGTAAGAAATCTCATGATCCTTGTGGCAAACTTTGGCACACACTGTGCAAACGCCTACACCGTCCACCATACGGCACGTGTGGCAATGATACCTAGAGCCAAAAGGTAAAGAGGTATTATAATAAAACGGCAAGCATAATGAAGACTTTCACAGGTCTTATTTCTAGGCCTCTCTTATATAAACAGACCAGGATAAAGAGAATGAAATGAAAGTACAACCAAATCCCAAAATGAACTATGAGAGCTGAGCGCTGAAGATTACACGTGTCACAGCAAAACAGGAGGTAGGAATACTTGCCCCTACCTCTAATACAATTATTGGATCAGTGGAGAATGCTAGTTTTGGCATTTCATGGTTTTTTTAACCATTAAAGACTCACCAGTGCTGGTTCATAAATTCTTTCTGTGTGATTGTAAATGTGCAAAGTTTATTACACAACGAATCTTCATCCTATGAGAAAATGAGTTTGAACAAACACGTCGAACTTAGTGGCCAATGCAGCTGACAAACTAACAAACTCCCGTCACAACTTACCGAGTCCTCGGCTTGGGATTCATCATCTTCTACTGCCAGTTCCTCCACCCAGTCTGAATCTACCTCTATGGCTCTCTCCTCTCCATCTACAGGGGGGTGGCCGGGCCCAAATCCAGAGTTAAGGCAAAGCGCGTTGGTTACATCAGCCAGATAAGACACAATGTGGCACGTACACTCCAAGACGGTAACATGCTGGAGAGAAGAGATCTGGTCAGTGATCCTTAGCCCAACGTACTCAGTTCTTATCTAGACAATAACATTTACCTTCCCCTGCATCACATTATTGTTCATTTTCTCCACCACATTCTTCTGCAGAAGATACTTCTTACTGAGGAGGAAAGGGGGATAAAGGGCTTTATTGTGGAGTTAAATAGAACTGGAAACATGGCAGGGAATTGCGTGCTTGTAAGTAGATCACCCAGCCCTAGAGATAACTTGCTCACCAACGGGCCAGCCAGTCCATGGCTGCTCTGTGCAACTGTAGATGCCCGGCTCCTTGTCCGGCGCTTGCCAAAGTCGCCATGACCACCATGAGTTCTGGGAATCCGGTTCCGTCGCCATTGGCTAGAAGGTCAGTGGCCATTGGGATGAGTGTGCTGAGTAGCACTGTGCAAACACCTTCTCCCACTTGGCTGCAAAACAAAACAAACTGAGGGGGTTATCACAAGGCCACGTAGCTGAACACAAGGCCACGTAGCTGAACACAAGGCCACGTAGCTGAACACAAGGCCTGGTAGATTCCTAGCACATGTGCATACACTACCTGTTCTCCCGCACAATGTAAGCTGTCAGCAGCTGCAGTAACTGACGGTTCTCTTGTACAATCTCCAACTGGTCAGAGTCTTTAGGTGGCGCCGTTGTCATGCGTACGAGCCAAGACTGCAGCTGTGTGGGTTCTACGCAGGCGAGCTGAGCAAGGGTCCCGCATAGGTTGAGAAGGCTGGGATTAGGGCTTTTCTCCGCTACAAAGAGAAAGTTATAGTTCAGCAACCTGAATTAAAACCCACGGACCCGTCTACCAAACCCCCTGGCGTTCTTAGTTCTAATTCCCATTAGGAACTGAATCCTAAATCTCCTAAAACAAAGCAAACACGAGATTCATCCAATAGGGGCCAAGGAACCTCATAGTGTAACCAGTTCATAACGGACCCACCAATCTTTAGCGGCCCCACTGGTCTGTTTAACTCTTTGCCATGACGAGAGAGGAACGACTTCATTAGGTGCCATCCCTGTAATATCTCAGTGTTAAATACACCAATCATACTCACTCAGTTGGAATAGTTTGGTGAAGAACTTGAGGACCTTGTTACAGAATTTGGCCGAGAGAGACTCATTGGCTGTAGCCATCATGATCTGTACCAGTTCCCCTCTGCGGAGAAGAGAGAAAAATAAACATCCGACAGATCTGCAGTTTAGAAAAGGAACATGTCAGTCTGTCTTCAGCCATACAAACTGCACCTTTGGGTTAGACGTAAAGCAGCCTCATAGACGTAGCTGCTTTACCTCCCGTTCTTTAATTAAAGGGCATGTCCACCCCTAATAAAAAAATTTCGTATATGTTACCCAGGGCCCCAAAACCCAGGTTTTATTTAGCACAAAAGGTTTAATAATGTTTCCAAAAATTCTACTTACAACCTCCAGGATCCACCGCTGCGGCTCTCTGCTTCTTCCTGGTAATGCGGTCAGTCACGGCCGTGACAGTTACAATGGCTGACTGCCATTACCAGACAAGCCTCCTCTGCTGCTGCACGTGAACAGAAAAGGCACCTAGCAGGAGCAGTGGGTAGGGAGACGCAGCGGTGAACTGTGGAGGTAATGTGGAAGCCGACACCACCTCTACCATGCACGCTATAGGTAAAGTGAAACCGGAAGCGGCGGTGGAACGCGCGCAAGGTAAATATTCTTACCTTCATTCCTGGCTCCTGTACAATTGATTGAGGAACAGGAGGTAGGATATAGCTCCATTACCTCCCGTTCTTAATGCATTAAAGGAATAGTTCACTTTCTCAGTCAACTATTCCTTTAAGGTTGGTGTAACCCTACGCAACCAATCATCAGCAGGAAAACAAACGTGAAGGTTTGATTGGTTGCAGTTTAAATCTTTCTCCTTGCATGTCCATTCCCATCCTGAGCTGTTTTACCTCTCTGTGAAGAATTCCTCCATTGCTTTCCGAGCCTGGCTGCTTTCCAGCTGTTTCTCTAGATGTTGCAGACATTCCTCTAAGACAGATTCCTCTAGGCCACTGAGAATGAAAACAGGACAAGTTTTAAGTAAATATCCCACTGGTGTTTCTGATGTTTATCACCCCCCCTCCCCCAGATAACAATAACAGATCTTCAGTCTCACCTTGCTGGGTCAGAGTGATTGGCCAAGATATTGTAACAGCCGGTGATCAGTTTCTCATACACTCTGGAGAGGAAATCGTCCGATTCGGACGGTCCCAGGACTCTCTCCAGGGATTGGCTGCAAAGCTCTGCCACGCTCTCTGTGCTGCTTTCCAGGAGAAGAGGAAGCAGAGATTGGACAAGCTGTTGGGAGTTCAGCTCCTCAGGGCACCATCTGAATGGAGAATAATCGACCGGGATTAAGAGCCGCCAATGAGACACAAGAGGTTTGCACCTGTATCAATGGGCCTAGATACCCAGACTCCATTTACAGAATATCGAAATAAATTCTGCGCTTTCTAACGAGTAACTTGATGGACTTTCTATTTACATTATATATGGCACACGTCAGGGTCACTGGACTGCATCTAAAGCTGGGTACACATAGGACAGATTTTATAAAATGACAGACAGGATCTGCAAGATCAGGCTACACACAGTCCCAAGCGTTCTCCCTATGTAGGGAGACTACCGTGGGCAAGGGAAATTTACGGTCTTTCCCGAATGACCGCTCGGCCAACCCAAACATTTGGAAAAGGTGCCATACACAGTGCCAATAAAGCCCAAAAAATGTCAGATCAGACGGTATCGGGGCTTTATCGGTGCTGTCTGTACCTAGCTTAAACCCTGTCTGCAGTTTATAGGATGCAGAGGAACACATCTTATTTAGGTTCCCTGAACTGTGATTATGGGTCAAGTCATTCATACATCTCTACTCAATGAATCTGCTCACTTCCTGTTCATTACAAACGCCCTATTATCTCCCATCAACCCAACACATTGTAGATCAACCCAACTCATTGCACATTGTAGATCAACCCAACTCATTGTAGATCAACCCAACACGTTGTAGATCAAAGATCAACCCAACACGTTGTAGATCAACCCAACACATTGTAGATCAATATATATATATAGAAATGGGATAGTATACATCCACTCAGAGTGCAACTAGAGACCAAATTAATTCAATACATACAAAAATTAGAAGCCTAGTGCACATCCAATTAATTTGGATTATATTTTACTTTATCATTGTGTACTCCACCCACAGTGGGTCATGTGTTATCTTATAAAAGGCATGTACCGATATAAAGACAGAGTTTGAGAATTACGTCTCCTAAGAAGGTAAAAAGTTACTAAGGTTAAAAAGGTTAAAAGTTAGGACCCAGCAGAATAAAGCAAACCCTGACATGGTGGCTGGGCTTAAAATAATTTGGCCTAGTTATTGAACTAATTGCTTTAATTTATCCAGAGAGAAGGGCAGGCTTGTTAAGTCACATTACAATTTTGAAGTAAAATGTAAGCAAATTAATTGGATGTGCACTAGGCTTCTAATTTTTGTGTACATTGTAGATCAACCCAACACATTGTAGTGTCTCCCCTTCCGGTTTACAATTATTTGTATCATTGACACTTACACAATCAGGTCTCCAGTGAGTCTGACCAGTGACAGCAGAACATGTTTAAGGGAGGCGGCGAGGGTAAGAGAGGGGCTGCACAGGGTGCCCAAATGAGCGGCTTGCACTGCCCCAATGTAGCTCTCGGAGGGAATGGTATCATTGGCGAATGCATTGCGCTGTGAAACAAATGAGGAAATAAAATCACACATGGCCAACAGATTGAATAAACAAGAGGGTCTCACATCCCAACGGCTAAAATTCAATCAGTAAGGTAGAAGGGATCAACTTACCCATGATCCAATGCTGGGAAACTCGTTAGTGTGGATGTTGTTCCAAGATTCACATAAAGTCTGGACAGTAGTGGGGAGATTCTGTACCAACACTGGACCTGTTCCAACCAGAACACAGATTTACCAACACTGACCCGTTCCAACCAGAACACAGATTTACCAACACTGACCCGTTCCAACCTGAACACAGATTTATCAACAATGACCCGTTCCAACATGAACACAGATTTACCAACACTGACCCATTCCAACCAGAACACAGATTTACCAACAATGACCCATTCCAACCAGAACACAGATTTACCAACACTGACCCGTTCCAACCAGAACACAGATTTACCTACAATGACCCATTCCAACCAGAACACAGATTTACCAACACTGACCCGTTCCAACCAGAACAGAGAGTAACCGACCCAGGACCCGTTCCAACCAGAACAGAGAGTAACCGACTCAGGACCCGTTCCAACCAGAACAGAGAGTAACCGACTCAGGACCCGTTCTAACCAGAACAGAGAGTAACCACCCGGACCCGTTCCAACCAACCAGAACAGAGAGTAACCGACTCAGGACCCATTCCAACCAAACGAGAGATAACCGCCGGACCCTTCTAACAACCAGAACAGAGAGTAACCGACCCAGGACCCGTTCTAACCAGAACAGAGAGTAACCGACCCAGGACCCTTCTAACCAGAACAGAGAGTAACCGACCCAGGACCCGTTCTAACCAAAACAAGAGTAACCGACTCAGGACCCGTTCTAACCAGAACAGAGAGTAACCGACCCAGGACCCGTTCCAACCAGAACACAGAGTAACCATCACTAGACCCATTATAATAAGTGACAATAATACACCCGTATTTTCTTAAAGGAATATTCCCCATTTATTAGACTGGTGTGCCATTTACCTAGTGTGTTAGACTTGCACTTTGCAGATCCGATCTCCAGAACAGCAGAATATCCCATCAGCTTCTTCTCATCCGGACTTTCCTCGGGGAGGTTCTGCAGCAGGTAACAGCGTGCCAGGGAGCCGTACATATCTAGCAACTGTAAGACAGCGGGGAGCAGGTTTTTGGCTACTTGAGGGGATTTCTGTGGGTCGGTTTCAGTGGAGAGCCTAGAGAAATGGTCGTCTAGAGACACCTGCACTTTGCATATCACAGCGGTCCAGGTGTAAACGCATTGCAGGTTGGGCCCCTGGCGGAGCTGTTCAAATGTGTAGCTGCCAGAGCTGCAGTATGGGGAAATCTATAAGACAACAATCAGTCAGTGAGATGCTAGGCACACAGTAAAAAAGTTTTCTATTTGCTACAAACAAACCAATGAAAGGATGTAAACTTGTAGTCACTGTTTCTATCTGCTACAAAATACCAATCAAACGATGTCAAACTTCCTTTATTTTCTGATACAATGAATCAAATCCTGCTTCAATCAGCCAATAAAATGATAGAAGGAATGGCTGGAAGTTTGACATCATTTGATTGGTTTATTTTGGCAGATGTAAAAGTCGCAGACATCTTTTTTTGTGTTGATGTACATGTAAATGAGAAGTGTGAGTGTATGTATGTATGTATGTATGTATGTATGTATGTATGTATGTATATGTTTATTTATAAAGCGCCACTTGGGTACACATCGCTGTACATTATAACAATACAGATTATACAGTATGTATGTATGGTTTATTTATATAGCGCCACTGGGATACCATGTACATTATAACATACGATTATACAGTATGTATGTATATGTTTATTTATATAGCGCCACTGGATACACATCACTGTACATTATAACAATACAGATTATACAGTATTTGTATATGTTTATTTATATAGCGCCACTTGGGTCACAGCACTGTACATTATAACAATACAGATTATACAGTATGTATGTATATGTTTATTTATATAGCGCCACTTGGATACACCTCCTGTACATTATACAATCCAGATATACAGTATGTATGTATATGTTTATTTATATAGCGCCACTTGGGTACACAGCACTGTACATTATAACAATACAGATTATACAGTATGTATGTATATGTTTATTTATATAGCGCCACTTGGGTACACAGCGCTGTACATTATAACAATACAGATTATACAGTATGTATGTATATGTTTTTTATATAGCCACACTTGGGACCAGCGCTGTACATTATACAATACAGATTATACAGTATGTATGTATATGTTTATTTATATAGCGCCACTTGGGTACACAGCACTGTACATTATAACAATACAGATATAACAGTATGTATGTATATGTTTATTTATATAGCGCCACTTGGGGACACAGCGCTGTGCATTATAACAATACAGATTATACAGTATGTATGTATATGTTTATTTATATAGCGCCACTTGGGGACACAGCGCTGTCCATTATAACAATACAGATGGTTCTGTGATGAGTACAGGGTACGGACAGGGACATATGGGGAAACTGGAGAGAAATTTTTAGTGGGGAGGAACAGTGTGAGTGGGGGCTGTAAGGAGATGGTTCTGTGATGGGTACAGGTTACGGACAGACATATGGGGACACTAGAGAGAAAGGTTTAAGGTGGAGGAAGCAGTGTTGTGGGTCTGTAATAGATGGTTCTGTGATGGGTACAGGGTACGGACAGGGACTATGGGAAACTGAGAGAAAGGTATAAGGTGGGAGGAAGCAGTGTGAGTGGGGGTCTGTATAGGAGATGGTTTCTGTATGGGTACAGGGTACGGCAGGGACTATGGGGACACTAGAAAAGGTTTAAGGTGGGAGGAAGCAGTGTGATGGGGGGTCTGTATAGGAGATGGTTCTGTGAGTGGTACAGGGTACGGACAGGGACATATGGGGGACACTAGAGAGAAAGTTTAAGGTGGAGGAAGCAGTGTGAGTGGGGGTCTGAATAGAACGGTTCTGTGATGGGTACAGGGTACGGACAGGGACATATGGGGACACTAGAGAGAAAGGTATAAGGTGGGGGAAGCAGTGTGAGTGGGGGTCTGTATAGGAGATGGTTCAGTAGGGTACATGGGTACGACAGGACAATGGGGACACTAGAGAAAAGGTATAAGGTGGGAGGAAGCAGTGTAGGGGGGGTCTGTAGAGGAGATGGTTCTGTGATGGGTACGGGACGGACAGGGACATATGGACACTAAGAGAAAGGTTTAAGTGGGAGGAAGCAGTGTGAGTGGGGGTCTGTATAGGAGATGGTTCAGTGATGGTACAGGGTACGGACAGGGACATATGGGGACACTAGAGAGAAGGTATAAGGTGGAGGAAGCAGTGTGATGGGTGCTGTAGAGGAGATGGTTCTGTGATGGGTACAGGGTACGGACAGGGACATATGGGGACACTGAGAGAAAAGGTTTAAGGTGGGAGAAGCAGTGTGAGTGGGGTCTGTATAGGAGATGGTTCTGATGGTACAGGGTACGGACAGGGACATTGGGGACACTAAAGAAAGGTATAAGGTAGAAGCAGTGTGAGTGGGGGTCTGTAGAGGAGAGGGTTCTGTGATGGGTACAGGGTACGGACAGGGACATATGGGACACTAGAGAGAAAGGTTTAAGGTGGGAGGAAGCAGTGTGAGTGGGGGTCTGTATGGAGATGGTTCGTGATGGGTACAGGGTACGGACAGGGACATAGGGACACTAGAGGAAAGGTTTATGGTGGGAGGAACAGTGTGAGTGGGGGTCTGTATAGGAGATGGTTCTGTGATGGGTACAGGGTACGGACAGGGACATATGGGGACACTAGAGAGAAAGGTATAAGGTGGGAGGAACAGGTGTAGTGGGGTCTGTATAGGAGATGGTTCTGTGATGGTACAAGGGTACGACAGGACATATGGGACACTAGAGAGAAGGTATAAGGTGGGAGAGCAGGTGAGTGGGGTCTGTATAGGAATGGTTCTTGTGATGGGTACAGGGTACGGACAGGGACATATGGGACACTAGAGAGAAAGGTTTAGGTGGGAGAAACATGTGAGTGTGGGGTCTGTATAGGAGATGGTTCTGTGATGGTACAGGGTACGGACAGGGACATATGGGGACACTAGAGAGAAAGGTATAAGGTGGGAGGAAGCAGTGTGAGTGGGGTCTGTATAGGAGATGGTTTTGTGATGGGTACGGGTACGGACAGGACATATGGGGACACTAGAGAGAAAGGTATAAGGTGGGAGGAAGCAGTGTGAGTGGGGTCTGTATAGGAGATGTGTCTGTTGGTACGGGTACTGGACAGGGACATATGGGGACACTAGAGAGAAAGGTATAAGGTGGGAGGAGGCAGTGTGAGTGGGGTCTGTATAGGATGGTTCTGTGAGGTACAGGTGAGGACAGGGACATATGGGGACACTAGAGAGAAAGGTATAAGGTGGGAGGAAGCAGTGTGAGTGGGGTCTTGTAGAGGAGATGGTTCTGTGATGGGTACGGTTACAGACAGGACATATGGGACACAGAGAGAAAGTATAAGGTGGGAGGAAGCAGTGTGAGTGGGGGTCTGTATAGGAGATGGTTCTGTGTGGGTCAGGGTACGGACAGGGACTATGGGGACACTAGAGAGAAAGGTATAAGGTGGGAGGAAGCAGTGTGAGTGGGGTCTGTATAGGAGATGGTTCTGTGATGGGTACAGGTACGGACAGGGACATATGACACTAGAGAGAAAGGTATAAGGTGGAGGAAGCAGTGTGAGTGGGGTCTGTAGGAGATGGTTCTGTGATGGGTACAGGTACGGACATGGACATATGGGAACCTAGAGAGAAAGGTATAAGGTGAGAGAAGCATTGTGAGTGGGGTCTGTATAGGAGATGGTTCTGTGATGGGTACAGGGTACGGACAGGGACATATGGGGACACTAAGAGAAGGTATAAGGTGGAGGAAGCAGTGTGTGTATGGGTCTGTATAGGAGTGTTCTGTGAGGGTACAGGGTACGGACAGGGACATATGGGACACTAGAGAGAAAGGTATAAGGTGGGAGGAAGCAGTGTGAGTGGGGGTCTGTATAGGAGATGGTTCTGTGATGGGTACAGGGTACGGACAGGGACATATGGGGACACTAGAAGAAAAGGTTAGTAAGTGGAGGAAGCATGTGTGAGTGGGGGTCTGTATAGGAGATGGTTCTTAGATGGGTACAGGGTACGACAGGGACATATGGGGACACTAGAGAGAAAGGTATAAGGTGGGAGAAGCAGTGTGAGTGGGGTCTGTATAGGAGATGGTTCAGTGATGGGTACAGGGTACGGACAGGGACATATGGGGACCTAGAAGAAAGGTATAAGGGGAGGAAGCAGTGTGAGTGGGGTCTGTATAGGAGATGGTTCAGTGTGGGTACAGGGTATGGACAGGGACATATGGGACACTAGAGAGAAGGTATAAGGTGGAGGAAGCAGTGTGAGTGGGGTCTGTATAGGAGATGGTTCAGTGATGGGTACAGGGTACGACAGGGACATATGGGGACACTAGAGAGAAAGGTATAGGTGGGAGGAGCAGTGTGAGTGGGGGTCTGTATAGGAGATGGTTCAGTGATGGGTACAGGGTACGGACAGGGACATATGGGGACACTAGAGAGAAAGGTATAAGGTGGGAGGAAGCAGTGTGAGTGGGGTCTGTATAGGAGATGGTTCAGTGATGGGTCCAGGGTACGGACGGACATATGGGACACTAGAGAGAAAGGTATAAGGTGGGAGGAAGCAGTGTGAGTGGGGTCTGTATAGGAGATGGTTCATGATGGGTACAGTACGGACAGACATATGGGACACTAGAGAGAAGGTATAAGGTGGAGGAAGCAGTGTGAGTGGGGTCTGTATGAGATGGTTCTTAGATGGGTACAGGGTACGGACGGGACATATGGGGCCACTAGAGAGAAAGGTATAAGTGGGAGGAAGCAGTGGTAGTGGGGGTCTGTATAGGAGATGGTTCTGTGATGGGTACAGGGTACGGACAGGCATATGGGGACACTAAGAAGAAGGTATAAGGTGGGGAGGAAGCAGTTGGTGGGGGTCTGATAGGGAGATGGTTCTGATATTGGTAACATGGTACGGACAGGGACATATGGGGACACTAGAGAGAAAATATAAGAAGCAGCAGAGTGAAGGGATTTAAATGTTAAGAGAAGGATTTTGTAGATAATGCGCTGTTTAACTGCTCTAATTGCAACCCCCCTGGAAAAAGCATCCCACCCACAGAGCTTTCCAATCAATCAACTTTCTCAGCGAGTCTAATAACAAAAACCAAACTGCTTTTAATAGCCCCAGGCACCAAACATGATAAGATTATCATAGGATCATATTAAATTAATCCCTACTCCCAAGCAGTCTTTGCTTTATTTCCTGCCTAAGGACCACATTTTAATCCAAGGGCCCTGGACATGGGGGATTTGCTATAATGTGGATCTCTAAGGTCAAGCAGTTTCTACTGGTAACCCCCACAAAACAATCTGGTTAAAAATAGGAAGTGCTCATTTCAGTTTGAATTTCCTTAACTTATCCTTTAATAAGTACATAGTAACTACTACTCATAGTAGTGAGTAATGTCTCTACACGTGATTCTAATGGTTCTTATGTCTTTCACCTGCTTGGCTATGTATTCCTCAGCCATCTCCACGTCATACTTGATGGAATTGCATTTGTCTGCCGTCTGTTCGACCAATGACGTCGCCTGCTCTGGTTTCATACCCTGTTTGGTCAGGTGGTCCTGTAAGAAGCAAAGTCTCAGTAAATACACGAAGCTTGTTCCTCGCCATGGCAAAATCTACAGGACGTAATGATCCGCGTAACATTGCATTGCTTACAGCATTTAAATTAGAAATGACCAACACTTCCCTCTTTCTACCAACGTAGACGCAACCCCCTTCCTGTCCTTTCCGTTACCTTAATCCACTGCTGGTAAGATGGGACTCGGATTCGCGACGCCCAGCGTAGGGTGTGCAGGATTTCACATTCACCGGAAGTCGCCCCGTTCATAGACAGCTGCTTGATGTACCCTTTGGAAGGAGGTAAAATGCCCAGAATTCTCCACAATATTAGGAAGTGATATTGAAGGGCGCAGGCCTCCTGGAAAAGGAAAGGTCCAAAAACCATTAACACTTACAACTACAAAAGGTTTCATTCGGGAAATGGAGGCAGGGCCGTTCTTACCATCAGATCTAGTGCCCAGGGTCCCAACTCCTAAGTGGTGCCCCCAAACCGCCCAAACCCCAAAACAGCAATACTAAGCTGAAATTCTGTCTGATGGTCGGTTACTTTCTGAAGCAGGCAGCAGCTGTTTGTCATGGATGTGACAGCTGACATCACAGCCAATGACTGAATGCTATTCCCCTAGATGTCTCCTCTGCACATGTGCAAGCTTGTAAAAGAGCTTGGAGAGGAGGAGCAACCTTTTGAGAGGCCAAGGGAAGGGGGAGAAGAATAGTTCCCATAATAACAGATGAGTGTTGTTTAGGTTATTGTGGTTCTAGGGGGGGGAATACACTACTGAAATATGAGGGGTGAACATGCCCTTTAAACTGGTCCTGAATAAGGGTGAATTTCAAAACGTTCCAAATATGAAACCAATGTGGCCAATTAACACGATTGATGTAACAATGTCATACCAGCGGGGTGATGCTTTTGCCTTCATTTCGCCGCACCGTATCAAATTGGGATCCAGCAACAAGCAGAGAAATTAGAGACGCGCACAGGTCATCGTACTTCAGGGCTCGAGAGAACAAGACCTCGCATACCTTGGGAAAGAAAATAAATATAAAACCAATGGGGAAAGGAGAGAATGGATACGAGTGGTTGAGTTTATGGTTGAACCGACAGTTACCGCATTGTCAAGTCGATGGAGGTCATCCTCGGAAGCCTCTTGGGACAGAATGCTGTAGAAACGTGGCTGTGGTGTAGTATCTAGATAATAAATATGGGCCAACAAGGCATGTTAGGCTTTACAGTTTTACAAACATTTCTCTACATTTGTGAGTGAAAGTTCTCATTCATTGACTTATCCAGGAATATTTCCGATTGCCACTTTTTGAATTATGAGGGGGCATTTTTTCCCCCCTCATAATTCTGGTGGGGTTTTTTTTTGCCTTCCACTGGATCAACAGTTAAGCTGGAAGTCTGGGTATTGTTGAGTAGGTTGGACCGGATGGACGTATGTCTTTATTCAACCTCAAATACTATACTATACTAGGTCATGGTATATCTCTACAATTCATTCATCCAGGTCACAGTCTATCTCTAATATTCATACAGCCAGGTCAAGGTCATCTCTAATATTCATTCATCCAGGTCATGGTATATCTGTAATATTCATTCATCCAGGCCATGGTATATCTGTAATATTCATCCATCCAGGTCACGGTATATCTGTAATATTCATCCCTCCAGGTCATGGTATATCTGTAATATTCATCCATCCAGGTCATGGTATATCTGTAATATTCATCCATCCAGGTCATGGTATATCTGTAATATTCATTCATCCAGGTCACGGTATATCTGTAATATTCATTCATCCAGGTCACGGTTTATCTGTAATATTCATCCATCCAGGTCACGGTGTATCTGTAATATTCATCCATCCAGGTCACGGTATATCTGTAATAATCCATCCAGGTCACGGTGATCTGTAATATTCATCCGATCCAGTTTGGTATACTGACTATCATTCATCCATCCAGGTCACGGTATATCTGTAATATTCATCCATCCAGGTCACGGTATATCTGTAATATTCATTCATCAAGGTCACGGTATATCTATAATATTCATCCATCCAGGTCATGGTATATCTGTAATATTCATTCATCCAGTTTGCCCGACCGTACTAAACATTACAGCACCCCCGACCGTACTAAACATTACAGTGTGTCTAACCTAACTGACGTAAAGGAGTTCAGCAATGATTAACAGAGTTGTGAAGTCTACACTGCCCTCCCATGTCTTTAATTAGCCACCTGGGTAATTCTATCCCAATTGACATAGCGGAGTTTACACATGGAATGTTCCGCACGCCGACTGCTTCTATTTATCTAGAGAAGATTCCTAGAAGGATTGGGAGACGAGTAGTTTAAACCGTCATTTCATGTATTGCAAGCGTGTTACGGTAAATACCAAACCAGTGTATGGATTGAACAATATCTCACCGGCTGGGCAATGTTTGGCCCAGTTTTCTTCAACCTCTTTAAAACCGTGGTACAACGGGGTGGTCCGGCCTGTGCCTTCTTGAGATATTCCCGAGACGAGTGGGGGAGTCAGGAGGTTAAACTGCACCTGAACACAAAGAAACAAGAAATCTGCTGCTTATTAACTTTCCTTTGATTCGCTCTGATCTCAATCTAGATACTATGGGGGGCAGTGTAATGATATCTAGATCCAACAGCCCCTAGACTGGTAAACTACTACTCAAAAGGCATAATCCAGCGACCACAATGCTTTGCAAGATATAAGAGACATCCCTAGCTTAACCCCAATGTCTAGGGCCACTGCACAGATGACCATGGTATTGGGGATTATTTCCTTTCCAAGTCTCCTCACCTGTTCGAACAAGTAGAGAGGCGGCTTGGAGAACTGATGCAGCAGGTAATCGAACACAAGCAGCAATCGTCCAAGCAGCAGGGGTACGGTAGGGAGTTGGGAGTCAAGGTTGCCGGCAAGTTCCTGCAGTGTCTGGATACAAAGTAACAGAACCGTGCGACGTCCTCGCTCTGACAGATTGTGAAAGATCAGTAGGAGCAGCTGTAGGTGGTCAACATTCACATCCTCTGTGTCTCCCGGGACCACCCCTTGCAAGGCGTTCTGTTTAAGTGTCCCAACAAACCTGAAAAGACAAGAACAGATACAAAATGTTTAGCAACCAACTCCGATACCCCCAGATACCATAACAGGTGGATTTTCCTTCCAGGACAATAATAGGGTCCATGGTTTGGGATCCAGGGACAGACTACAGGTGGCTATGAATCCCCTAAATGTGAGATGCAGAGCGGATAGTCTAGGGAACATTGTAACGATCTTGCAGAGGACGGACACTTACCTCTCCCAAACTCGCAGGCATTCAGGTACATCCGGCTCCCCCTGGGAACTTGCCTTGTGCTGCCAGAGCAGCAGTAAGCGTGCGAGCACCGATAGACTCTGGGGGTGGATGAACAGGGGCCAAGATCCCTCACTTAAAGGAGCCACGCCCAACTGCTGTAGAAGAGCATTCTGGGAAAAGGAAACACAAAGCCACACATTTGTAATTTTCCTTTTAACCCAGGACAGGAACAAGTTAGAATCCCGATGAAAGATCCAAACCTGTAGTGTAGGAGACTGCAGATCGGACGTCACTAGACAATGGTTAAACTGGTACAAAGCGATTGCAAAATCTTCATCCGACGAGCCTGGGCAGAAACATTAACCAGAGACATTGGCCATGGGGAGCCATTACCATCCAATCCCTGAGAGATACAAACCCCGCCGGAAACCTGCTTCATCACTTACCTTTCAAGCCGTCCTTATCCACATCTTTAATGATACTAGCCAGAGTGGCCATGTGTGGCTCAGTCAGCGAGACGCTCAGGTAGTTCCGTACAAAGTTACTGCGAGAATTTAGCATGCAGGAGGTGATGAAATTCAGAGTGCTGGAGGCCAGGCTAAGAAACTGGGAGGAAGGGAGAGATTTAACCTCTTGTCGAACTGTATTTCCATTACTAACAGTTTTCACCAAAGGTAAAAAAAAATGTTAATAAAACTTTATAAACTGTTACAGCTTTAGAGAAAGGAGACAAGTTTACACATTCTTCATGATATAAACAGAAATTGCCAATTCAAACAATGTATCTCGTCTCAGATACACCTGCACGTTCAGTGCTTCTTATACTTCTGACCACGCCTCCTCCCCAAGCCACTGACAGACATGCTCAGTGAGATTTACTGAGGGAGAGGTAGAGAGAGGACTGTCCAATGAGAGTGGAGGTAGGGACTGAGAATGAAAGTTCCTGTAGTGAGGAATACGTCAGTTTACCCCAATTTCCTCCTTTACACATGATGTGGTTTCATTTTGTTAATGCCAGTGTCGAGACAATTCTTACCAATTCTGGGTCCTTGCGACTAGCCAGGATATTCACATTTTCCCCGCTGTTTTGTTTGCTGGGGCTTTTAGCCCTCGGGGAGCTTTCTAATGGCGGTGGAGGAGGCGGTGGGGGAGGAACAGACTTCTCTTTGCTGGGGGAGATTGTCTCTTCGAACCACTGACCCAATATGGGTTCGCTGTCATCATCTGAAAAGAAATATACAGACAATAGGTGAAACCATAAATCCATATACACACTAACATACCTTGCGAACGCTCAGCATCCATCTAGCAGCTATTATCAGCCAGTTCTAAGCACTAGAGTTCAACAAAAAAAAATGGCTGCTACCACTAGATGTTGGAATATGTAACAGCAGATAGAGAGTAGACATCTCTGACAAAAACCTACACAGACAGATCTAATTAAGGTGCCCGTAGAGGTTACAGATACCTGACAAACCCCCATGGGAAACTGCAGAGGGTCTACAATTGGTGATACAAAATGGCCGACAATGATCTTACTATAGGAAGTGTATTGACAGATTTGGATAGAGAAGCAAACCCCTGTTGGCTGAAGATGATATTGCAGTAGATCTTGGTTCACTATTTTGCATATGTGTAGGCAGATTCCATTCCATTCGCAATGTCAGGTTAATTACATTTCTAATTTACATTCATCAAGAACACACTGGCTGAGAAGGTTCTAGTTAGATTAAGGGCAACTGACCAATGAAAAGACGCTAAAGACAGTGGGGCAGTGGTTACCTTGGCTGCTGTCTTCCTCTGTGCTGCTGAAATCGTCCTCATAGTAGGTGTTGGAGTCCGTGGAGGCGCTGGCGTCACTGCTCATTGAACCTTTGCGCTGGCGTTGCAGAACGCAAGCCTGGAAAAAGCCGGAACCACAATGTTACCAAATAGGAAGGCGGTGACCATCATACAGTAACATAAAGCTCTCCAGATGCATTGTGGGCATTCTAGAGATAACGCGGACTATGATATTTATCAAATTCTCTGTAGCAAAAACAGATGTTTAAAGGACAACTATGGTCTAAAAAGGTTATGATCTCCAACATTACAATAGTGATGGATGCAAACAGGACTGTGATAGTTATAATGTTACAGTATAATAATATAATTATAGATATTTTGTGTCACATCTGCACATTTCACATAAGGAAACATGGAAAGCGTTGGAATCACCTTGCGGTAGGACGTGGACAGCACCGTAAACAGGAGGTTGGTCAGTGGGATGGAATCTATAAGACGCTGGATCCTTTGAATGGACGTACTCTGAGCAGTGATGTTCAACTCTGCAAGGGGCCCATCCGTGTCCATCAATTGCTAAATAATGACACAGAGAAACTTGGATTAGATTTCTGTAAACATGTCCGGTACACTGGGAAAGCTACAGGGAAAGGCTATAACATGGGCTATAGGGAAAGGCTATAACGTGGGCTATAGGGAAAGGCTACAACGTGGGCTATAGGGAAAGGCTACAACGTGGGCTATAGGGGAAGGCTACAACGTGGGCTGTAGGGGAAGGCTACAACGTGGGCTATAGGGAAAGACTACAGGGAAAGGCTATAACGTGGGCTATAGGGGAAGGCTATAACGTGGGCTATAGTGGAAGGCTATAAAGTTGGCTATAGGGGAAGGCTATAACGTGGGCTATAGGGGAAGGCTATAACGTGGGCTATAGGGAAGGCTTTTATATAAGTGGGCTATAGGGGAAGGCTATCGACTAGGGGAGGCTCTAAGGGGAAGGGAGCTATACGTGGGCTATAGGGGAAGGCTATAACGTGGGCTATGGGGGAAGGCTATACACGTGGGCTATATGGGAAGGGCTATACGTCGTGGCTATATGGGGAAGGCTATACGTGGGCTATATGGGGTTAAGGGCATTATACCGGGGGCTATAGGGGAAGGCTATACCGTGGCTATAGGGGAAGGCTATACCGTGGGCTATAGGGGAAGGCTATACCGTGGGCTATATGGGGAAGGCTATACCGTGGGCTATAGGGAAGGCCCTATACTCGGGGGCTTATGGGGAAGGCTATACGCGTGAGGCTAGGGTATGGGAAGGCTATACCTGGGCTTGGGAGGTATCGTGGGCTATAGGGGAAGGGCTATACCGTGGGCTATAGGGGAAGGCTATACCGTGGGCTATATGGGGAAGGCTATACCGTGGGCTATAGGGGAAGGCTATACCGTGGGCTATAGGGGAAGGCTTACCGTGGGCTATAGGGGAAGGCTATACCGTGGGCTATAGGGGAAGGCTATAACGTGGGCTATAGGGGAAAGCTATAACGTGGGCTATAGGGGAAGGCTATAACGTGGGCTATAGGGGAAAGGAAGTATAACGTGGGGATATAGGGAAGGTATAACGTGGGCTATAGGGGAAGGCTATAACGTGGGCTATAGGGGAAGGCTATAACGTGGGCTATAGGGACTAATGGTTGACTTACCTTGTGTAGGGTTTCAACCTGGAGATCCTGGAACCGGGATGTGAGTAGTTTTAAAAGCATGATTAGCCAGAACTACAGACAGGACCCCAAATCCCTGGTGTCTGTGAGAGAGGAAGGAAAACTATCACATCTATAGTAAGGAATATTATGAGATACTATAGGGGAAGCCAATTAACTTTTAGAGGGATGCAGCATGGCAGTTCCTTCATCTGACTATTTTCATGAACATTAAGTTTAAAAGGTACCAAGTCATTGTGAGATTGACTGTCTATTTACATGCACTAGAAATTGCAAGACAAAGCTTATGTTACCCTGTGTGTATTATCTGTAGCAACCAATCAGATATTAACTGTTACTTGTCTACTGCTGTAAGATAAGATCTGATTGGCTGCTAGAAAATAAAAGAACAGGAACGCCTCTCCTCCCCTTCCTAGAGAGATGTGATCCTCACCGTCTTCCTATTAAGACCCGCCTATCATCCACTTTCTAGAGGAGACCCGCCTATCGCCCACTTTCTAGAGGAGACCCGCCTATCATCCACTTTCTAGAGGAGACCCGCCTATCATCCACTTTCTAGAGGAGACTCGCCTATCATCCACTTTCTAGAGGAGACCCGCCTATCATCCACTTTCTAGAGGAGACTCGCCTATCATCCACTTTCTAGAGGAGACCCACCTATCATCCCACTTCTTAGAGGAACCTCGCCTATCATCCACTTCCTAGAGAGGACCGCCCTATCATCCACTTTCTAGAGGAGACCCCCTATCATCCACTTTCTATAGGAGACCCGCCTATCACCACTTTCTAGGGAGACCCTCCTATCATCCACTTTCTAGAGGAGACCCCGCCTATCATCCACTTTCTAGAGGAACCCGCCTATCATCCACCTTTCTAGAGGAGACCCGCCTATCATCCACTTTTCTAGAGGAGACCGCCTATCATCCACTTTCTAGAGGAGACCACCTATCATCCACTTTCTAGAGAGACCGCCTATCATCCACTTTTCTAGAGGAGACCCCTATCATCCACTTTCTAGAGGAGACCCGCCTTCATCCCCCACTTTCTAGAGGAGACCCCCTATCTCCACTTCTAGAGGAGAACCGCCTATCATCCACTTTCTAGAGGAGACCCACCTTCCACTCCACTTTCTAGAGGAGACCGCCCTATCATCCACTTTCTAGGGAACTCGCCTATCATCCACTTTCTGAGGGAACCCGCTTATCATCCACTTTCTAGAGGAGACCCCGCCTATCACCACTTTCTAGAGGAGACCGCCTATCATCCATCCACTTTCTAGAGGAGACTCGCCTATCATCCACTTTCTAGAGGAGACCCCTATCATCCACTTCCTAGAGACACGCCTATCATCCATTTCTAGAGGAGACCCGCCATCCCACTTTCTAGGGGACGCCGCCTTATCCCCAACTTTATATGAGGAGACCCGCCTATCCCCACTTTCTAGAGGAGACCCCGCCTATCCCACTTTCTAGAGGAGACTCCGCCTATCCCCACTTTCTAGAGAGACCCGCCTATCATCCCACTTTCTAGAGGAGACCCGCCTATCCCCACTTTCTAGAGGAGACCCGCCTATCGCCCACTTTCTAGAGGAGACCCGCCTACCCCCACTTTCTAGAGGAGACCCGCTCATCATCCCCTTTCTAGAGGAGACCCGCCCATCATCCACTTTTAGAGGAGAGCCCTGCCATCATCCACTTTCTAAGGAGACCCGCCTATCATCCACTTTCTAGAGGAGACCCGCCTCTCCATCCACTTTCTAGAGGAGAACCGCCTATCATTCCACTTTCTAGAGGAGACCGCCTATCATCCACTTTCTAGAGGAACCCCTCCTATCGCCCACTTTTCTAGAGGAGACCCCGCTACATCCACTTTCTAGAGGAGCCAGCTATCGATCCACTTCTAGAGGATACCCGCCTCTAATCGATCGCACTTTCTAGAGGAGACCCGTCCTATCGCCCACTTTCCTAGAGGAAGCCACCCCCGATCGCCCCACTTCTAGAGGAGACCCGCCCTATCCCACTTTAGAGGGACCCCCTATCGCCCACTTTCTAGAGGAGACCCGCCTATCGCCCACTTTCTACTAGAAGGAGACCCGCCTATCGCCCACTTTCTAGAGGAGACCCGTCTATCGCCCACTTTCTAGAGGAGACCCACCTATCGCCCACTTTCTAGAGGAGACCTGCCTATCGCCCACTTTCTTAGATTGCCTTCAGGTTGATTGGCTGGATAAATACAATTAAGCTTCATACAAACGTACGATTTGGACACAGACCCATGACCCCACGTCACACACGCGCGATGAACGTCCGTTTCGGCAGATAGTCGCACGTGAGTGTCCGTTCAGTCTGGGGTTGTTCATTGATCTGCCATGACACCTGACTGAAAGCATACACAAGTGTGATTATTTCCTCCGAAACGACCATTTGCCGCGCTCGGCGTAGGTCAGTGTCAAAATCGTACGTCTGGTATATGTGTGGACATATATGATATACAAATGGACATGACATTTTACCCTTTCCCTGGCCCCAGTTTTGGAGATCCTGCTCCCTCTTTGGCTCTGGTGATATCCCGGACTCTGAGCGCCGCCAGGGGATCTTTCTCCTTCCCTTTATCAGCGAGAGACGTGGCACTGAGGTTAAGTATCAGGTAGAGACTGTTCACCAGGCACCAGGCTCCCAGCAGCTGGAAATTCTGGTAATGCTGAAAGAAATTCAGTAAAGGGAGAGTGCAGTCCAATCAGGTGAGGGTTTAGGGTTAGAAGTGTATTTATATTAAAGGAGGCAGCTTGGGTTGCAGCCATCAGTGATTGGCCAGGACAGTGTGCAGCTGTTACCAGGAAGAAGGTACGAGCCAATAACTTTTTGGGAGACCAACATACGATTTTTCACTTACCTCCCCACCCGCTCGCCTAGAGCTGTTTATTGCCTGCCCGATCATTTCGTAGATCTCCAGCTGAAACAGAAGATGAACAGTGAGAAGAGATGGAGAAGGCCCCCATAGGGAACAATGAGGGACTCTGTGTTTGTACTTACACACTTCTGTACAATGGTAGCGGCATCGTTTTCATAATCTTCCTCTTTGCAGCTTGTAGATCCGGTTCGAACCTGCTGAGTGCTGCCCACGTGAAGAATTGCCATGCATGTCGCTACACTCACACCTGGAAGAGAGAGAGAGGGAATCTAGCAGCATTAGAACATTCATTTATTCACACCTGGAAGAGAGAGAGAGGGAATCTAGCAGCATTAGAACATTCATTCACACCTGGAAGAGAGAGGGAATCTAGCAGCATTAGAACATTTATTCATTCACACCTGGAAGAGAGAGAGAGAGGGAATCTAGCAGCATTAGAACATTCATTCATTCACACCTGGAAGAGAGAGAGAGGGAATCTAGCAGCATTAGAACATTCATTCATTCACACCTGGAAGAGAGAGAGGGGGAATCTAGCAGCATAAGAACATTCATTCATTCACACCTGGAAGAGAGAGAAGGGGAATCTAGCAGCATAAGAACATTCATTCATTCACACCTGGAAGAGAGAGAGAGGGAATCTAGCAGCATTAGAACATTTATTCATTCACACCTGGAAGAGAGAGGGAGGGAATCTAGCAGCATTAGAACATTCATTTAGGCCTGCAATGAGTTTGATATGTAGGATTTACATTGGTTTTAACAAAACACAGTAGACAATCCCCTAACCTAGATTATAAATAGGAACAACTTGGGCCACTATAATAAAAAGGAAATGATTGTTTAATTACATTTGCTCAATGTAAAAAATAAAGCAGAATCTGGGGGGAATAGTTAGAATTACCTGCGTACAAGCAGCTTAGAGCCAGCAGGGTGACATCCTTCAGTCTGGGAGGGGTGAGCGGCTCCATTACTGGTAAGGAGAGGGTGTCCAGAGCCATTGTCACATCGATTACAAGGGAGTGAAATCTGGAAAACCGAAGGAGGAACAGAATGAAGTTCCAAAGCTACCGCTAATATAAATTATCTTTCAAATGAATAGGAAAGAATACAATGTTTTCTTTTTATTTCATTTAGTTTATAAATCTTATTATATCAAACGGTATCTGTGGTCTCCAAACAGGTTAGGGTTCAATTAAACGCATGCAGTCATCCTTTTGAATGAGCTACTGGTAAAATTTCTAACTGCAGCCTGTCAGAAGTAATTGTGCTACAAAAGGTTAACACTTCCTGCTTCCAGTATCAAGTCTTTCGTGAACATGCCCCCTGGGGACAGGGGAAAAGCAGAGTGCAGGTGAGTTCATTTAAGCTATGAAAAGTAGGAAGTGTTAACCTTTTAAGCACCATAACTTCTGTCAAGTTAGAAAATGCAGTTAGAAATATGACTGGTAAAAATGCACTTTCATTTAACCATAACTTGATTAGAACCCACAGTTGCCCTTCCAAATCCTTCTTACATGTACAGAATGTTTTTATCCTATGTATGGTTCCATTTTTACTTGTTTTAATGTATGGTTCTATTGGTGTGTTTAGTTATTATATGGCCTGTTTGTTTAACAGCGTCTGGAATGCAAACAGGTATATTTGTTCCTAACATGTAAGTGGACGAGTAGCTGGATGTTTATCTAGTTTCCCAGAGTTCTGATTACTCACCCATTGCGAACAGCGGTGGCATCTCCAACAGTTGCTGGCATGATGAAAAATGAATTGGCAGACACAGCATCCTGAAACCTGTTTATGTATCTCAAGAAGTACGGGAGGTTTAAACAGACTCTCAGCAGCTTCTCTGACCCACCTGACACATAAAACAATAGATCAGCCAATCGTTTCAAAGGGTGACAAAGAAATAAACGAACAAAATGAACTAACAGCCATTTCCACACGTCCCTATTCATAGTGAACAGACCGTGACACTGGAATGTAATAAAACATATTACAGTACATTATAGTACAGGATAGAGACGATCCTTCTGTGTAGGCGAATGGGAGGACAACTTACCATCCCCAGCGATGCAGTGACAGTCACAAATGGTAACTGCACGTGGAAGGTAGAAGAACGCTGTGCTCCTTATTACATCACCGCCTAGGCACAATTGCTGCTTAGTTTTTCTATTTATCCTTCAGTTCTACGTCCATATTCTGTCAACCCTAATAATGTAATAACTGGATTCTGTAACCAGGAAGGCTACATTCCTGCTGGTCCCTATACAGCACTGACCACACCTCTTGATCCCTGTTTTACCCATCTACCTTTTCACACGGTGTGGAAACATCTGTATATACCAGTTGATTTATGGGAGGTAATCCACAGTAGCCACGGATTCATTACGTAAATGCGCTTTATTCCGTGAAAATATTATCTGGTGGTTTTAGTTTAGAGAATTACAAACTATGGACACAGTTACAATTTATACTTTGGCTGCCGCTGACTGGCCCTCAATACTAGATCTGTACCCCAAAAAAATCTTAATATTAATCGATTGTCTCAGGCTGGATAATTGATTTTTATATAGTTTACTTCATTAAAAAAAATGATGACCTGATCAATTGATTGAAATTGATGGAATAGAAAAAAAACTTATTATAAATTGTATGTGATAATAAAATAAATAATTCAATGAACCACTGATATTAATTTAATCTTTTTAAAAAAATATATTTTTAAATTCTCTTTAATGAGAATTGAGTTGAACCTATTGGTCCGGCCCTTCGCCACAATCCAAGTTTCTCATGTGGCCCCCTGTGAAATTTAATTGCCCGCCCTTGCTTTAACACTTACTGCTTATAGAGATCAATGCACATTCAGATAAGGAGATAAGAATCTCCTGTCTATGATATTCCAAAGATCAGTGAACACACAGTCCCAAGCGCTCTCCCTATATACAGCATATACACAGTATATAGCATATACCCACCATATATACAGTATAGGGAGAATGCTTGGGACGGTGTGTGTACCTAGTTTTATACAGACAAAAAAAAAATAGCCCAGAACAGGAAATGCAGAAAATTAGAGCTCTATATGAGGGTGATGTTAAGGCAGGGGGTGAGAATATTTGATGAAAGAGATTGCAATGACCGTAGGTTTAAACCAAAGTAAAAACTCAGAACCTTTTCGTAAAAGGGTCAATAACCTGTGATTTTAAACATTGGTTTAATTATTGCCAAGCTAGGTTGGAGTAAGTACTCCGACTTCCTGTGGTCTTAACACCAAAAACAATGTTTCATCTTACCCAGTTCCTGAAGGCTTGCTACATTCTGGGCTATGAATATGCCCCTTGTTTTTGCAGAAGACACAGGATCTGAGGTAGAATCCTCACTCTCATTTTCCACCTAAATTAAAATTGAATTAGATTTCCAGAAAAAAAAACTGTTCCCACATATTTACTCTACAGACACATATGATTAAAATGATATCACTTGTCTTTCTAAGTGATTCGTAACCAGAAATACACAGTAAAATCAATATAGAAAACCCTGCAGTTACAGCCCCTACCCGGACCTCAGTGATCTCACACATGCTCAGTGCGGTTTACTCAGCGAGAAAGAGGAGTTTTCTAATCAGACTGTTGTAGTAAAATATTTTAAATAAATATCTTATTGAACACATTTAGGAATTACATTCAAAGACAAGGGATTCTGTGGCTTAATATTCAAGTGCTTATGCTTGAGTTCGCCTTTATGCAAAATGTAAGAGAATGACCTTTCCCTTACCTGCGTGTGTGATGTAATAGATGGTGATGTGGATATTCTAGGGTTAAACACGGATGTCAGCTGGTTTAGGAAGTTCAACTGTACTTCTTTCTGACGCATTTCAGGGCTCAGCAGGACTGCAATCTCTTTCTGATCCTCCACTGAAAGGTAAAAGAGAAGAGCAAGACGATGTTTATAGTTTTTAAAGGGAAACTGACACATATACTGTATAATGTGTCACACCGCATTTCTAATTTACCATCAGAGAGTGTCTGGACAGTCTGAGGAAGTTTGGAGGATTTCATCATTGCTGTGAAGGTGATTATCTCTGTTCGGTCCAGGCGGCTGATACCGGTGCACAGACCCTTTATCAGAAGGATCAGATGCTTCTGTTGGAAGGGAAAAAGGCATTTGATCTTTTAGAGATGCTTTCTCCTGGCAAAAGAACAAAAACTCTGCACACACAGTAAATAATCAACCATTTTATAGCCGACAATCTAACGTGTGTGGGGGCATCTGGCTGCATCATTAATGATCTGTCCTAACGGGTCCCCCAACAAAGCAACCGCGTTCTTCTTCCGCGGATTAGGGATAGATGGACTAGTAGGACATGCAGAAATAAATGTCTGAAAGGGGTAGAAGATTGTTCCCACCTGGGACACGGCGCAGGCTTCATCTGGACTCTCCAGTCTTAGCAGGGAGAATTCAAGTAAAACTTTACAAGCAGCAGCCACGGACTGTAGCTGGTTCCTAGGAACTGTAAAGAGATTACGGGAAAAAAGGAAAACGTTAATATCACCATATACCGTACACTGTTTACAATCAATTATACATCACAAAGGCAGGAACTGCTAGATAAAACATAGGGGTAGACCAGAGAGGGAATATTAAGGGGTTTCTATAGACAAGAAATCTTGTGGCACAACAAGTCAGGGATTAGAGTGGACAACTGGCATCCAGGTTAAAATGGGAGGTAGGAATACTATCTTACACTATAATCGGACATGTTTAATAATCTTAATAGAAGCAATAACACAGAATGGATAAAGATCAGATATAGATAACGCCAGCAGGAAACCAGCTATCATTTTTATTTTCAATGGTGGAGAAGAGGCCAGTGACCATTCATGATGTACAATCCAACATTTTCATTGATTGGCTGAACAATGACACATTTGCTTGATCTTATAATCTGACATTATATCGTAATATCGATCAGAATTACGATCGGGAAAGTTGATTAGTTCAATTATTGTAGTGTTTTCTGAGGTTCTAATTAAATGTAATGTAACCTCACAATAGACGACATATCACCAAAGAAATTGAATGTGGAACAATATTATGGTACATCTACGTTAACATTGTACATCTGTCTATCAAAGTTTTGGTCTGTTACGATGACCTTTTGTAGTGTATGGCCACTTATTGTGACATCACACCATCAACTCATAAGGTAATGCTGGATAAGGATCCCTCTTTATCCTGGTCCTTTTACTTACAAAGCGATGCCCTACAGGAGATTGCCAGGTGAGAATAATATATACTACTATATTAAAATAAGTGAGGTATAAGTGTAGCTTACAATAGACAGACTCCAAGCTGTGAAACAAGATGTCTTTATTGACCAAACATGTGTGCACATGTTTGGTTCAATAAGACATTTTGTTTCACAGCTTGGAGTCTGTGCTATTTGTAAGCTACACTTATACTTCACTTATTTAACTGTACCTGGACCAGAGATACCAGGAAGTGTAGCCTACAGCATCTACGTTGCTCTTTGGTTTAGAGGGTCCCTATTCTTCTTATACTACTATATTATTTTTATAATACATAAGTGTGGTATTTTATAATGGGAGCTGCAGTGGTATATATCCTTATAAAAATCACTCAGCTATGTCACTAAGTGACTCATTTCTTATATTTCTTATATCCCACTGTCTCCACCCATTCCAGTGTTCATGCCTGGACAATGACTCAGCATTTTTTGCCGTGTTTTACTTCACTAACAGAACCTGCTGGAGCTGCTTCCTGTCACTTCATACACGGCAAAAAATGCTGAGTCATTGTCCAGGCATGAACACTGGATGGGTGGAGCAGTGGGATATAAGAATATAAGAAATGAGTCACTGTGACACATGCTGAGTGATTTTTATAAGGATATACCCTGCAGCTCCCATTTAAAATCCACACTTATGTATTATAAAAATAATACAGTAGTATAAGAAGAATGGGACCCTCTAAACCAAAGAGCAACGTAGATGCTGTAGGCTACACTTCCTGGTATTCTGGTCAGGTACAGCAATTTAAATAAGTGAAGGTATAAGTGTAGCTTACAAATAGCACAGACTCCAAGCTGTGAAACAAAATGTCTTTATTGAACCAAACATGTGCACAAATGTTTGGCTCAATAAAGACATCTTGTTTCACAGCTTGGAGTCTGTGCTATTGTAAGCTACACTTATACCATCCTTTTTTAATATAGTAGTATAGTATAGATCTCACCTGGCAATCTCCTGTAGGGCATCGCTTTGTAAGTAAAAGGACCAGGATAAAGAGGGATCCTTATCCAGCATTACCTTATGAGTTGATGGTGTGATGTCACAATAAGTGGCCATACACTACAAAAGGTATCGACAGACCAAAACTTGATAGACAGATGTACAATGTTAACGTAGAGTACCATAATATTGTTCCAATTAATTCTTTGGTGAATGTCGTCTATTGTGAGGTACATTACATTTATTAGAACCTCAGAAAACACTACAATAATTGAACTAATCAACTCCCGATCGTAATTCTGATCGATTTACGTATAATGTCAGATTATAAGATCAAGCAAATGTGTCATTGTTCAGCCAATCAATGAAAATGTTGGATTGTACAATGAATGGTCACTGGCCTCTTCTCACCATTGAAAATAAAAATGATGCTGGTTTCTGCTGGCGTTATTCTTATCTGATCTTATCCATTCTGTGTTATTGCTTCTATTAAGATTATTAAACATGTCCGATTATAGTGTAAGATGTATTCCTACCTCCCATTTTAACCTGGATGCCGTTGTCCACTCTAATCCCTGACTTGTTGTGCCACAATTTACTTCACTAACAGAACCTGCTGGAGCTGCTTCCTGTCACTTCATAACCAATGTCTCTCTCCTCCTCCACAAAGATTTGTTTAACCCCATAGATGCTGGGCTGGGATGTTCCTTTCTACTGGGTTTAACTTACAGAAGGAGCTTGGGGATTTAAGGTGGAAATAGGGACAAGGCTAGAATTTAAAATGTGAATGGGGTGAAGGAATCCAATACATATGTATTATAAGAAATAATGCGCCCCTTCACATTATAATATAAGGATATTACAGCACCTCGGAGTTCCCTGACCTGTATAAAAGAACTCGGACTACGGCCTCGTGCTTCTATATGGTCAGGGAACTCCTCGGTGGCGTAATATCCTTATATTACACTGTAAGGGGCGCATTATCCCTTATGTAATTTATTCTTATTTATTTCAAAGTGCCAACACGATAATTTAACATGAAAATATGGTTTTAACAACTCAAAACAGATAGGCAGATACAGTAGATAGAATTGATGATAGATAAACATTGAATGTTATTTGCACAATACATTTTGTGCTCCTCACACTTTGATTTGAGGTTGGATCAACCACAGGGTAGGGGGTGATTAGAGGATTGAACCTACTGATTATTGCCAATTACCAACCTTGGTGTGAATCTATACTAATTGTGATCTATCTTGTTACCAGAAAGGCCATGTCTCTCTGCCTTTCTGGTAACAAACTCTGGTGAATTCTGCAGTGCATAAGTGCCAATAGGGGCTCATAGTGCCACCTCTGGTTTGTTACCATTGATCTATACGAGGGAAATTAAGGTATTTTGATGTGAATAATTGTTCAGGGTCCCAGCAAGATAAAACAGAGGAAAAAGCAAACACCAGTTTTCAAAACCGATGATATAGATTCTTCCAACATCCTTCATTGGGCTTCCTTAGTTTGATATCCAGCAGTCTAGGCTAGTGACCTTTACACCTTGACTTTACAGGGGTGCACCACTACATTCATTCAGTTCTATCAGTTCATAGGGAAAGGTTTTAGGAGGACCCATTAAGGTGAAGAATAACTCCTACTGTTACAGACTTTTATTCACAGGAAATATTGCACTATAAACAGAAATGATCTAAATTTACAATAGGACCATCTAAGTTTCCATACTCACTCTGGCTGCAGACAGTGGTGATGTAGTGTGTCGATAGAGCAACAAAGGAGGAATAGAAAGGTTCGTACTGTTTGTCATGATGAAGGATCTCAGACTCACTGAAACAGGAAAAACAAAATCAAAACCATTAAAAAAACAAACTTCCTGCTTGCAATCAGTTCCCCCAACAGCAAATGTTTAGGTGGCCATACCCTGGCCTGATATTACGATCAATCCGGCAGGCGGGTAGACATTTCTATTGATTGGCCCCTATCTTATAATGTGACATTGCATCATAAAACCGATTGAAATTATGATCCGTGAAAGCCCCAATTAAATGTAAATGTAATGTAACCTCACAATAGACGGCATGCAATATGTATCGTACATCTACATACAATTAACATTGTACATATACCTAGTATGGTGATCCTTAAACTGCGGCACTCCAGATGTTTTAAAACTACAACTCCCAGCATTCCTCAACTACATAGGGGAGCATAGGAATGCTGAGAGTTGTAGTTTTCAAACATCTGGAGAGCTGTAGTTTGCCCATCAGTGGCCTAGTAAAATATTGGTCGGTGTTAAAATCGCAATAACATTCTGCAGTGTATGGCCGCCTTTAAAGATACAGGATTGGAAGATGATGGCAGCACGGTGGCTCAGTGGTTAGCACTGATGCCTTGCAGTCCTGAGTTCGATTCCACCCTTGGAAAAATCTGCAAGGAGTTTGTATGTTTTACCCGTGCTTGCGTGGGTTTCCTCCGGGCACTCCGGAGTAAGCGTCAAATAAATGGGCGCTATGGAAGATGTTGGCGCTACATAAATCCACGATAATATTGCTGCTTTAATGAGCCGTGTAACCCCAAAATTATTTTCTGGTTTGCACAGAACACAGCAATGATTTTATTTAAATTTTTTTTGCTAATTTTTTAATGAGGGAAATTCCACAGTGCATGAAACTGTTTGGCCTAGTGACAGATTAGTAGACAGGATGATCAAGTAACGAAACCCTCCGAGCCGCGACGCCTATCCACCTATCAGTTACCGGAAAATGCACTCCAAGCAACCGACAGGTGGATGAAACAGAACGGACCAGGAGGGTTTAGTGAACAAAGCAATATAGTACATAATTAATATTACTTAATATCTATAGACTTGCTGCCACCACCTTCCTAATAATAGGGGAAGGACCTACTAAATATATCTATGGGGTTATCCACATCTATTACTTTATACAGTTATATATATACCTAAACAATACTTCCTCTATAGTAGCGTAACTTTAGAGACACGGGTTCGTTTTGGGATATACTCAGAATAAGACAATTAGCCTATATATTATTTTGTATCATTTATTAAAAGTAACAAGAGTGCATAAAAAATATACAGAAAACAACAACTGTTCAAGCAGGAATTTTAACCTCGTGACTGCCTGCCAGTTAAACAATGTGGGAGCTGCCATACTGCTTGACATGTCGGTAAAGTGAGGTAATTCAAAAATAAAGAGTGCAATTTCCAGATAGTGTCTATAGGGTTTTACTTTGCACTCCTGATCGTCACAGTCGCCACTTGAAAAAACTCTGCACGTATCATTTCGCTAGCGGCCAACATCTTGACCATGCAAAAAAAAACGCCCGTGTGAAAGTAGCCAAATAAAGTGTGTGTGGGCTGCCTACATAATCCATTTATCCATGGTCCAATTAAATGCCTGCTTCTTGCACTATCTTGATTGGATAACAGACGACTGATGGGCCTACACTGAACTCTGCACTTATTGTCTATTTGATATATCATTCACACTTTTAAAGAAGCAGCACTCTAAGCTACTTACCTATGTATGTATATGTATTTAATTTTTTATTTATATGTATACCATATATACTCGAGTATAGGTCAAATTTTTCAGGCTTTAAAACTAGCCTGAAAACCTAACCTCGACTTATACTCGGGTCAAGTCCTAATTTAGATCCAAATTCTGCAATTGCGGATAGTAACCAATAGGTGGCGCTGTGTTAACCTGCATATAAAGTTACAGGAGCTGATCTGCCTTTACACTTCCTGCTTCCTGTAGTCTGGCTGCTGGACTCCCTCAGCACTGTCACTGCTCATCTGGATGCTGCAAATCTGATGGGTCTCCTCGGTGTGGGGCAAAAAACAGCTGCTAGTACAGTGCAAATGACAGCTTGAAACTACAACTCTCAGGTGACATTTTTAAGTATTGGGATCAGAAAGTCCTTTACTATATGGGGGTCAGAGGGCCCTTTACAATATGGGTTTCAGTAGAATTGTTAATGATGGTAAGCTTAATTAAAAGATTACTGAACCTTGCCACTCCACATGTTTAGAAACTGAAACTCCCAGCAACAAAGCATGCTGGGAATTGTAGTTTCCAAACATCTGGACTGCCAAGGAATTGAAGGTTACTGGTACTGGATTTGGCTATTACTGTATGGAATTCATGTATTGGAATTCTGCTGTCCATTCAAAGGGCAAATAAAGCCTAAAAACAACACGGAATCAGAAGGCAGTAGTGGTGATAATTTCTACCCTCGGCTTATCCTTGAGTCAATTCGTTTTTAGAAATTTTTCAGGTAAAAATAGGTACCTCGGCTTATATTCGGATCGACTTATACTCAAGTATATACGGTAATTGCACTTATCCCCTTGTTTGTATACTCTGTATTTTAGAATGTACAGTGCAGCGTACCCAATAAATAAAATTATACATACATAAAGGGTTTATTTAGAATTACTTACAATCAGCAGATGATCCTTATATACCCCTATGTATAACCCTTTATACATTTAAACTGTGCATTTTAGAATAATACAAGCTTTAAAACATGCAAAACAATGCAAATACTTGATAAATGCAGATTTCAGCAACAAACATGTAAATTATTAGTTTCTATGTTCTCCCCATGCCTCCCCCACAATCATAAAGACATACTGTTAGGTTGTATGTGTACATAAAGTGATTAGATTGTAAGCTCTTCGGGGCAGGGCCTGATGTGAATTGAGTAAATAATTGTAAAGCACTACAGAATATGTATAACATCAACCAGGGGTTCAAAACCATAAAGAAAAGAAACCCTGCTATGTCCCTGATTATTTACCATCTGTACTGTACAGCATCGAACATAAACAACGAGAACACTTGGAAATTAAATTCACTCAGGGTAAAACATCCACAACATAATCTTCCTGCATGTAATGTGATGTCTAAAACTTATCTGGTTTCCACATATGCAATCAAGACATTCAACCAATCAAAGTGATCTCCATGCTGTTAGACATGGCTGGTATTTCATCCTGCACCGTACTAAAACCACACGATCAGCCTTAATTTACCATAATGTTTGATCATTCTGACTGTTTTTTGCAGAATACCCCATAATAACCTTTTGTGTCACCAATCTGGCCATAATATCAGGAAGGGTATTTAGTCAGGCTGAAATATTAACGTGTGCCCACCCTAAAAGAATTAATAACTTGACTTTGTGTCAAATTGTGTTACAATTAATACCAAAGGTGGAATTTTTATTTTTATTTTTTTTCAACCTTTATTACGTAGTCAGTTGCAGGGACACCTACAGAAAACCTTTAAAGGGTATGTACGCTGTAAAAACAACTTACTGGATAGCTGTGGCTTTAAAGGGCAAGTCCAGCCTAAAAATAAGTAACTTTTAAAATTATTATTACCCCCCAAAACCTCACTTTCGCAAGGTTCCTAAATATCCAAGATGCCCCAGAGCTTACTAACCTGACCCGGTCCCTCGCCGTCTATTCCACACCCCGTTTCGAGCTTGTTGTGAGCAAAAACAGGAGCAGGGGACTTCTGGCTGAAAGCCGCTTCTCTTCCTGGTCGTGGCTGTCAGGCGATTGGGCGTGACGTCAACCAGGAAGTGGAGCGGCTGTCAGCACCAGCCGCGGAGTAGAAGCGGCGAGGGTCCGGGTCAGGTAAGTAAGTTCTGGGTGATCTTTGAAGTTTAGGAACCTCGCGAAAGTGAGGTTTTGGGGGGTAATAATCATTTTAAAAGCTACGTATAGTTAGGCTGGACATTCCCTTTAATCTAAAGGCTATTACTCTCCCATTCCCTAGCTTTACTGCTTGAATATTTCTAGCTTCTTCCTCCTCTCTAATCCTGTTTTTAGGAATGCCCCCACCAGATAATAGCGCGGTCGTTTGAAGAGCGCTGAAGTTTCTGTAAGTGTGTGTCCCTGTGACGTCAGCTATCCAGTAAGATAAAGTTGTTTTTACAGTGTACATGCCCTTCAATAAGTTCATAACCAGTACATTTTTAGGCACATTGGCTTCCTGGCTCCTGGAATTTGTCTAGCCCTGATTAATACTTCACTACAATCTAGCTGGGATAGGAAACCAGTACCTCTTCAGTTGTGTTTAAAATTACAGCTCCCAGCATTCCCTAGTGTCTGGAAAGAAATGCTGGGAGTTGTAGTTTTCAAAGCATCTGGGGGGCTAATGGTTACCTATGAGGAATTTAGAAAAATTAGCCCTAAAGCTTCCACTGTCACATCTACTTGCTTCGATGGATTTGTGAATGAACAATCCTGGTGAATGACGTAATATGTGAATAATCTAGTCACACCTCGATATGCAGAGTTGTTCCCAGGAATAAGCGCAACCAATAACTCTACCTCGTTTATATCTGAACAATTTCACAGAACATTCATAATGGTCAGTAAACCTTTATGGTCGGTCTCTCATTGGACAGACCATAATTGGAGATAAAACAACAGAGGCTCAGTGGGGAGAACTGATAAAGCGCTAAGTCCTGGGTTCAAATCCACCCTTTGCCACATCCATATATCCTTCATGTGCTTATGTGGGTTATGTGCGCTACTCTGCTTTTCTTAACAGTTATCTAACCACAATCATGGGTTCAAGAAACACATAAGATGGGTACACACCTGCCGGTACCAACGGGATTGTCCCTATATCGCTAATGTGTGTACGGACAAAATGACTGTTTCCGATGCCAGGTTAGGCGTTGGAAACGGTCGATTTCCCTCGTCGTGGTCAGCCTCCTGTACTAAAGCACAAGGAGTATGGCAGTAATGAACCTTTTCCCTATACTTCATACTGTATATACTTACTATAGGGAGAACGATCGTGACTGAGTGAATCTTGCTAATTCTGTCTGTCATCTTTGACAGATTGTTGCTGTGTGTACCCACCATAAGCCTTAGCATTCAATATTACATTGCTAGCTTCTATAATATAACATAGAATGGTTCAACTGAGCATGCCACTAGCTTCACCAATGCTTGTCAAACACAGAGAAAAAAAGTACTCAGGCCTAAGCTTGGGTACACGCTTTAACAATAAAGGGCCAAATCCCTCAGATCCAACACAATCTCCCCTTTATTGTTAAAGTGTGTATCGCAGAAATGAGCCTTCCCGAGGCCGACGAAGTGCACCGTGGGAGTAAAGTATAGGGAGCCGATCAGGGAATGGTAGTCCTGAACAATATCCCTCTACGCATTGCAGTGCTGAGGTCCTGAGTTCGATTCCACCCTTGGACACGTCTGCAGGGAGTTTGTATGATCTCCCCATGCTTGCGTGGGTTTCCTCTGGGCACTCCGGTCCCCCCCCCCACGATCATAAAACATACTGATAGGTTGTACGTGTAAATAAATGTGCTTAGATTGTAAGCTCTTCAGGGCCTAATGTGAATGTATATATGTAATTGTAAAGCACTACGGAACATGTTGGCGCTATATAAATCCACAATAATAATAATAGTAATAATAATAATAACAATGATAATAATAATAACAATAATACTGTATACTTTATGTAGTGAGAACGTTTGCAACAGTGTGGTGCTATGGAAGATGTTGGCGCTATATAAATACATAATAATGATAATAACAATATTACTAATAATAATGACAATAATAATAATGATAATAATAATAATAACAATATATACTTTATGTAGTGAGAACGTTCGGGACGGTGCTTCATACAATAAGAGGTGCAAGTCTTACAGTCATTACCCCCACATAGGGTTCTCCAGGCACCACCATAAATAAGAACCTGCAGAGCATGCTGGGAGATGGACTGTCATATGATTCTGCCTTTACTTGTCCTTTAAGTGAAAGTCTATGGGAAGGTCTGTCAGGGATGTGATTGGTCAGTGTCTCTCCCCATGGGAGGTTCTGCAGCAGCTGGAAATCTGTCACATATGCCCACAGCTATTGGATTTACTTTAAAGGGTAAATAAAGCCAGAATGACATTTATGGTGAACTATAAAACTCCCAGCATCCACTGCTGTCAGTCCACATGTCCCATGACGTCAGGACCCCAATGACCCCGCCTCCTCCCTCACCTCTCTATCACCGAGGCCAAGAGTTGTGGCAACTCCTTCATGTCAAAGGCCGAGTATGAAGCGGACAGCAGCGGGCGGACCGCCACCTCCCACCCGGGCCCTGAGGAGCCGCCGCTGGACGCCATCTTTCACTGACTCAGCTGTTTCCGGAAGTTAGGAAGTCTTTGCCGGAAGTTAAACGAATCTTCGTCTCCGCCCCTCCAGCGGATCCGGAAGCCGCTTCGCTGACATATTTGTAACTGGAAATGGGAACTTGGATCCAGATTGTCTGCAAACTGCTGTGGAAGGTTTACAATTCCTATTTATACACAGCTAAGAGATAATATTAATTTTAATAATATTAATAATAATCATATTAATACTAATAATATTAATAATAAATAATAATAATGAGAAATTATAATATTAATAATAAATAATAATAATTAATAATACTAATAAGTCATAATAAGAAGAATAAATAACAATAATAATATTGAATAATAATGATAATAATAATACTAATAATTCATAATAATGATAATAATTATAATTAATCTAGTTCTGTTATTTACAGCAGAAATGGGGAATTGTGCTTTTCCAGTTATTATTACACACTGAGCATGTCTGAGGTCGGTGGTTGCAGTAGGAGGAGGGATTAACACCCCCACTGGCCAATGGGAAGATGCACGTGAAATGCCATGCGTTTGTGCTGTGATTCTGTCCATGTTACATAAGGCTGAGGTCACAGTACAATATGCGATATTGCGCACACGATTTGTGATCCCGGAATATCCCCCAACTGTTTGTGTGATTCGCGTTATTGCACCACTTCCATTTATCTGCATGTACAGGTTCACCCCAGCATTTCACATTATATAGACAATGTACCATCTTGTCTGATTTGCTGTGGAGATAAAGGTTCCCTGATTTCAAGTGGAGGATGTGGACTTTTTATAACTTATTTTTCAAACATTGTTGCACATATTTTTTGTATTAATTTCCTTATTTTACATTTAGATTGTGTCTAGAGCCTGGCTAGTCCAATAAATTAACAGGCCACAAGCTGCTTATAATGCTCAGTTTGTACATGCAGGCTGAAACACACTATCCCCTGGTTTATGAGCCCGAAAATCCTGAAATGCAGCCTGCTCATTCCCAGCATTTAGATTTCTGATGGAAACTGTACAGTTCCTTTGGTGAGTTTTTTAAACGCAACGCCTTCCTCTGGATCACCTGTTGGGTAAGGTTAAAAAGGAGAGTGAAAAGGTTGGACTAGATGGACGTATGTCTTTATACAACCTCCAATACTATGTTACTATGTAACTGTTATACAGACATTATGTGTAGGGTATAAAGGTTGGACTAGATGGACGTATGTCTTTATTCAACCTCCAATACTATGTTACTATGTAACTGTTATACAGACATTATGGGTAGGGTATAAAGGTTAGACTAGATGAATGTATGTCTTTATACAACCTCCAATACTATGTTACTATGTAACTGTTATACAGACATTATGGGTAGGGTATAAAGGTTGGACTAGATAGACATAAGTCTTTATATAACCTCCAATACTATGTTACTGTTATACAGACATTATGGGTAGGATATAACAGTTGGACTAGATGGATGTATATCTTTATACAACCTCCAACAATATGTTACTGTTATACAGACATTATGGATAGGCTATAAAGGTTGGACTAGATGGATGTATATCTTTATACAACCTCCAACACTATGTTACTATGTAACTGTTAGACAGGCATTATGGGTAGGGTATAAAGATTGGACTAGATGGACGTATGTCTTTATACAACCTCCAATACTATGTTACTATGTAACTGTTATACAGACATTATGGGTGGGGTATAAAGGTTGGACTAGATGGACGTATGTCTTTATTCAACCTCCAATACTATGTTACTATGTAACTGACCAATGAACCTGCCATAACAACGTCCACTGGAAGACAGTTCCATATCTTTACCGTTCTCACAGTGACAAACCCTTTCCCAACTCTACTTTATGTATCAATACCAGTAACTTGTAACATTCCTTGTTTGTAGAAACTCATCCAGCTTTTTATTAAACTGACCAATGAACCTGCATAACAACGTCCACTGGAAGACAGTTCCATAGCTTTTCCGTTCTCACAGTGACAAACCCTTTCCCAACTCTACTTTATGTATCAATACCAAACTTGTAACATTCCTTTTTGTAGAAACTCATCCAGCTTTATATTAACCTGACCCAATGAACCTGCCATAACAACGTCCACTGGAAGACAGTTCCATAGCTTTACCGTTCTCACAGTGACAACCCTTTCCCAACTCTACTTATGTATCAATACCAGTACCTTGTAACATTCCTTTGTTTGTAAACTCATCCAGCTTTTTAATGACCAATGAACCTGCATAACAACGTCCACTGGAAGACAGTTCCATAGCTTTACCGTTCTCACAGTGAAAACCCTTTCCCAACTCTACTTATGTATCAATACCAGTAACTTGTAACATTCCTTGTTTGTAAAACTCATCCAGCTTTTATTAAACTGACCAATGAACCTGCCATAACAACGTCCACTGGAAGACAGTTCCATAGCTTTACCGTTCTCACAGTGACAAACCCTTTCCCAACTCTACTTTATGTATCAATACAGTAACTTTAACATTCCTTGTTTGGAAACTCATCCAGCTTATATTAAACTACCAATGAACCTGCCATAACAACGTCCACTGGAAGACAGTTCCATGCTTTACCGTTCTCACAGTGACAAACCCTTTCCCAACTCTACTTATGTATCAAATACCAGTAACTTGTAACATCCTTGTTTGTAGAAACTCATCCAGCTTTTTATTAAACTGACCAATGAACCTGCCATAACAACGTCCACTGGAAGACAGTTCCATAGCTTTACAGTTCTCACGTGAAAACCCTTTCCCAACTCTACTTTTGTATCAATACCAGTAACTTGTAACATTCCTTGTTTGTAGAAACTCATCCAGCTTTTTATTAAACTGACCAATGAACCTGCCATAACAACGTCCACTGGAAGACAGTTCCATAGCTTTACCGTTCTCACAGTGACAAACCCTTTCCCAACTTGAAGCCTAAACTTTTTTCTTCAAGTCTTAAGGGATGTCCTCGTGTCCTCTGACATTTCTATTGGTGAACAATGCCCCAGATAGTTTATTGTATGGCCCGTTAATGTATTATACACAGTAATCATATCCCCACGCAAGCGCCTTTTCCAGCGTTACATAATTGTAACTTAATTTCTCAATAACTATCCATTCCTTCTCTTCTTATTTAAACTCCCCCGTCCCCTCTTTAATTCCCCTTTAGTTATTGCCTATTCTCCTTCGTTGCCTTCCCCTTCCCATTCTAAGATGTCCCTTTTGTCACGGATTCAACATTCCCTGCATATTCCAAATGAGGCCTTACAATGGTTTGTAAAGAGGGAGAATTATATTTTCCTCCCTTGAATCCATACCTTCTCTATCAAGACAATACCATGCTGGCTCGGCTGTTGCCGCCTGGCACTGCTTCTACCTTAGTTTGTTATCCACCAAAACGCCAAGATCCCTTTCAACAGGGAATTCACTAACACAGAGCCATTTATAGTATAAGCAGCACAAGGATTTTTAAGTCCAAATTGCATCACCTTCCATTTCTCAACATTGAATTTCATCTGCCACTTAGCAGCCCAATGTGACAATCTATCTAGATCCCCCTGTAACGATTGCACATCCTCTGAAGTTTTTAATGGTCGACAAAGTTTTGTGTCATCAGCAAACACAGAAACCTTGCTGACAATACCCACTTCCAAATCATTAATAAATAGATTAAATAGAAGTGGCCCCAACACAGAACCCTGTGGCACCCCACTTAGCACTTTAGTCCATAATGATGAAGCCCCATTAACAACTACTCTCTGCATCCTATTCATTAACCAATTTTCTATCCATGTACAAATGTGACTCTCCAGACCAACAGACCTTCGCTTATATATTAGTCGCCTATGGGGGACTGTATCAAAAGCCTTTGCAAAATCCAAGTAAGTTTTATTTTTAAAAACAGACAATTGGACCTAGTGTGATAGAGCCCAAAGTATACTGTGCTGTAATTACAGTGATTCTCCACATGAAGGCGCTAGATTATTTTGCTAGTATCACACTGTGATATAATCAGCTCAAAGGACCAGTTAAACAAGAAAATGAAAAATAGTAATTCCTACGTGTGTTCAGACTTAATTCATGGGGTAGGATTTGTAGCTGAAATAGTTTGACCATTCGCGCCTTTAACGCTAGGCCACACTGGCGAGATTCATCACATTTTGCGATCCGATAGCACAAGAATCGCATGCCAATGCATTGAAATGTTGCAAGCCGCGTTGTATGCACTCGGATCCATTATTGGAACACATTTGATTTGCATATATCGCATGCATCCCGCTAAGAAAATGATTGGAGAATCACAGTGCAAACGCAATCGGATGCGTGTGTTTCTCTCGTGTATACAATCGTGATTTGCGATCCGTTTTCACGTGCGAAACCCACATCAGTGCACGTCCATGTGGCTGGCTACATTGCATGCTCTGCGATCCGTTTACAGAGGACCTGCGATCACAATTGTATTGTGAATTTCACGCACTCCGTAAACGCGCGAGCATGTGCGATTGTTTTCCCCGCACGTTACCCAGTACGTTTACTGCTGTAGGAAAGTTATTTCTTTGTTGTAATATATATAAGCACAAGATGAACTGTACGTCTCTAATTCATATCCCCCATAGAAATGAAAACCTCCCCAATCCAGTTTGACCCGGTGCTGAGAATAAGGCCAAGCCAACGAACAGTGACTAATGCTAGTGTTATAGCCTTGTCCTTATACACTGGGGGATACCCTCCCCCGTTACAGACAGAGCTCAGTCCCAACATCTCCCTTTAGGGGGCACTAATCACAGTTTAATTATTCCTAACATTTCCTTACAAACATTAAGCTGGGGGTCAGACAGATTTCACATACAGATACTCAGTGACCTAGATGTTAACATTATGACCGCAATGATGTTGTGGAACTACAACATTCTGGATTCACCCGTTATAACCTTGGATATTATTAAACAGAGCAGTTTTGTCGTTAATTGCCGTTGGAATGGAGTTTCTATCATTTAATTATAATAATGATTAATGATGTGTCTGTAATAGGTTTGTGGTCCTCCAGTTGTTATCAAGCTGATGTATAGAATCTGGTTCCAGGGAGGATTCTGGGAGTTGTACTATGTTTACGCCATGCGATCAGGTTTCTCTCACCTTATTGGCTATAAACTTTCTATCAATTTCTATTCTGAGTTTTTCATATCATTGAAAACGCGCGTTTTCGGGTGCGTTGCAATTGCGTCCCGCATTTTAAATCGCACGCGTTTTTCAATACTTAACGAGAAAAACGCATGCGCAAAAGCAACAAAATCGCACATGAAATTCCGTGTGCGTTTGCGTTGCAGTGTGGCCGTGCCCCCAACCCCCACTTCTTTATATTTGCCAACCATTTGGATCCAAAAGAAAGATCTGATTGGCTGACAGAGCTCTGTCCTCCTGGGACCCTGTCATGTTGTAACTATAAATATATAGAGATATAATTTAATGCTGAGGAATTTTTCCTAGGTGGTCCTGTGGAGCACTGTGATTGGCTACCAAAAACCTCCCCCATGCCGCCCTGCTAAAGCGTTAATGAGAAGTCTCTCTAGTTACAATACAATCGAGCTGCTGAGTCATGGAAAGAACTTGCAAAACAGGTGTAAATTCTACAACCAATCAGAATTTAGCCTTAGAGAAAAGCTGACCAATCAGAAATGCTGGTTGGTAAAATCTTCCTCTATCCTTCCTGCTCAGCTAAAGCATTGGTGGTACTTTAAACTAGGTACACACGATGCAATAATTCGGGCCGAATTATTGTATGGAGGCTTTTTGCGGCCGCGACTGATCGCCGACCTTTCATCCGTCTAAATCGGACAGGTCAGAAAATCCCAACCGATCATGCAGTCCTCTATGGAAGCCTCGAACGGTCGGTCAGGAGGAAGGATTGTATAGTGTGTACCTAGCTTTATCCCCCTGCTGGGTGAGATAATCCCCCATATTAACCCTGTCCTGTCCTGTATAGTGAAATGCAGCATGGGGGTTACCAGCTGTTGCTCCAGATTATTCAGATAATCCTGTATCCAGCTCTGCAATGTGTGAATTTTCCATAGGTCCTGATTTGCAGGGACTATGTAGCATCTTTAGTGGGAATGCTGGGAATTGTAGTCCAGCAAAGACAAATAAAACAGCGTTACGCATGGTATAGGACTGAACCTTTATCATGCTGACAGTGGATCTCCCAGAATGCACAGTGCACACATTTATATTTCACATTGACCAGGATACGGGGACAAGCTCGCTGGAGAATAGGAGACGAGTCTCTTCCCCAGGGCACAGCCGGGCGACCTTTACTCTTCATGTATAGGAACTGCTGTGGAGGTGTGAGCTGTGAGCAGTGCAGGGATTGGTTAAGGAGAGGTAAGAGGGCGTGGCCAGGGTGAGCCTGCGATATACACGGATGGGATGTATGTGCAGTCAGTGCACAGCTGAGTCACCCACTGGTATCATTGAGGGACTTGGGACATGAGACTGGAGGCATTGAACCAGCAGTGGGGGAGGGTGAATGATCATTCCCATAATATTCCCAGTACAGAGACACTGACACCGGCACAGGAACCTTTATCAGTCTCTAAACACCACCTCATGAGCCAATAACATCCCCAGGGTGGGTGACGGGGGGTCTGGCCTCGTCATTCCCACTTTAGACCTCAGGACAGTAAAGTCATCACGTTGTATAGAATTGATAATATTTCTTTCTCCAGGTTTACAATGGCCACCAGCCCTCCGTCCTGCCAGCCTCTTTACATCTCTCCGCCCGTGGATTTTGTGCTGGGCGCCTCGGCTTGCTGTATGGCGTGTTTCTTTACCAACCCCTTGGAAGTGGTGAAGACCCGATTGCAACTGCAGGGCGAGCTCAGGTCCCGCGGCACTTACACACGCCACTATAGGGGAATTGTGCAAGCCATGGTGGCCGTTGGGCAAGCGGATGGACTTCGGGGTCTGCAGAAAGGACTAACGGCTGGGCTGCTGTATCAGGCACTGATGAACGGAGTCAGGTTTTACCTGTATTCCTATGCAGAAGATATGGGGCTTACACAGCAACCGTTAGGGAATGTAGTGGCCGGGGCGATCGCAGGAGCCACTGGAGCCTTTGTGGGGAGTCCGGCATATCTGGTGAGTAGGGGGATACCCTCCAACATTCCCCCTTTACTGGGGACCCTTTTAGAAACACATACCCTCCAACATTACCCCTATAATGGGGACCCTTATAGAAACACATACCCTCCAACATTCCCCCTTTACTGGGGACCTTATAGAAAACACATACCCTCCAACATTCCCCTTTAATAGTTACACTTATAGAAACACATACCCTCCAACATTCCCCCTTTAATAGTTACACCCATAGAAACACATACCCTCCAACCATTCCCCCTTAATAGTTACAACATAAAAACATACCCTCCAACATTCCCCCTTTAATAGTTACACTTATAGAAACACAACCTCAAACATTCCCCCTTAATAGTTACACTTATAGATACACATACCCTCCAACATTCCCCCTTAATAGTTACACTTATAGAAACACATACCCTCCAACATTCCCCTTTAATAGTTACACTATAGTAGACACATACCCTCCAACATTCCCCTTAATAGGTACACTTATAAAAACACAATACCTCCAACATTCCCCCTTTAATAGTTACACTTTAGAACACATACCCTCCAACATCCCCTTTAATAGTTACACTTGTAGAACACATACCTCCAACATTCCCCTTTAATAGTTACACTTATAGAAACACATACCCTCCAACATTCCCCTTAATAGTTACACTTATAGAACACATACCCTCCAACATTCCCCCTTAATAGGTACACTTATAGAAACACATACACTCCAACATTCCCCCTTTAATAGTTACACTTATAGAAACAAAATACCTCCCAACATTCCCTTTAATAGTTACACTTATAGAACACATACCCTGCAACATTCCCCTTTAATAGTTACCTTATAGAACACATACCCCCACATTCCCCCTTTACTGGGACCCTATAGAACACATACCCTCCAACATTACCCCTAAATGGGGACCCTTATAGAAACACATACCCTCCACATTCCCCCTTTACTGGGAACCTTTGAAACACATACCCTCCAACATTCCCCTTTAATAGTTACCTTATAGAAACATACCCTCCAACACCCTTTACTGGGGACCCTTATGAAACACATACCCTACAACATTCCCCTTTTTTATGTAGAGACCACATTTGTAAACACTCCATACGTAAACACCCCATAAGTAGACACCCCATACGTAAACACCCCATAAGTAGACACCCCATACGTAAACACCCCATAAGTAGACACCCCATACGTAAACACCCCATAAGTAGACACACCCTATACCTGGTTCCTTATTGACCCTTTGCTGGTTTTCTTGACACACCCTATACCTGGTTCCTTATTGACCCTTTGCTGGTTTTCTTGCAGGGGCGGTTGTACCGTGGGTTCTTGGACTGTATTGTGAAAATCACCCATAAGGAAGGTGTCTTCGCCCTCTATAAAGGGATTGCCCCGGCCTACCTGCGACTGGGCCCCCACACCATCCTCAGTCTTCTCTTCTGGGAGGAACTCCGGAAACTCACCTTCTACTATCAACATCGCTGACCCAGGAGTCCAACTGAGTCACCCCCATGTGGGAGGAGCTTCTCGCCTACAAGATGGCCATGAAATGTGGGTCTAATAGCTCTCTGGGGCCACGGCCCCAATCTGTCTCCCCACACCCGGCCTATTGGGAGACGTAGGAGGGTGAATTAAAGGTGCTGCTCCGCCTGTTGTCACATGACGTAAGGTTGCCTTTTCCTGGGGGGGGATCCCCCAAACTCACCACGATGCTGCACTGGAAACAGGAACATTAAACGTTATTTTATAAAAATGTCATTGGTTCTTTATACATCAGCTGATCCCTGTCCCACCCTCCTTGTGTTTATTGTCTTTCCATAGGTGACCGACGAGGGTTACTTGGCACACACCTTACAATCAGATTGTTCAATCTTACCACAAACGTGTAACATGATAGATTCCAAAGGGTTAGTACAGAGGGTAGAAGTGAGCATGCTCCACACCCATTGGTACCATCATATAATAATTGTGTCAGAGGTGTCGCCGTCTATGAGCTCCCCCGGCGCTCACACGTCCATGTGTTGTTCCTGGGGGCCCCCCCTTCCCTTAGCCGCGGGTTCTGGCCGCTTGTTTGCTGCTCTTCCGTGGGGGCTTGCCCCCCCTCTCTTTGAGTCAGCCAGCACCCCCCCCACCTCCTCTGTCTAGTTAGTCTGTTCCGTATAGTACAGTTATCGTCTGTACCGGCTAGTCTCGTCCAGTACAGTTCACCGTCTCTCGTCTCTCTCGCTCTCCGTCCGTCCTTCGTACTTCGGATCGTTCTTCCATGACTCTAGTCTCGTTTACCCGAGTCCAGTGAGCCAGCGTGTTGTGTAGTCCAGTATAGCGTTTCTTGGTTCGTCTCGTTTCCCGTCGTAATTTTAGCATGCTCCACACCCATTGGTACCATCATATAATAATTGTGTCAGAGTAATATGAGACGGAGATAAACTGTCCAATGTTGTTGGTCATGGGGAAAAAATTCCATTAGAACGAGGGTTATCGGAACGATTGTTGATTGATAATCTCGCTGGGTGGATTTGCCCCGATCTCTTTTAGTCAGACAGAAATCAACATACTATAGTATAGTATAGTATAGTACAGTATAGTACAGTATAGTATAGTACAGTATAGTACAGTACAGTACAGTATATAGTATAGTATAGTATAGTACAGTATAGTACAGTATAGTATAGTACAGTATAGTATAGTACAGTACAGTATAAAAGTGGCCTGGATACATTTCTTAAAAACTAAAAATAATGATTAATACATATACTGTACTTCTGGGTTGGTACAGGATACTATATAATATTGAAATTACTGGTTTAATACATATACTGTTTTAGTTCTGGTTGTACAGATACTATATAATATTGAGAATTACTGGTTTAATACATTACTTTAGTTCTGGTTGGTACATGGATAACTAACCGGTATGTAATCTTGAGAATTACTTGTATTAATACATATTCTGTAGTTCTGGTTGGTACAGGATACTATATAATATTGAGGATTACTGGATTAATACTATACTGTACTGTAGTTCTGTTTGGTATGGGAATACTATATAATATGAAATTACTGGTATTATACATATGACTGTGTTCTGGTTGGTACAGGGAATCTTATAACTATTGAGAATTACTGGTATTGATACATTACTTATTTCTGGTTGGTACAGGGATACTATTATATTGAGAATTACTGGTATTGATACATATACTGTAGTCTGGTTGGTAAAGGATGCTATTAATATTGAAATTACTGGTATTAATACATTACTTTAGACTGTTTGGTATGGGATACTATATAATATGAGAATTACTAGTATTAATACATATACTTTAGTCTGGTTGGTAAAGATGCTATATAATATTGAGAATAACTGGCATAAACATATACTTTATTTCTGGTTGGTACGGGATACTATAAATATTGAGAATTACTGGTATTAATAATATATCGGTAGTTCTGGTTGGTACAGGGATACTATTTAATATTGAGATTACTGTATTATACATATCTGTAGTTATGGTTGTTACAGGGATACTAATCATATTGAGAATTACTGGTATTAATCCATATACTGTAGTTCTGGTTGGTACAGGGATACTATATAATATTGAGAATTACTGGTATTAATACATATACTGTAGTTCTGGTTGGTACGGGATACTATATAATATTAGAATTATTGGTATTAATACATATACGTGTGTTCTGGTTGGTACAGGGATACTATATTATATTGAGAATTACTGGTATTAATAATATACTGTAGTTCTGGTTGGTAGAGGGATACTTATAAGATTGAGAATACTGGTATTAATACATTACTGTAGTTCTGGTTGGTAGAGGGATACTATTAATATTGAGAATTACTGGTATTATACATATACTGTTTCTGGTTGGTACGGGATACTATTATATGAGAATTACTGGTATTAATACTATACTGTAGTTCTGGTTGGTACAGGGATACTATATAATATTTAGAATTACTGGTATTATACATATACTGTAGTTCTGATTGGTGTATCTATCTAGCTATCTATATGTCTGTCTGTCTGTCTGTCTGTCTGTCTGTCTCTGTACATTCCCCCTGTGAAATCATTACTCCTTTGAGGTAACATAGCATTTTTAGTTATCTTATTGGGTGGCATTGTTTTAATGCCTTGGCACCTACTGGGATTCCACCCACTGTACACCAGCTTGCAGGATGTAATTAAGAACCTATGATAGCCAATTGAAATACCAGTAAACCCCATTGCATTACTCAGGTTCTGCCTGTAGGCACTAATTAGGTGACTAGTTGCTGGAGTTAAGAATTTATTAAGGTGTTTGGGCACTGGACCAAGGTTATCAGTCAAAGGAAACACACCTGTAATGGGAAATATGGGAACCTACAGTAGAGCTTCCTGTAATAGCTACATTGTTAATGGGTGACTTATGTCTATTAGAACTAATTTTATCCCCTCATTCCCTTGAGGATCTGAACACTATCGCATACCATCATTTGGAGGATGGTGTACCCCCCCACATGGTCGAGCCTGCTGAAGCATGCTACCGTTATTTATTATTTTGTGGTATCCACACACAATCCAATCTTACAAGCTATAAATTGTGTATAGCGTCTTATACACTTGCGGGATATTTCATATTGGTTGGTACAACTTTGGTTACACTCGCTCTTTCGGCTCCTTTTTGGTACCGGACAGGTTTGATGATAACAGTTTTATTTATCCCGTCTGTGACACACAGAGAGACACAATTGGATATGACATGATGTTGTGGGAGGTCTGTCTAAACGACAAATATTTTTATCATTTTTAAAGGTACACGCATTGATGTTGTTTGTATATACCACATATTTTGCTTTACTGAATTTTTTTTATTCTTTTGGGTAACATTTTGGGAACTTTAATTATACTTAACACCATAAGTTTATTAAGAAGATAAATGGGTATTTACATAAACTTTTTTATTCCAAATGTCTCAACACTGTTGTGATGCACTGCCCCGTTTAACCCACAGCATTGTGGATACCCCCTCTCTTTCACCAGTGACATCCATTAATACTTTTAAATCTAGACTGTTATCCTACCTTTCTGAGCATCAGCACAACAACTGATTGTTAGCCACCTCAAGCACCTTGTACCCAACCCCCCACTTGTACCTGTATGTAGTCCAGCCCACTTAGATTGTAAGCTCTTCGTGGGGCAGGATCTCATTCCTAGTATGTCAGGCATGCTGCACTTATATCAATTTATCTTTAATTATATGTATGTGTTTCTTAACCTATGTATGAAATTGTAAGCAGCACTGAAGTTCCCGACCGCTGTCTGGCTCTGATTAACCATATTGCTATTGTCATGCATGCGCACTATAGTTAATCAGAACCAGGAATTTGGTTGAGACCTGTCATGTGCTGCGGTGGATTGCGTAAAAGTCTGTTCTACCTTCATTCTTGGTTCCATTTGCATTGATTGAAGAACGGAAGGTAAGGCATAGCTCCTTCATCTTTACTTACCATCACGTATAAAAAGGCAGGATAATAAGACATGGTGTATTTATATTCTGGTGCAGACCATTCAGTTGTTGGTGAAATCAACCAAAAAGACATCATCTATGTCACCTCTTTGCATAAGCCTGAAGGTTTTTGCATAAGACAGGGCCACGTTAAACCCCGTGGCTTTTCCCGGCGAGCTTTTTATAAAAATCCACATGAAATGTAAAGTTCGGAAATCTAAAGCGAGAAAATGAGAAATTTAATAAACACACATTATTAACACTTGCTAAGCTTATAGTTACTTGTGCTATTAACATAGAACAGCCCATCAGATTTAGCTTTTTCTTACCCGTCTATGTATTGTATGTATTTTATTTCTTATATAGCGCTACATATTCCTCAGCTCTTTACAATTATTTACTCAATTCACATCAGGCACTGCCCTGAAGAGCTTACAATCTAATCACTTATGTACTATACGACCTATCAGTATGTCTTTATGATTGTGGGGGAAACCAGAGTCCCTGGAGGAAACCCACCAAGGTTGGAATTAAACTCAGGACCTCAGCGCTGCAAGGCTGCGCTGAGGTCCTAACCAGGAGCCACCATGCCCAACTCCGATTGGTTTGCTGCAAATGAATGGCACAGCCAAATGTCTCTTATTGCAAAAGTCCTAATATTTAAGCTTGGTAAAGCTGTGACACACTCGCACGGACACACGGTAAAACGAAAAGCGTTCCATGCATTTACATTGCAATATTGCCAATAATCTGTTATCAGAGAGCAGGGCACACTGTGTAGCCACCCACATTGAAAAGCACTGGCACGGTTCTCAAGCACTTAGAAATCATGCAGTGTGGCCTAGCTCTTAAATAGCATAATAGGAAAATGTGCAGGGTTTTGTAGGTGGCTATGCTAAACCAACACTCCTTATAAAACAGTAATGTTGTGAGATACAAAAAATATATATTTTAAATTGTTAAAATGCGATCATATTTATTCTGGAACAGATAAGCAAAAACAAAGGATAAACTAGTCTAGGTGTTTACTATACGCTGCTTCCTGTTAACCCCTTACACACCAGCCTTAAATAAAAGATGGGCTATACTAGCTTAGTTACGTGTGGTGTACTAATACTGCCTCCATCCTTCTGGGAATTGCAAGGCTTATTTATAAAAATGTCATTGCTACCAAGAACCACATCTACGCTGTAGGGACTGAAGCAATAAAAAGTGAAAATGTTTGCCTGTGCTACTAAAGGGAATGTCCACCCCCAAAACCATAATTAACTATGTTATTGGCCTTAGCTTTAAACAAGCCAAACCACATAAATATCTGTTAACCAATTATAAGATACGTACCTTTCTACACACCTTCTTTTTGCAGACCAGAAGCATCTCACTGTCACATCAAGCTTTCTAACTCACCACGTGCCTTATCTGTTCCCGTGCAGCCTTCATTCTCCCTTAGCGAATCCCCCCCCCATCCGAATCCATCATCGCTTGTCCCTCCACAATCGTAAAATCCTTTAACATATGATAGATGCCCCCTACCCAGACCTAACTGCTGTATTATTTCTTAAAAACCCAAACAGAACTGTACTTACAGCCCTTCGTTCCCGTCGCGTCAGCCATGTCTGTGGTTAGCTGCGTCTCAGCCAATCACAGGTGCGGCTGCTTTTCCGGATTAATGTGCTGCAGGAGAGAAGGGGCTGTAAGTACGTTCTGGTTTATTTTTAAAGAATAAACATGGCAGTTGGGAGTGGGCAGGGTGGATCTATCTTATTAGAAAAAGTAAATTTTTAGGGTGGACATACCCTTAATCGGCAGCAACCAACCAGATGTTCTCTAACTGCAGTACCCAGTAAAAAGCTAACATTTAATTGGCTGCTGATGCTGTTTTAATAAAATTACTGAACTTATACATAAGCTTCAAGAAGTGTTAATAATCGTAGTTCACAAATTCCTGTTATGTACCACGAGAGCTGGTTCCGCGCCCCAATCCGGCATTTGTGTCCTACGAATGTTCATTCATATTAGTGGTGTCGGCGCGCTCAGAGTACGTCACCCCAGGTGCGTGGGCCTAGTTATATCTCTCTCCCCCTGCCTTCCAGTTGATGTTTGATCAGACCTACTGTCTGACGACTGGACCAGTATCTTTTCGGATCCTCATTCGTGTGTGTTATTATCTCTCCAGATCCTGTCTGCTGGTGCTGTGCCATGTGCCTCTCCTCTTTCTTGCTCCCTGGTTGTGCCTTATGTCCTGATACTGTGGGTTCCTGTCTTCTCGGGGTCTTCCCCACGCGACGTCCTGGCGCTCCCAAGTAGGGTAACATCTGCACCTTCAGAGGCTCTGGTGAAACCTGGGGAAACTCATGTTCCTACTCCTAACCGAACAACACTTTCCTCGGCCTGTTCAATTGCCTCCAATATAACACACCATATAAAGGGTATTCATGCATGGAGTAGATCTAAATAATCCATTTGATTCCACTTAACCGTTCCTTCTATCAAGATGTGTTAATGTGCCATAATGGTTATTGGTAGTTTTTCACATAACAGATAGTATGGACTGTGCAATGAGAGGAGAGATGCAGGTGAGGAGTCTGGCCAGTAAATCACATCATTATCTTTTGTTATATGTGTTCTAACATTTCCCTGTACAACTGGAGTGGAGAGGAACACTGTATGTACAGATTCTGCCCAGCAAAAGCAATTAGACGGACCTGCTCCCTGTCAGACTTAATGGGTATGTGAAAAGTAGATATGAAAAAAAAAATAAAAGTCTTTGTTCTCAACACGAAACAGTAATACAGTTTTGTTTGCATATGTAGATTTGCCTAGAACATGCTCGAAAATGTATTTTTATCATGTATTTCAATGACCTCTTTGGATGGGGGGTGGTGGTGGGTTACGCACTATACAGTATAGTATGGTATTTGAGGTTGAATAAAGACATACGTCCATCCAGTCCAACCCATCTAGCAATACCCTCATTTCCGTCCCTACATGTTGATCCGAGGAAGGCAAAAAAACCCACCAAATTTATAAAGGGGAAAAATCCTTCCTGACTCCAAGTGGCAATCGGAAATTTCCATGGATCAACTCTACTTTATGTTCAATACCAGTAACTTTGTACATTCCTTGTTTGCAGATACTCATCCACTTTTTATTAAACTGACCAATGAACCTGCCATAACAACGTCCACTGGAAGACAGTTTCCATAGCTTTACCGTTCTCACAGTGACAAACCCTTTCCCAACTCTACTTTATTGTATCAATACCAGTAACTTGTAACATTCCTTGTTTGCAGAAACTCATCCAGCTTTTTTTTTTAAACTGACCAATGAACCTGCCATAACAACGTCCACTGGAAGACAGTTCCATAGCTTTACTGTTCTCACAGTGACAAATCCTTTCCCAACTCTACTTTATGTATCAATACCAGTAACTTGTAACATTCCTTGTTTGCAGAAACCCATCCAGCTTTTTATTAAACTGACCAATGAACCTGCCATAACAACGTCCACTGGAAGACAGTTCCATAGCTTTACCGTTCTCACAGTGAAAAACCCTTTCTGAACTTGAAGCCTAAACCTTTTTTCTTCAAGTCTTAAGGGATGTCCTCGTGTCCTCTGACATGTTCTATTGGTGAACAATGCCCCAGATAGTTTATTGTATGGCCCGTTAATGTATTTATACACAGTAATCATATCCCCACGCAAGCGCCTTTTCTCCAGTGTACATAATTGTAACTTATCCAGTCTCTCTTCATATTCAAGATCCCCCAATCCCCTTATTAACTTAGTTGCCCTTCTCTGAACCCTTTCCATTTCAAAGATGTCCTTTTTGTACACAGGATTCCAACAGGAGTAGAACTTCAATAATACATTTTGTAGTTTGGAAATTGAATTATGTATCATAAAGAAGAACTGTGGTCTCCATACCAGTGCACTCTATTGAAATGAGCTCTCTCATACCTTTCAAACAAGACTATTAATGTCTGTAGCTGTTGTTAATCCAAAGTTATAGCTTTGTAAAGTCTCTCTTCCTACTCCGCACTGTTTCTATGTCTCAATGACAGGCATTTGTTATAAGCTTTGTCCAAGAAGAAGTCTTTTTTAAATGTGTTCAAAGATTCAACTCACACAACATTTTCAGGTAGAGAATCCTTCAACCATACTGCCCTCATGGTGAACATCCATTTACTTTGCTTAGGCTGAAATGACTTTTCCTCAAGTCTAAATGTATGGCCACCTATGAGAGAAACTACCCCCTGCTAATTAAATGTAGTTCCCTCTTACATATTTGTATAGGGTTATTATATCCCCCTCGCAAACAATCCTTATCTGTTTAGTTGCCCATCTCTTAACTCTTTTTAATATGTTTTTGTCCTTTCTGTGGACTGGTTGCCGAAAATTGCACAGTTTACTCAAGGTGAGGCCTTACAAGGACATAACAGGAATTATTCTCTCTTCATTTGACCCTATACACAGAATAATTGTATTTGCTTTAGCAGATACTTCAATGACCAATAACGGCTGCACAAGCCTCCTGGTTTATCAAAAACATGGGGGAACTGATACATACACATTCCAACTTCTCCTACTGCCCATCCAATGTAAAATCAACTCCCCAGCTCTTTGGGGAAAATTCAGGAATCACCTAAAGGTATTTGTTTTAATTCTTAACCTTTCAAACATTTAAGGAAGGAATCCAGGGTTTGGGATCGCTAGGCTTTCTAAAGGTTACGTGTTAAGAGTTTTGTTACAAAATAAGAACTATTTTGGGATCCTTTAAGAGAAATTTGTATTGCAAACCATTGTAGCACCAGTGCATGATGGAACGAACATATGTGCTTCCATTGTTCAACTTGTGCCTGTATCCGATATTATCTACAGGTGAACTGAATAGAGCTCTGTGGTTCCTAAGCTGGGAGAGCAAATACTGGCTGACATCCTAAGTAAATATTTACCTTCCTGTTAGAAACACTGTAGTCCAAACATATCCAGACTGCTACTTCAAAGACACTGCAGGCATCATGTAATAATCACGGTGACCGTAGAATGGTTTTATATTATTTATACCTACTGTGTTGTAGGAGAGAACTCAGTAGAACATTAACAAATAAAGAATAGGATATGAAATAATCTCGAGGGTTAGGCCCCACCATTACGCTCCACATGCATCAATATTTGAAAAGGTACCAAGCGTGATTTTGTGTGCTAGCGCAGCACGGACCGTGGGGTATGGACAGAAGCACATATTGAGGACGGTGATGATGGTTTAGGGGACAAATTACTGCCCATAGGTGGTTTTGGTAGTTCTGTGGTTCTCCAACAGACAACGTTTTAAACGGGTAAGTGTGGTATAAAAAAATCCATTTTAAAAGTCAGCAACATTTTCAAGGGGGGATGATAATTCATCAAAAGGGGAACAGCATCAAACCCCTAATATTAATGTTATGAAGGCAAATTCACGTTACCTGGCCTGAATTCCTGATATACTGACATAACTAACTGATATATTCAGGTACATTATATTATTATATCAGATATTATAGTATCTGTTTAGTAACACAAGTATAGTTATTGCCTCTGGCACCAATCTCCTTCTTTCACGTGGTTAATCAAGGTTGGGACTGCTGATTATCACAGCCAATGATTGACTGCTTTTTCCCCCGCTGCCTTTTCTGCACATGCTTAAGTTCCTAAAAGCTCATTAAAGGGTACAAAGCGTACATACTATAGGGCACCCCTGCCCACCCCCAACCGCCAAGTTAGATTTGTAAAAATCGGACTGGCAGCCGCGTCTGTGATTGGTTGAGAGGCAGAAAATTCCTCCTACACTACAGAAAAAAACAGGAGCAGAGGGATCCAGAGGGTGGGAGGGAGGGGGGAAGAGCTGGAGAGCTTCTCTGCACAAGCCAAAGTCCTCCAGGAGACTCCCCTGAGCATGCCAGCAGCAACCGAGAGGACAGAACAGAGGCAGTAACCTTTTGGACAGGAAGACAGCTACTACCCTTTAGTTTCCAGGACTTTGAAGAGGCACTACAGGAGAACCATAAGGAGCAGGGATGTGAAAGGATTTTTTATATTGTACAGTGGGGCCAGTAGTGGGTGAATTTTTAGTTTGGGGAGTTGATATGCCCTTTAAGAGGCCAATTCCATTATCCCCTTTTGAGCCGACATATTTAACAATGTTTTTATCAGACGTAGCTTTGACCGATTTCCAACTATCGGTTTTGCTTAGGACTTTTGTTTGTACCTTCTAAACAGTGGTTTAACTAGAAATCCCTGGGCCCCCCAGCAAACCTATGATGGGGCCCCTATCCGTGCCCCTATCCGTGCTTTATCCACTGGGGCTTTCTGGAGAGAGGCTATATCTGTCATACTAAAAGTAGGAAGATGGGGCCCCCTTGGCTCCTGGACCCCCCTGCGGTTGCTCCTGCTGCTCCCCTGTAGTTACGCCCCTGCTTCTACAAATTTAAATCTATTTAGGGCACTATTAGATTCGGAATCTGTGTGGGTACACACCAGCTGAGTGTTCGTCCCTACCGAGAGCTAAATACTAGCGAGTGTTTGGCCAGAAATGTCTGTCGGACGTTAGTTTGGTCCCATTGGGAGTCGCACTATCGGCCGTGATTTACCAACCTGGCCCAATCGCCCGATCCGGACAAATGGGGGACCGAGCTCAGTCACGGTCACTGCTCACACATGTCTAGCGTGCCGTTTGATTCAGGACATGGGGGAAATTGATATTTTTTTCTGTTTTATGTGGGTTTGGGCAAGATTTCTAACTTTGAAATGTCTTTTACCTTTGTCTTTTCAGAAAATCTAAAAGCATGAATTCCAATAAAGAACTAAATCCAAACTCTGCATCTTTTATGATAGAATATCACCGTCACATAATCAAACATGTGGAAGTTCTATTACTGATGAGTTAGTTGGGGTAATTTTAAAGTTGCGGGTTATTTAGTTTAAAAATCTGCACAATAATCTAAATCAAACTAGGTGGCAAAATATTTTCTATTTTTGCCAAAATGCATTGTTGCTCTTTGGGATTTGTTGCTGGCCACGTCTCTGTGTGCACCTGTGCATGTGGTATACCTAAAGTGTATGTATACTGAAAAAATAACTTTGCGTCATCTTACCGTAATCTATAAATAAATATGTATAATCATAGTTTTCTTTTATTTTTGCAGAATTATTTCCAAAAGCATGACCTCTATGCAAACTTGCATCCAGAATTTGGTTTGTAATTATATAAAAAACACAGTAGGGGTGCATCAGTATGTGTGTGTACCGGCGGCAGTGGGGGGTTTAGAGGTATGTCTTTAAACAAACTAATCTTTTTGATCCTTTAAAGGAATAGTTCACTGTAAAAGAGTGAAATACGGAAGATAAACAAGCTGTCTTACCTCCTGTACTTCACTTAATGGATTTATTTATCACCAGGTTTTATTTCTATTTTTAAGTTGGGGAAATGCAGATATTATCTGTTACTTTTTACCCATAATCCTCTTAGTGAGCTGGGTAGCAGACTGGTTCATTGGCTTGCCATTATTTATGAGCTGGGATATGGCTGGTAATTAGAAATAATTTGTTTGAATTAAACAGGGAAGTATAGGGAAATCACTGTGACTAATTCCTAAACGTGTTTTCATTATGCAGTCCCAACTTTTTAATATTCACCAATTTTTGCATTCCTATGTAAAATGTGTTAATGATTTTAAAGCAGAATTAGATCTTAAAGGAGAAGTAAGGATAACTATCATGCATATAAAGGATATATGATTGGTCACACTTTACTGCTTCACATCTTATCCTCCTTAGGTATCCAGGGTTGCTCACTTGGCTAAAATAGAATATTTTTCTTCAACCTCCATCTTTCCTCACCCTGGGTTCTACCTAGATCCCCAGTAGCTCTTGGTCCTAGTCTGGCCCTGCCTTCTCCTGGAACTTGATCAATAGTAAGACACACTCTACCAGAAGCCCATCTTCTCATGGGACAGTCCTGGAGAAATATAGGACTAAGGGAAGGGATATGGTCAGACCAGGACAACAAGCATCAATTTACTGCATTAGTACTGGTGATTTAGAGAATCAATCCCAGGGGTGAGGAACTACTATCCCACTATCACCCTGGGATTTTTTAATGGCCGTTGTTTGGGGGAGTATAATTTCCCCCTTAAGAGATTAAGTATGTTCATAACCTTCCTGAATCTCTATATGTTGGTGAGATCCACTGACATAAAAAGAAAAATTATTTATTGCTAATCAGGTACTGGAAAGAAGAAAGACCTGAAAGCCAACTGCAATGCTGAATTGATGGCCTACTGTTACCACCACAATTATAGAGACAAACTCATAGGCTGGGTTTGTGAGGTAAGGGCCTGATGTAAATGGATAAAATAATTGTAGTAATGCTATATAAGAAAATAAATATATACATACACACATTTAATCCACAGGGGATTGTTTTAAGACACTTTCCCTCCGGTATTAAGCAGTAGGGATGGACTAGAAGTCGAACTCGAACCTGAGACTCCTGAAAACGTCAGCTCGTGGATTGCCGACAATCCCGCAGCCGGAAATTCGGGGGTCCCGCATTTTGAAACTGGGACACCCTCCCAGGTCCTTACAAGGACCTTTGTGGCCCTGACAAGGGCCCTTTGACGCTTAAGGGGTCCCACAGCTCGAACCGGGACCCCCCTCCCCGGCACTTATACGTGCCTTTGGGGCCCTAACAAGGGCCCTATGGGGCTTAATAAGAAAAAGTTTGCAACTTTGAGCAGGAAAACCCAACCAATCCTCCAAAGCAAATTCCTATCCAGATTTTTTGAATATTAGGAATATTTTGAAATTCCGAGAAATCTCAAAAATACTATGCGGAATGCCAAACCAGGCAGTGCATGAAGTTTCCATTAAAAATGGACTAGAGCTAGAACACGAGTTCGACCCAAACTTAGCTCGAACGAATCTGAACTTTTCAAACTATTCCGGATTTGGATCTCTCCGAACTTTTAGTACTTTCGATGATTACCGAAATCTAGAATAGATAACCCCCGACTGTAGCTCCATAACCCTAGAAAGTGCCATTAGGTAACCCTTGAATTCGGTGATAATCCTCGACTTTAGTGCTCCATTACCCTTAAATGCGGCAATCGGTAACCCTTGAAATTGGCAAAAAGTGAATGTGGAGTTCAATTTTGGTAACCCTGGAATTTGCCATTAACCCTTGATCCATAACCCTCGAATGCGGCGATAACCCTCGAATGTGGGGTTAGATTTTGGTAGCCCTGGAATTAGGCGTTAACCCTCAATCCATAACACTCAAATGGGGCGATAACCCTCGAACATGGCGTTTGGTTACGGTAACCCTCAAAAATTCAATGCAGAAGCACGAAAATAGCTCGATCGTGAATGGAAGTTTGTATTTAAATAAGATTTGGTGATATGTACGTGTTCCTCTATTTCCCAGGTCCCAGAGCCATGTACAGTAAGTTACATTGCTATTTTAAATGTATTTAATCCAAACTTTTCAAACTATCAGTCCCTACCGACTGTAATGGGTCCGTTTTAGAACTTCCGAACTTTCAAGCTTTAATGAAGTTCGAAAGTTGGAAAACTAGCCGAACTTTAGGAAGTTCGGCCATCTCTAGTCTCCGGTACTGGACGTTGATTTCTAAATATTTTGGTCATTGATAAGTGTTCCCCAGACCATTTCCCAGGTCCCAGAGCCATTTACAGTAAGTTGCCATTGATATTTGTACCATAAATGCAGACAGAATTTTCTGATTTTTTAACTCCCATTGAATTTAATGGGTCCATTTGCGAATTTTTTCTAACTGATTTTTGTTCAGCCATCTCTAATCACAACCTAGTATATCCTGTATCATGTACATATCTTAAATGCAAGCATGTTAACACGCAAACTACTACGCAAGCTTAATTGTTTTTATTAGTTTATTTTCCATATATTTCAGGATTATTAGAGTGATTTTTAGGGAAACGTGGGAAAAACATGTATAGGACACAGCATTGTAAACAAATCACAGGAAGACATTGTCCTGCCAACACCATAAATGTGAAACAGAAGGAAGAGAATATGGTTTGAAATCCCAAATGTCACCGACCCAAACTTCCTCCACAAAATAGTTTTGATCCACCCAAATAATCCCAGAGTTTCCCGCTATTCAGAGACGGACACATTGACATAAGACAAATTTCTCTTAAAACCCACAAAATATGCAACAGGCTGAATATAGAAAGACAGAAAAATCTCATCACATTTGTCAAAGTGAAAATATGTGTGGGAAAGTGTCATCTTGGTTCTAGGAAACTTCAGCAGCTTAGATATCTATTGGCCAGCAGTGTTAGACACCAGTCATTATACTATATTTATTCATTTATTATTATTATTCATTATACTATATTTATTCATTTATTATTATTATTATTATTAAACAATGCCCCAGATAGTTTATTGTATGGCCCGTTAATGTATTTATACACAGTAATCATATCTCCACACAAGCGCCTTTTCTCCAGCGTACATAATTGTAACTTATCCAGTCTCTCTTCATATTCAAGCTCCCCCAATCCCCTTATTAATTTAACTGTCCTTGCAACTAAATGATCCATGGTGGATCATTCACAATTAGAATTTAGTAGGTGAAATGCGCAGAATGATCAGTTTATGGAACAAAAATTACTGATCCCGACAAACTAACAGGATCTATCGATCTAGACTGAAAATCTCCATTGTGTTATTATCAACTCATACAATGACATTGGGGTTTGTGTGGCAACACAAGGATGGCCCCTTTAGAACGTATATATAGAGAACAGGAGGTCAATCTGCATTTGAATGCTCCCTATACAATGTATACAGTATATACAGATTACAGGAGGGTAGATCTGCTTGTGAATGCTCCCTATACAATTCAATTATATTCCTCTTCTTCTTTTAATTTTCCTTCATGTCACCATAACATCCATTCATCTTATTTTATCACTTTTAAATGGGAGCCATGTGGTTGCAACCAAACAAAAGAAAAATGAACAACAATAAATCTAAAGACATGCTGATTTAAATATTTCAAAATTGTTTTAATTTAAATGTTTTAAAAATTGTATTGGCAAAGTAAACTTAGAATACAATCAGGCTATTCAATAAAGTTCTTATTGTTTAAATGGTGCTATTTTGCCCCAACCAATCAGATCTTATTTAACATTTGAAAGCTTACCATCTGATTGGTTGGGGCAAAATTAGCCCATTTTAACGATAAGAACTTTATTGAATACCCTGAATGTACGTAAACACCCCATAACGTAAACCCCAACACCCCATAGTAACACCCCCAACTAAAACACCCAACGTAACACCACCCATACGTAAACACCCCCATACTAAAACACCCCCATACCTAGACACCCCATACTTAAGCACCCCATACGTAAACACCCCATACGTAAACACCCCATACGTAAACACCCCATACGTAACACCCCCCCATACGTAAACACCCCATACGTAACCCCATACGTAACCACAAACCCCCCATACTAAACACCCATACGTAAACAAAAACACCAATAACCACAACACCCCATACGTAACCACCCATAACGTAAACCCCATACCTATACACCCCATACCTAGACACCCCATACTAGACACCCCATACGTAAACACCCCATACTAATAAACACCCCATACATACACAACAAACCCATACGTAAACAACCCCCATATGTAAACACCCCAATACCCAACGTAAATAACACCACCTCATCGTAATACAACCCCATACGTAAACACACCCCATACGTAAACACCCTATAATATACGTAAAACAAAACCCCAATACCTAGACACCCCTAAACCCCGACATACAAACCCCAAACCCCCATACGTAACACAACCACCCACGACACACCTAACACCACCCATAACGATACACCCATAACATAACACACCCCCATACGTAAACACACCCCATACTAAAAACACCCCATATGTAACAACCCATACGCAAACACCCTCATACGTACACCCCATACGTAAACACCCCATACGTAAACACCCCCATACCAGACAAAACCCCATACTTAAGCACCCCCCTACGTAAACACCCCATACGACACACCCATAATAACGTAAACACCCCCATAACGTAACACCCCATACGTAAACCCCATACCCCATATAACACACCCCAAACGTAAACACCACAGCAAACAACAACCATACAGCCCATACATATACCAACCCATATGTAAACACCCCATACGTAAACACCCTCATACGTAAACACCCTATCGTAAACACCCCATACGTAAACACCCCATACGTAAACACCCCATACCTAGACACCCCATACCTAGACAACACTCCATATGTAAAAACCCCATACATAAACACCCCATATGTGACCCCCCATACCTAAACACCCCATACCTAGACAACACTCCATATGTACACCCCCATACTTAACAACCCGTAAACAAACCCCACCTCAAAAAACCCATACGTAAACAAACCACCATACTTAACCAACCCCATAACATAACACCCCATACCTGACACAACCCATCACCTACTACAACCACCATACTTAAATACCCCATACATAGACACCCCATACTTAAAACAACCCCCCATACCTTAACACCCCATACCTAGACACTCCATACGTAGAACACCCCATACCCTAACAATAACACCCCATACCTAGAGACCCAATATGTACACCCCCCCATACGTAAACACCCCATACTTAAACACCCCATAGTGTACCTAAACACCCCATACCTAGACACCCCATACCTAACACACACTCCCATATTAAAAACCCCATACATAGAAAACCCCCATATAGACATAGACAACACCCCCTATTTAGACCCCCATACTAACACCCATACTGACACAACAACTCCATACGTGACACTAACCCCCATACCTAACATACAAAACAAACATACCTAACCCCCACCCATACCTCACACACTTCCATACGTATACCACCCCATACATAACACCACCGCATATACACTAGACACCCCATACCTATACACCATACTAAACAACCCTCAAATACTAACAACACACCCCTACATAGACACCCATACTAGACACACCACTCCATATGTTAACAACCCCATACATAAACAAAACCCCATACCTAGACACACACACTCCATAATAACAACCCCCATAACATAACACACAACACCATACAAACACCCCATACCTAGACCCATACTAAACACTGCAACCTAGACACACACCCCATATGTAGACACCCCATACCTAGACACACACTCCATACGTAGACACCCCATATGAAGACACCCCATTTGTAAACACCACCCCTACGTAACACCCCATACATAGACACACACACCATACATAGACACACACCCCATAGGTAGACACACACCCCATAGGTAGACACACACCCCATACGTAACACACACCATAACGACACCCCTACGTACCACACAAAAGAACACCCCATACTAGACAACACAACACACACACCCTATAACCTGGTTCCTTATGACCCTTTGCTGGTTTTCTTGCAGGGGGGTTTGTACCGTGGGTTCTTGGACTGTATTTTGAAAATCAACCCATAAGGAAGGTGTCTTCCCCTCTAAAAGGGATTGCCCCGTCTACCTGCACTGGGCCCCCCACACCCATCCTCAGTCTTCTCTTCTGGGAGGAACTCCGGAAACTCACCTTCTACTATCAACATCGCTGACCCAGGAGTCCAACTGAGTCACCCCCATGTGGGAGGAGCTTCTCGCCTACAAGATGGCCATGAAATGTGGGTCTAATAGCTCTCTGGGCCACGGCCCCAATCTGTCTCCCCTCACTGGTCTATTGGGAACGTAGGAGGGTGAATTAAAGGCTGCTCTCCTGTTTGCACATGACGTAGGTTGCCTTTTCTGGGGGGGATCCCCCAAACTCACCACGATGCTGCACTGGAAACAGGAACATTAAACGTTATTTTATAAAATGTCATTGGTTCTTTATACATCAGCTGATCCCTGTCCCACCCTCCTGTGTTTTATTGTCTTTCCATTGGTGACCGACGAGGGTTACTTCGCACACCTTACAATCAGATGTTCAATCTTACCACAAACGTGTAACATGATAGATTCCAAGGGTTAGTACAGAGGGTAAAGTGAGCATGCTCCACACCCATTGGTACCATCATATAATAATTGTGTCAGTAATAGGACGGAGATAAAACTGTCCAATGTTGTTGGTCATGGGAAAAAATTCCATTAGAACGAGGGTTATCGGAACGATTGTTGATTGATAATCCGCTGGTGGGATTTGCCCCGTCTCTTTGAGTCAGACAGAAACCAACTACTATAGTATAGTATAGTATAGTACAGTATAGTCAGTATCGTAATAGTACAGTATATTTAGTACAGTCAGTACAGTATATATATTAGTATAAGTATAGTACAGTAATATAGTATAGTCTCAGTACTTAGTTATAGTAGTGTGTGTAGTGTTGTGTTACGATATGTCTAGTACAGTATATAGTATAGTATAGTACGTACAGTATATAGTAATGTATAATATGTATTTGAGGTTGAATAAGACATACGTCCATCCGTCCAACCCTCTACAATATCCTCATTCCTGTCTAACTGTTGATCCAGAGGAAGGCAAAAAAACCCCAAATTTATGAAGGGGGAAAATTTCCTTCCTGACTCCAGTGGCAATGGGAAATTTCCCTGGATCAACTCTACTTTATGTATCAATCCCATAACTTGTAACATTCCTTGTTTGTAGAAACTCATCCACTTTTTATTAAACTGACCAATGAACCTGCCTAACAACGTCCACTGGAGACAGTTCACAGCTTTCTTTTTCCGTTCTCACAGTGACAAACCCTTTCCCAACTCTACTTTATGTATCAATCCCAGTAACTTGTAACATTCCTTGTTTGCAGAAACTCATCCAGCTATTTTATTAAACTGACCAATGAACCTGCCATAACAACGTCCACTGGAAGACAGTTCCATAGCTTTAACCGTTCTCACAGTGACAAACCCTTTCCAACTCTACTTATGTATCAATACCAGTATCTTGTAACATTCCTTGTTTGTAGAAACTCATCCAGCTTTTATTAAACTGACCAATGAACCTGCCATTACAACGTCCACTGAAGACAGTTCCTAGCTTTAATTACACCGTTCTCACAGTGACAAACCCTTTCCCAACTCTACTTTATTGTATCAATCCCAGTAACTTGTAACATTCCTTGTTTTGTAAAACTCATCCAGCTTTTTATTAAACTGACCAATGAACCGCCATAACATGTCCACTGGAAGACAGTTTCCATAGCTTTACCGTTCTCACAGTGACAAACCCTTTCCCAACTCTACTTTATGTATCAATACCAGTAACTTGTAACATTCCTTGTTTGTAGAAACTCATCCAGCTTTTTATTAAACTGACCAATGAACCTGCCATAACAACGTCCAATGGAAGACAGTTCCATAGCTTTATACCGTTCTCACAGTGACAACCTTCCCCAACTCTACTTTATGTATCAATACCAGTAACTTGTACCATTCCTTGTTTGTAGAAACCCATCCAGCTTTTTATTAAACTGACCATGAAACCTGCCGTAACAACGTCCACTGGAAGACGTTCCATAGCTTTACCGTTCTCACAGTGACAAACCCTTTCCCACCTCTACTTTATGTATCAATCCCAGTAACTTGTAACATTCCTTGTTTGTAGAAACCCATCCATCAGCTTTTATTAAACTGACCAATGAACCTGCCATAAACACGTCCACTGGAAGACAGTTCCTAGCTTTACCGTTCTCAACAGTGAAAACCCTTTCCCAACTCTACTTTATGTATCAATCCCAGTAACTTGTAACATTCCTTGTTTGTAGAAACTCATCCAGCTTTTTTATAAACTGACCAATGAACCTGCCATAACAACTCCACTGGAAACAGTTCCATAGCTTTACCGTTCTCACAGTGACAAACCCTTTCCCAACTCTACTTTATATATCAATACCAGTAACTGGTAACATTCCTTGTTTGTAGAAACTCATCCAGCTTTTTATTAAACTGACCAATAACCTGCCAAAACACCGTCCACTGAAGACAGTTCCATAGCTTTACCGTTCTCACAGTGACAAACCCTTTCCCAACTCTACTTTATGTATCAATACCCAGTAACTTGTAACATTCCTTGTTTGAGAAAACTCATCCAGCTTTTTATTAAACTGACCAATGAACCTGCCATAACACACGTCCACTGAAGACAGTTCCATAGCTTTACCGTTCTCACACGTGAAAAACCCTTTCCCAACTCACTTTATGTATCAATACCAGTAACTTGTAACTTCCTTGTTTGCAGAAACTCATCCAGCTTTTTATTAAACTGACCAATGAACCGCCATAACAACGTCCACTGGAAGACAGTTCCATAGCTTTACCGTTCTCACAGTGAAAACCCTTTCCCAACTCTACTTTATGTCTATACCAGTAACTTGTAACATTCCTTGTTTGCAGAAACCCTACCAGCTTTTTATTAAACGACCAATAACCTGCCATACAACGTCCACTGGAAAACAGTTCCATAGCTTTACCGTTCTCACAGTGACAAACCCTTTCCCAACTCTACTTTATGTATCAATACCAGTAACTTGTAACATTCCTTGTTTGCAGAACCTCACCAGCTTTTTATTAAACGGACCAATGAACCTGCCATACACAACGTCCACGGGAAGACAGTTCCATAGCTTTACCGTTCCACAGTGAAAAACCCTTTCCCAACCTACTTTATGTATCAATACCAGTAACTTGTAACATTCCTTGTTGTGCAGAAACTCATCCAGCTTTTTATTAAACTGACCAATGAACCTGCCATAACAACGTCCACTGGAAGACAGTTCCATAGCTTTACCGTTCTCACATTGAAAAACCCTTTCCCAACTCTACTTTATGTATCAATACCAGTAACTTGTAACATTCCTGTTTTGCAGAACCATCCAGCTTTTTATTAAACTGACCAATGAACCTGCCATAACAACTCCACTGGAAGACAGTTCCATAGCTTTACCGTTCTCACAGTGACAAACCCTTTCCCAACTCTACTTTATGTATCAATACCAGTAACTTGTAACATTCCTTGTTTGTAGAAACCCATCCAGCTTTTTATTAAACGGACCAATGAACCTGCCATAACAACGTCCACTGGAAGACAGTTCCATAGCTTTACGTCTTCTCACAGTGACAAACCCTTTCCCAACTCTACTTTATGTATCAATACCAGTAACTTGTAACATCCTTGTTTGTAGAAACTCATCCAGCTTTTTATTAAACTGACCAATGAACCTGCCATAACAACAGTCCACTGGAAGACAGTTCCATACTTTAACCGTTCTCACAGTGACAAACCCTTTCCCAACTCCACTTTATGTATCAATACCAGTAACTTATAACATTCCTTGTTTGTAGAAACCCACCAGCTTTTTATTAAACTGACCAATGAACCTGCCATACACAGTCCACTGGAAGACAGTTCCATAGCTTTACCGTTCTCACAGTGACAAACCCTTTCCCAACTCACTTTATATGTATCAATACCAGTAACTTGTAACACTCCTTGTTTGTAGAACTCATCCAGCTTTTTATTAAACTGACCAATGAACCTGCCATAACAACTTCCACTGGAAGACAGTTCCATAGCTTTACCGTTCTCACAGTGACAAACCCTTTCCCAACTCTACTTTATGTATCAATCCCAGTAATTGTAACATTCCTTGTTTGTAGAAACTCATCCAGCTTTTTATTAAACTGACCAATGAACCTGCATAACAACCGTCCACTGGAAGACATTTCCATAGCTTTACCGTTCTCACAGTGACAAACCCTTTCCCAACTCTACTTTATGTTCATAATACCAGTAACTTGTAACATTCCTTGTTTGTAGAAACTCATCCACTTTTTATTAAACTGACCAATGAACCTGCCATAACAACGTCCACTGGAAGACAGTTCCATAGCTTTACCATTCTAACAGTGACAAACCCTTTCCGAGCTTGAACCCTAAACCTTTTTTCTTCAAGTCTTAAGGCATGTCCTCGGTCCTTTGACATGTTCTATTGGTGAACAATGCCCCAGATAGTTTATTGTATGGCCCGTTAATGTATTTTATACACAGTAATCATATCTCCACACAAGCGCCTTTCTCCAGCGTACATATTGTAACTTATCCAGTCCTCTCTTCATATTCAAGCTCCCCCAATCCCCTTATTAATTTAACTGTCCTTGCAACTAAATGATCCATGGTGGATCATTCCCAATTAGAATTTAGTAGGTAAAATGCCAAATGATCAGTTTTATGGAACAAAAATTACTGATCCCCACAAACTAACAGATCTATCGATCTAGACTGAAAATCTCCATTGTGTTTATTATCAACTCATACAATGACATGGGGGTTTGTGTGGCAACACAAGGATGGCCCTTTAGAACGTAATATATAGAGAACAGGAGGTCAATCTGCATTGCTGAATGCTCCCTATACAATGTATACAGTTATACAGATTACAGGAGGGTAGATCTGCTGTGAATGCTCCCTATACAATGTATACAGTAATACAGATCAGAGGGTAGATCTGCTTGTGAATGCTCCCTATACAATGTTACAGTAATATACAGAGTACAGGAGGGTAGATCTGCTTGTGAATGCTCCCTATACAGATACAGTATATACACAGAGTACATGAGGGTAGATCTGCTTGTGAATGCTCCCTATACAATTTATACAGTATAATACAGAGAACAGAGGGTAGTCTGCTTGTGAATGCTCCCTATACAATGTATACAGTATATACAGAGTACAGGAGGTAGATCTGCTTGTGAATCTCCCATACAATGTATACAGTATATACATTTACAGGAGGTAAATCTGCTTGTGAATGCTCCCTATACAATGTATACGTAATATACAGAGTACGGAGGTATATATCTGCTTGTGAATTCTCCCTATACAATGTATACAGTATATACAGAGATCAGGGGGTAGATCTGCTTTGTGAATGCTCCTATACAATGTATACAGTATATACAGGTACATGGGTAGATCTGCTTGTGAATGCCCTATACAATGTATCCATTTATACAGATTACAGGAGGTAGATTCTGCTTGTGAATGCTCCCTATACAAGTGTAACAGTTATACAGAGTACGGAGGGTATACTGCTTGTGAATGCTCCCTATACAATGTATACAGTATATCCAGATTACAGGAGGTAAATCTGCTTGTGAATGCTCCCTATACAATGTATACAGTATATCAAGTACAGGGGGTATATCTGCTTGTGAATTCTCCCTATACAAGTATACAGTATATACAGAGTACAGGGGGTAGATCTGCTTGTGAATGCTCCCTATACAATGTATACAGTATATACAGATTACAGGAGGTAGATCTGCTTGTGAATGCTCCCTATACAATGTATACAGTAATAAAGATTACAGGAGGTAGATCTGCTTGTGAATGCTCCCTATACATGTATACAGTAATATACAGAGTACAGGAGGGTATATTGCTTCTTGTGAATGCCTCCTATACAATGTAATACAGTAATCAGAGTACAGTACAATACAGACATACACAACTAATTAAAATTGATCTACAAGTTAAATATTGATCCTCAAATAAAAAATCCCAAACTAAAATAGTTAGAAAGTTGCCAGATGGAGAACTAACCGTTCTGCAGCAAAATGTCATTCTCCAAGCTCAAAATATCCAAATTTACATTGGAGGGGAAGACTTGCCCTTTAACAATCAGTTAATTCATTTTCATGAACGATTGCCCTCAATGCAGTGTTTGCTTTCCACCCTGATACTTGTTTCATTTCTATCTAAATGTGTTTTGATTTGCAGCCAGGTGGTTCTATAAAGGGTCCCTGTTTACAATGTGATCCGTCTGATAGGTGTTTTAGGATGAACTGGACCTTGGCTATGAGCACGGCATGTAGGATATATCTTATTAGATACATGGGAAGGAACTTTTAGTTTCATTTTATAAAAACATTGGAAAGATAAGCGACAGTTTCCGTGTGTTTAGAACATTGACCTTATACACATTTTTATTCATAGCCGGATTTATGAGTTTGTACGTTTGTACTCGGACTTTTTCAACCTCCAAACTCGTCGACATATTTTCAATAATTAGTGAAAATTTTAATCAATAACCCTGAACTTTAGAGTTCCATATCCCTGGAACGCGGCGTTTGGTACATTGAGGGTTTACTGGCAATTTGAGGGTTACCGAACGCTGCATTCGAAGGGTTATCACCAAATTCAAGGCTTACCAATGCCACATTCAGGTTTAGCGAACGCGAAAGTTCAATGCGGAAGCCGGACAGTTGCCAGATCGGAGGAAAGTTACAGGGAGATTCAATTAAAGTTCTTATCGTTAAAAATGGTGCTAATTTTGTCCCAACCATCAAGATGTTAGCTTTCAAATGTTAAATAAGATCTGATTGGATGGGGCAAAACTAGCACCTTTTTAATGATAAGAACTTTTATTGAATCTCCAGTTAATGTTTAATAAAAACAGTTTTGGTGACAGTGACATGTTCCCCAGACCATTTCCCATGTCCAGAGCCATTTACAGTAAGTCACCATTGTTATTTTATCTTATTTAATTAGAACTTTTCAAACTATTTTTCCCCCATTGATATTAATGGGTTGATTTTTGAACTATTGAACTTAGAGGAAGTTCGGCCATCTCTAGTCATAGCTTGAAACAATAAATAATCTGTCAAAGTCCCATGTAAAGTCAAATCCCCGTGAAATTTCTAACCCCTCCTCATCTCTAGTCATTGGCTCAGACATGCTCAGTTTGCTTTAAAAACCCAGGAGAGGAGCTGCCCAATCATATTCATTATCATATTGATAATGAATATGATATATGATATTGATAAGGGGGGTTAAGGTTTTTAACTGTAGAACTTGCTGAAGCAAAATGTTTTTCTGACCTTTGTCTGTGCTGGAAATCTCCAAAAACATTTGTATCTGGTTAGAGATTATTTACCAAGGTGAATGATACATTGTTCTAATCAGAGTAGATTTAAACATATATCAAGGGAAATGTTTCTTTGGTCTTGTGATGCCACCTAGTGGACAGTAATTCTACTTCAGGTATATTATCTACAAAAAACCCACATGGAAGAGGATTCTGTGCCCTCTGGTGGATATACTGGGAATAACACACACTAGATGTGGAACCAGAGCGCCATCTATAGCAAGGGTGGGCATTAAATTTCACAGGGGGCCGCATGAGAAACTGGATTGTGGCGAAGGGCCGGGCAGTCTGGTTTGCAAAGTGACCTGATATTTATGGAGGATAGTGGAATGTAAAGACATTTTCTACCTCCAGCCTCTATCTTGGTCCAGGGCCTGATTCTGGGAGGGATTCCCAACTGATATGATGGGTGGATATTGTATGAAATATTTGCCATAAAGTTACTTATAATGACCGTTCCTCATAATTAATATCCCTTGTAACCTATACTCCTCTCTGTTGGTCAGTAATCCTGGTCCACCGTTCTGACGCTGGGTCTGCCATATGTATTGTGTCTTACTCCACATGCCCTCTGTCTTCATTCACCATCATCTCATGTCTGTAGCTGAATATTGGGTGGTTAGTAGAATCCGCCAGTCTGGTATTGTAAAGAATGATCCCCAGCGCCATGCTGGTTTGAATTGTGGGTTCAATGGACAGGGATGTACATAATTCAGTTGTTGGGACCACATTACACAATGAGTATGAGACATTGAAAAACGAGATGGGAAGTCACAGTCCATAATATGGGGGTTAATGTTTGTAGGAAAGTCCATTGTCTGGACTGGACAGACCTTCACTATTAACTCTGTCAATGTTTGTCTTTCCCGAGATGCCAACCTGATATCTTGTAACCAACCAAGACGTTTACCGTCTCCAGACACCAAATTTTACACCTGTGTAAAATATCCAAGTGTATTGCAAGGAACGTTCCCCCCCAACTATGGGGAATATTTATTAAAGAACAAATCTTAAATTTGCTATCTTCACCTTTAACACGTCTGTAACATGGGATTAACACGTGTATTTGTAACATTGTTGCGATTTTCCACGGTTGGAATTTGCAACCTTGATCAAAAAATAATGACGCCCCTACAGGTGATCATTAACATGAATTGGTTTATACCATGATGCCCATTCTACAGTAATGGTAATAACTGATATTGCAGATTTATAAATAAACCCTATGGGGCACGGTATGGCAAAACTGCAATGCTCCACCTATACAGTTATTGAAAAAATCCAACTGGTATTGGTATAATTACCAGATTGATGATTGTGGCAATACTGCCCCATTTTTCTCAATAAATAATGCGCTAATAACTACTGGTGCAATCTATAACCATTATATTTACAGTTGGGGGTGCATTTGCATTATATAAACCACCGTATCAGTATTTTATGACCATTGTTTTTGCCATTTCCTTGAGACTGCTGTAAGACTCTGTAACTTGTTTTGAATTTATGTTTGTGACATGATTATACACCCGGGGGTGTCCAATGTACTGCAGCCAGCAGGGGGCACTAGTGACACTTTCCTTTTATAACCCCGCCACAGTCTGTCACTGGTTTGGTATATAGTTTTACAGGTCAATGTTAAAGGTAAAGGGACGTCATTTCACAGCCAATAGAAATAACCTGATACCGCCAATTGCAACAAGTATAATGAAAGCCAAATTGCAGTCACTGTGGGTAAATATGCAGCTGATTGGGGTTGGGATCTGGCTCCTCCATTTACCAGGTTTTTATTTCTATATAATAGCACATGGACATGGAATTTGCCAACGCCCAAACCCAACCTGGCCAACTGGAAGTCAGGTCTAAGGTTGATAGTTGTAGTTTCGGCACAATAATATTTAGGAGATAACTGGGTTGTAGACGTAGTGTGTCATCCAATAGAAACATCACAAACACCGGTCTGGATTAAAGGGAAGGTGTAATATTACTGTCCAATCCCATCAGGTGCGCCATTAAACCAGTAACCAATCAGATTGTGCGGAGTGGAGAGGGTTAATATCCACCCTCCCCTGTGTACAGAGTCTATCAGCTGCCAGAATCCCAGTGACCTTTATACTATAATCAGACAGGAAGGGCCCATTAGATTGGGAGCCGCTCCCTGACCACTGATCCCTCTTCTGGAATTTGGGACAGAGCTAAAGAATGGGGCTCATCTCCTACCTCCTCTCCTACCTCCCCGGGTTACCCTGGCATTTCTGGGGCGGCGTGGACTCTCCTTCTGCAAGGTGAGGTGCCCTGACCTTCTGCACTGAAAGGGTTACATTTCTATAGCTAACTGCGTATTGGCTTGTTCAGTAGATGGTCCCTGGGGGAGAAGGTGTAATATGGATTTTAATGGGTGTTTTCCCTTTAAAGCGACCACATTGTGCTCAGGCAACAGCTAATTACCAACATTCTGTGATATGGGGGGGAGTCTGGCAGGGAATGCTGGGAAATGTAGTGAGGTTAATAGACTGATACCACTGTGTTTTTCACTTACATTAGTATTTGACTCTTTGCTGTACACTTTGTAAACTACACATTTCTGCCAATCTAGGCCTGGCCTTGAAACCTAATTTTGAAACTACAATTCCCAGAATCCTTTTACAACAGCCGTGTCATAGTATTTTCTTCTAGATTGTGTTTTGCACAGATTAACGCACAGGAATCATACAAAACCGCGAGCATTGTCGCACGCGATTCTTGCACATGCGTTACCAAAGCGCGAACGGAAGTGCAAGCGCATCGGAAATTGCGTGAGTTTTCGCTTTCCCGCATTTACCATTTTAGCTATGTGGCCAAGCCTTTATACTAATGTTACCATAAACCCACAGATTCTGATTGGGGGACTTCACAAAGGAGGTTCTTATTGGTCATTCCAGAAAGGGAGCTCAGGTTTACAATTTACACCTGTTAGATAAGTGAAGTGAACCTGATCTTAGCACAGCTCTGTGCAAGGATGTGTATCTAATGTTAAAGGGAATGTTGAGGGTAGGATGTGCCCCACTGCTGTGCATCATATACAAACCTGACTGCCAGTGTTTATATCGCGTACGGTAACGTGGCTCTAAATCTAAGGGCCCAGTTGGGAATTTGGACCCTTTAGGGCTCATTCACACTGAGCTGCATGTGCAATGTAAGTGGATGGCGCTGTTCTATTGTGGCGCTGTGATGTAGTGTAGTTTTAAGACACACTGAATACAGCAGTTTTGGTGCTTTAATATGGACACGTGGCTATTGAAAATAATGGTCAGCGTTGTGCGTTAACACAGAACCGCAATTTAATAATAGTCTATGAGATGCAAAAAAAGCAAACAGGCAGACAAACTTATTTTTTGTGGGTTTTTTTGTTTCCTGTGGTTTTCCAAAAATGAACACTAACGCAAAAGGCCAGAAAATCGCATGTCTGTTAACCCGCAAACGGACAGATAATCGCATGTCTGTTAACCCGCAAACGGACAGAAAATCGCATGTCTGTTAACCCGCAAACGGACAGATAATCGCATGTCTGTTAACCCGCAAACAGACAGAAAATCGCATGTCTGTTAACCCGCAAACGGACAGAAAATCGCATGTCTGTTAACCCGCAAACGGACAGAAAAATCGCATGTCTGTTAACCCGCAAACGACAGAAAATCGCATGTCTGTTACCCGTCCAAGGACAATAATCGATGTCTGTTAACCCCAAACGGACAGATAATCCATGTCTTTAATACCCGCAAATGGACAGAAAACTCGCATTTCTGTTAACCCCGCAAAAACGGACAGAAAATCGCATGCTGTTTAACCCGCAACGACAGATAATCGCAGTCTTTACCCCAAATGGACAAAAATCGCATGTCTGTTAACCCGCAAATGGACAGAAATCGCATGTCTGTTAAACCCGCAAACGGACAGAACTCGCATGTCTGTTAACCCGCAAACGGACAGATAATCGCATGTCTGTTTACCCACCCGCAAACGGACAGAAAATCGCATGTCTGTTAACCCGCAAATGGACAGAAAATCGCATGTCTGTTAACCCGCAAACGGACTGGAATGCGGACAAAAAGCATTTTCCAAAACGCACTCTAAAAACAGACAATGCAACACAGCGTTTCCCTTTAATAGTTACTCATTGTGAAACACCATACGGGGATAACGGGCTATGTATTAACGTGTGAGACATGTGCAGAGAGTGTGAGACGTGTGCAGAGAGTGTGAACGTGCGCAGAGAGTGTGAGACGTGCGCGAGAGTGTGAGACGTGGCAGAGAGTGTGAGACGTGTGCAGCAGAGTGTGAGACGTGGGCAGAGAGTGTGAGACGTGCGCAGAGAGTGTGAGACGTGCGCAGAGAGTGTGAGACATGGGGGGGTATCAATGTTTGAACATTGTGTTTCTGCTCAATCCGCTGTGTTTTCCTTCTCTTCCAGGTCTGGTCGGTGCCTGTGCGTGTCAGTTCTCTACACTGTATGAAGGTCCATCTCTATGTCCTGTGTCTAAAGTAATTACCTTACATTGTCTAACACATTATCACTATTATTTTACACTATCACTATCACTATTATTATTATCACTAACACTATCATTATCACTACTATTATTATCATCACTATCACTATCACTATTATTATTATCACTATCACTATCACTATATTATCATCACTATCACTATCACTATTATTATCATCACTATCACTATCACTATTATTATCATCACTATCACTATCACTATTATTATCATCACTATCAATATCACTATTATTATTATTATTATTATTATTATTATTATTAGTTTCTACACTATCACTAATAATAATAATAGTGATATTAAAACCCAAGTAGCCCTATTAGGCATTACGTACCTCCCCATAGTGCATGCCTTGGTAGGAGATTGCAGCCAAGGCATGCTGGGAGTTGTAGTTAAGCATGTGAGTTACAAGGTTTCCATCACTGCTATAATAGGTTCTGGCACCAGCCGCCCCAAGAGGAAGTTTCTAGTGGCTGAATGCAGTAATTGCAGGAACCCCCCCCCCTTCCTCTCACTCTCTGGGCCCTTTCCAAAGTCTGGGCCCCATACTGAGTAACCCCCTTTACCCCCCTGCATAATAATGCGGCCCTGCATAATAACTATATTAATAAGGGGAATGGAGGATATTGACTATGTAGACAGATTAGATACATTACAAGTAAATTAATAAGGGGGATGGAGGATATTGACTGTAGACAGATTAGATACATTATAACTATATTAATAAGGGGAATGGAGGATATTGACTATGTAGACAGATTAGATACATTATAACTATATTAATAAGGGGAATCGACGATATTTACTATGTAGAGCAGATAAGATCATTACAACTAAATAATCTGGGGAATGGAGGATATTGACTATGTAGACAGATTAGATACATTATAACTATATTAATAAGGGGAATGGAGGATATTGACAATGTAGACAGATTAGATACATTATAACTATATTAATAAGGGAATGGAGGATAGTACTATGTAGACAGATAGATACATTATAACTATATTAAAGGGAATGGGGATTTGACTATTAGACCAGATTAGATCATTATAACTATTTAATAAGGGAATCTCACGATATTTACATGTAGACAGATTCGATCATTCACATCTAAATTACATAAGGGAATGGAGGATCTTGACTATGTAGCCAGATTACATAAAATATAACTAATTTAATGAGGGGACTGGAGGATCTTGACTGTGTAGACAGATTAGACTACATTATAACTAATTAATAAGGGGAATGGAGGAGATTGACTATGTAAACAGATTAGATACATTATACCTATATTAATAAGTGGAATGGATATATTGACTGTGTAGACAGATTAGATACATTAACTAATTAATAAGGGAATGGAGGATATTGACTATGTAAGACAGATTAGAAATTATAAACTATATTAATAGGGGAATGGAGATATTGAGCTATGTATACAATAGATACTTATAACTATTTAATAGGGAATGGAGGATATTGACTATGTAGACAGATTTAGATACATAACAACTAAATTAATTAGGGAATTGGAAGATTGACTATGTAGACGATTAGATACATTACACTAAATTAATAAGGGGAATGGAGGAGATTGACTATTAGACAGATTAGATGACATTATAACTATATTAATAAGGGGAATGGAGGAGATTGACTATTTAGACAGATTAGATACATTATACTAATTAATAAGGATGGAGGATTATTGACTGTAGACAGATTAGATGCATTATAACTATATTAATAAGGGGAATGGGAGATATTGACTATTGTAGCAGATTAGATACATTACAACTAAATTAATACGGGGAAATGAGGGATTGACTATTTAGACAGATTAGAATACATTATAACTATATTAATAAGGGGAATGGAGGATATTGACTGTAGACAGATTAGATACTTATAACTATATTAATAAGGGGAATGGAGGAATTGACCTATGTAGACAGATAGATACATAACAACTAATTAATAAGGGAAATTGGAAGATTGACTATGTAGACAAGATTAGATACATTACACACTAAATTAATAAGGGGAATGGAGGGGCTTGCTATGTTGATGTAATATAGATGAATTGTGCCTATCAGTCGTACTCAGTGTACCGGTTAACCCTACTGACCATTCTGTTCCTATTTCTTTGCCAGTGACCCCGACAAACAGAAGCAGGCTGACCGGCTCCGTACAGAATCCTCCCGCTCGGCTCCTGCACATAATTCTCCTGGCTGCTATTTTCTCTCTGCTGGGGCCACGATGGGGGCCCTAAAAGCCTCTCGAGTTCTCTCTCCCGCGCAGTCTCCATGATTCTCTCTCTCTCAATAAGGATAGTCTGGAGGAATGAAAATCTTCAACCCCATATTGTCCATATTGGGAGGGCGATGAAGGGATCTGTTGGGGATCCAGTCCATATAATGATTATATATTTACCCTCAATGCCTTAATCACTGGGTTGGCGCCTCCTCCCTCTAAAACTGAACACGTCAAGAGTTATATTTATAGTTATGAGATAAAGATGAAACCTTCCGCTTTAATGTGCGCTGTCACTTTATCTGCTCCTGGGCTTGATATTCAGAACTATCAGTGTTAAGTAACCAGCTACTGGGTAGCACAGTTCATTACAAGTAAGGGAGAAATCCTGAGGGTTTTTATTACATCAAACAGTCGTATGTTTACCCCTAAAGCCAAACTATAAATTACCCTGAATGGATTCTATATCAAATAATAGAGTGGTCCTCTCCTTTTAAGGATACATCCCCCCTGTTAGTACAACCTATCTACCTTATTCTTACAGGGGAAAGGATCCTTTAGGCTAGGACCCATTCGTACGTCGTTTTAAGCGTTTGCGCATGCGTTTTGCGTCCGCAAAAGCGCATGCGATTTGGTTTATAATGGAAATCGCGGGAACGCAAAATCCCCGCGATTTCCCATGCGCATGCGATTGCGCATCCGTTCCGTTTCGTATCGCATGCGTTCACCATTTTTGGTGCGTTAGCGCATGCGTCGCCATAACGGAAATGGCAAAACGCACACGCGCAAAACAGAAACGCACAAGAATGACCTCACAGCCGCGTGCGATAACGCTCACGATTGCATGTGCGATTTAGTGGCGTTGTTGTGGGGCCTAGCCCTTAATTCTGCAGTTTTCCTCACCTGTTCACAACAGAGTCTGTCACAGACAAGATACAATCTGCACATGCTCAGTGGATCCCTCGCCCCATTCAGGAGTGTTGAATAAGGGTCTTCTAATATTATAATTATCAGTATATTATTACTATTGTTATATAGTATATTATTAACTCTTATAGGCTCAGTGGTTAGCATGATACCTTGCAGCATTGAAGTCCTGAGTGCTATTCCACCCTTGGACACATCTTGCAAGGAGTTTGTATGATTTTCCCCCCGTGCTTGGCGTGGGTTTTCCTCCTCCGGGCACTCCGGTTTCCTCCCCACAATTAAAAGACATACGATGGTTGTATGTGTACATAAAGGGATTGGATTGTAAGCTCTCTTCGGGCAGGGCCTGATGTGAATGTATATATGTAATTGTAAAGCTCTAAGGAAGATGTTGGAGCTATATACATCATCATATAATAAGTATTTATTACTACTATTATAATACACCATTACTATTTGTATTATTACTTTTTAGTAGTAGTATTATTATTATTATCAATATTATCAGTATTCATTAGTCTATCATTATAATTAATCAGTTTTTTTTCTAATATGTTATTATTTGAAGTAGTAGTAGAATTATTTTTTTATTGTTATAAATTGTTTTTATTATTAACACTCTATTAGTATTTTTTGTTTTATTATTTCTTCGTCTATTATTCTTGATTTATTCATTTTGTTTTTTTTCATTCTTTTTATTTCATCTTTTTCATTTTTTTTTTCAATTGTTCGTTTTTTTACTCCTATTGTACATTCCAATTTTAATTTTTTTTTCTTCTTCCTTCTATATTCTATTATTCTATCTTTCTTACTATTATTCTGTATTCTTTTTATATTTGTATTGTTTTATTTCTGTATTGTTTTTCTTATATTTTTTTACATTTTTCCATTCTTCTTCTTTTTTTCTTCTTCTTCTTGCTCTTCTTCTTCTTCTTCTTCTCTTGCTTTCTTCTTCGTTCTCTTCTCTTCTTCTTCTTGCTCTCTTCTTCTTGCTCTCCTTCATTCTTCTTCTTATCTTGCTTCTTCTTCTTCTCCTTCTTCTCTTCTTGTCTTGCTCTTCTCTTCTCTCTCTGCTCTTCTTGCTTCTTCTTCTTCTTCTTCTTCTTCTTGTTCCCCTTCTTCGTCTTGCTCTTCTTCTTCTTCTTCTTCTTCCTTCTTCTTCTTCTTCTTCTTCTTCTTCTTCTCCTTCGTTCCCCTTCTTCGCTTCTTCTCCTTCTCTTCCTCTCTTGCTCTTTTTTCTCTTTTCTCTTCTTCTTCTTCTCCTCGTCTTCCTTCTCCTTCTTCTTCCTCCTTCTTCTCCTTCTTTCTTCCTTCTTCTCCTTCTTCCTCTTCTTCTCTCCCTCTTCTTCTTCTTCCTTCTTCTCCTTCTTCTTCTATCTTCTGTCTTCCCTTCTTCTCCTTCTATCCCGCTCTTCTTCTTCCCTTCTTCCTCTTGCTTCTTCTCCTTACTTCTTCTCCTCTTCTTCTTCTCCTTCTTCTTCTCTTCATTCTCCTTCGTTATTCTTCTCTTCTCTCCTTCCTTTCTTCTTCTTATTCTCTTCTTCTCCTTCTTTCATTCTTCTCTTCGTCTTTTTATTCTCTCTTCTTCCTTATCCTTTCCTTCTCCTCTCTTCTTCTTCTTTCTTCTTCTTCTCCTTCTTCTCCTTCCCTTCTTCTTCTTCTCATTCTTCTTATTCTTTCTTCTTTCTCCTTCGTATCCTTCTTCCTGCCCTATCCTTCTTCTCATTCTTCATCCTTCTCTTCTTCTCTTTCTTCTTCTCTTCTTCTTATTTCTCCTTCTTCTTCTCCTTCCTCTTCTTCTTCCTTCCTCCTTCTTATCTGCCTTCTTCTCCTCTTCCTTCTTCTTCTTCTGCTTATTCTTACTCCTCTCTTCTTCACTTTTCTCTTCTTCTGTATTTCTCCTTCTTTCCTTCTCTTTCTCCCTCTTCTCTCCTCCTTCACATCCTCCTCCTCCCTGCCTTTGGTTTCCACTGTTCCCTTCGGGCGTCCAGGCCACCCCACTTTTTTCCTGCTGTGCCCGTTCTCTCTGGGTGTGGGGTCCTTTGCAGTCTGGATTATCTCCATGAAGGGGCCCCTCACCGCCCCTGACCTGCTACTGGCCGTGGGTCTATCTGGGCTCATCCTCTGGCAGACAGGAGAATGGCGCCGACACGTTGGCATCATGTACCAGCTACACAGCCGGAGCGTTACTTGCGGGCTCTGTCTGTCCCTGCTGCATCCTGGCATGATATTCCCCCACGCCCTCTGGAGGCGCTCAAGGTGGCCTTTCTGGTGTCAGATTTGGCAGCTGTGGCTGTAATTAAACCGCGATTCCTCAATACTTCAGAGGCCGTTCGATTCTGGACACCCCTCACCATCTGCTAACAACACCCTGCTGGTTATCTACATGCAAGGTGAGTTCTCTGTGTTTTTATTCTTTTGATTGGCGGGGAGTATTGGGGGTCCCTGTTTGTTTTTTGTATTTTTCTTTTCTTGCAGAAGAGCAACACCAGAATCCCACCGTACAAATGGCCTATCGACAGTTTTTGTCCGCATGGGGGGTCTCCTGATTCGATGTTGACCGTTGTAGGTGGGCGATATTCTCCATATCATCCTCTCTCTGGCTGGAGAACTCTGGTGCCTTCTTCATGCTGGGGAGATTTGAGATCTGTAGAGAGACGGTAAGAGGACGAAATGTGCCCCATTAACTCGTATCAACCCCAATATTCCACCCCCCACCTGGTCAGGTTAGCAGGTGAGATCAGGTTAGTCAGGTAGATCAGGTTAGCAAGGTAGAATCAGGGTTTCGGTAGAGATCATGTTAGTCAGGTAGAGATCAGGTAGCAGGTAGGGCCAGGTTAGCCAGGTGAGATCAGGTTAGCAGGTAGGGATCAGGTTAGCGGGTAGAGATCAAGGTTAGCAGGTAAGATCAGGTTAGCAGGTAGAGATCAGTTTAGCGGGTAGAGATCAGGTTAGCAGGTAGAGATCAGGTTAGCGGTAGGGATCAGGTTAGCAGGTAGAGATCAGTTAGCAGGTAGGGATCAGGTTAGCGGGTAGAGATCAGGTTCAGTTGAAGTCATGTTAGAGTTGTTAGACAGGTAGCGGTAGAGATCAGGTTTAGGCAAGGTTATAGATCAGGTTAGCGGGTAGAGATCAGGTTAGCGGGTAGGGATCAGTTAGCGGGTAGAGATCAGTTTAGCGGGTAGAGATCAGGTTAGCGGGTAGAGATCAGTTAGCGGGGAGGGATCAGGTTCTGGGTAGAGATCAGGTTAGCGGGTAGGATCAGGTTAGCGGGTAGAGATCAGGTTAGCGGGAGGGATCAATCAGGTTAGCGGGTCAGGTAGCCAGAGATCAGGTTAGCGGGTAGAGATCAGGTTAGCGGGTAGAGATCAGGTTAGCGGGTAGATCAGGTTAGCGGGTAGAGATCAGGTTAGCGGGTAGGGATCAGGTTACGGGTAGAGATCAGGTTAGCGGGTAGAGATCAGGTTAGCGGTATAGAGATCGCATGTTAGCGTAGGGATTCAGGTAGCGGGTAGAGATCAGGTTAGCGGGTAGGGATCAGGTTAGCGGGTAGAGATCAGGTTAGCGGGTAGAGATCAGGTTAGCGGGTAGAGATCAGGTTAGCGGGTAGGGATCAGGTTAGCGGGTAGGGATGCGGTAGTTGCGGGTAGAAGATCAGGTTCGGGTAAGTCAGGTTAGCGGGTAGATTCAGTTACGTAGGACAGGTAGCGGGTAGAGATCAGGTTAGCGGGTAGGGATCATAGTTATTTCGGGTAGAGATCAGGTTAGCGTGTAGAGATCAGTTAGCGGTATAGATCAGTTGAGCGGGTAGAGACAGGTTACGGAGGTATAGCGGAGTCAGTTAGCGGGTAGAGATCAGGTTTAGCGGTAGAGATCAGGTTAGCGGGTATAGATCAGGTTAGCGGGTAGATATCAGGATTAGCGGGTAAGATCAGTTAGCGGGTAGGGATCAGGTTAGCGGGTAGGATCAGGTTGCGGTAGAGATCGGTTAGCGGGTGGATCAGGTATCGGGTAGGTATCGGTTAGCGGTAGATCAGGTTTAGCGTGGTAGAGATCAGGTTAGCGGGTAGGGATTCAGTTAGCGGGTAGAATCAGGTTAGCGGGTAGAGATCAGGTTACGGGTAGGGTATCAGGTTAGGCGGTCTAGGTACGTGTAGACAGTTTAGCGGTAGGACAGGTTAGCGGGTAGGGATCAGGTAGCGGGGTAGGGATCATGTTAGCGGGTAGGGATCAGGTTAGCGGGTAGAGATCAGGTTAGCGGGTAGAGATCAGGTTAGCGGGTAGGGATCAGGTTTAGTGCGGGTAGAGATCAGGTTAGCGGGTAGAGATCAGGTTAGCGGGTAGAGATCAGGTTAGCGGTAGAGATCAGGTTAGCTTTAGAGATCAGTTATCAGGTAGAGATCGTTAGCGGTGAGTCAGAGTGTAGGGACCAGGTTGCAGAGGGATCAGGTTAGCAGGTAGATCAGGGTAGGCAGGTGATACAGTTAGCAGGTAGACGTAGCAGGTAGGGATCAGGTTAGCAGGTAGAATCAGGTTAATAGTGATCAGGTTAGGCAGAGAGATCAGGTTAGCAGGGTAGAGATCAGGTTAGCAGGTAGATCATCAGGTTAGCAGGTAGAGATCAGGTTAGGCAGGTAGAGATCAGGTTAGCAGGTATAGATCAGGTTAGCAGGTAGAGATCAGGTTAGCAGGTAGAGATCAGGTTAGCAGGTAGAGAGCAGGTTACAGGTAAGAGTCAGTTTTAGTCAGTAGAGATCAGTGTTAGCAGGAAGTAGGTTAGCGGTAGGATCAAGGTTAGGTAATCAGGTGCATGTAGAGATCAGAGTAATCAGGTTAGCAGGTAGGACAGGTTATCATGCATGATGTCAGTTGCAGGTGAGATCAGGTTAGCAGGTAGAATCAGGTTAGCAGTATGAGTCACGTTTAGCAGGTAGAGATCAGGTTAGCAGGTAGAGATCATGTTAGCAGGTAGAGTCGGTTGCAGGTAGAGAGATCAGTTACAGTAGAGATCAGTTAGCAGTAGAGATCAGGTTAGCAGTATAGGTCATTTACAGAGTAGGTTCAGCAGGTAGAGATCAGGTTAGCAGGTAGAGATCAGGTTAGCAAAAAACACAAAGGAAGGAATAAGTAATAATAATAATAAAGACTAAGAAATAAGTTGTGGTTATTGTTCTTGCTCTTGTGTTGTTCCAATAGGATTACTCCAGGTCATCTGTCCCATGAGACGTCCCATGGCCAGACAGTCAAGAGATGGGGCAAAGCCTCCAACATGAAACCAGTCTGGAAAAATGAGTTGGTGGCTCAACCTGGAACCACTTCCTGAAGGGGAAACTTGTTACAGAGCTGTTGAGTTTGGATAGGAAATTAGGATGACATTGGGCAGAAGTTTTCCAAGATCCGGAAGTCTTGGTGGTCTACAATAACATTGTACGGAACACTGAGTTCGCTGACCATGCAGATCCGTTCCTCCATTCCATGGACACGCTATGGTTCCCTGCCACAAAACTGTACCCCAATATCTCCTACACCATGTGGAACATTAATCCAGGGGATCAGTTGAGATCTCTCATCTGCTTATCTACTGGACATTGATGATCTACACATGGACTGTTCACTGTGTATGGACATTGTACTCCCGGGGATCGTGTGGGGATGGAGGTTTAGTAGAGACAATGTCACCCGCAGTCATTCAGTAATCAGGTTTACCCACCCACGTCTCTGCTACGGATTTAATTCAACTTTATTACTATTGGGTGAAAGGAATGTAAAATGAATGGTAGATATTCGAGGGCCAAAGTGAAACCCCCCAAATACAGGAACATAGATAAAAACCTATAAAAAGAAACCCCGTCCGTGTACAGCCAGCACCGGTAATATGTCACTATGTGGGGAGCCTAATATAGTACACAGGACAACCGACATTTAAAGGATAGGTTATAGGCAACCAACATTTAAAGGATAGGGTTTATAGGACGACCAACATTTAAAGGGAATTAGGACAATAAAGGGATAGTTAGCGGACAACAACATTTTCAAGGGGATAGGTTATAGGACAACGCACCCTGATTTAATGTATTATAACACATGTTGATAGGTTATAGGACAACCAACCTGATATTTAAAGGGATAGGGTTATAGGACAACCAACCTGATATTTAAAGGGATAGGGTTATAGGACAACCAACCTGATATTTAAAGGGATAGGGTTATAGGACAACCAACCTGATATTTAAAAGGGATAGGGTTATAGGACAACAACCCTACATTTAAAGGGTATAGGGTTATAGGACAACAACCCTGATATTTAAAGGGATAGGGTTATAGGACAACCAACCTGATATTTAAAGGGATATGGTTTATAGACAACACCCTACATTAAAGGGATGGGTTATAGACACCAACCTGATATTTAAAGGATAAGAGTATAGGACAACAACCCTCATTTAAAGGATAAGGGTTTTATAGGGCAATTTACGGTGTTAGGTGTTATAGGGGCAAACCAATATTAAAGGGATAGGTTATATGACACCGACATTTAAAGGAAGTGTTATTGGACAACGACATTTTTAAAAAAGGGATAGGTTTTTAGGACACCGACATTTAAAGGTAGGGTTATACGACAACCGCATTTTAAAAAGGCATAGAGTTATATGGACAACCGACAATTTAAAGGGATAGGGTATTAGGACAACCGACATTTAAAGGGATAGGGTTTTTAAGGAAAACCGACATTAAAGGATAGGGTTATAGGACAATTTAAAGGGATAGGGTTATAGGACAACCGACATTTAAGAGGGATTAGGGTTATACCAACCGACCATTTAAAGGATATGGTTATAGAAAACTGACATTAAAGGGATAGGTTATATGACATTAAGAGGATAAGTTATTATGACCCACAACTTATCATTTAAAAGGAAATTGTTATGTGCCAACTAAACCAGACATGTAACATGGATAGGTAATATACAATAAATAAAATGTTTTCTTTTGATCTATAGACCTTGTCCTTTGGCGGATCGAATTATTCAATACATGGATGTATAGAAATACTAAACTATTATATGTTGATAACGCGATTTTAGGAACAAACATTTAAAGGGGCATATATCCACCCCCAAAACTAAAATTTAACCCCATACTGGTCTCCACACCTCCCACCCACCAGATCCATAACTCGCAGGCTGTGGCGACTTTAGAGTGAAATCCATTTTAGAATAAGGTAGGTAACCCCCCCCCCCCCCCCCCCCAACCGGCTGAAATATATGTTTTTTTTTAAAATGTTTAGATGCGACACCACGGGAGTGTAAGGGCTGTAAGTATCGATCTAGGCCATTTTTGGGTGAAGATATCAATATTATTTCGGCCCTACCTTGACCAAAAGGACAGTCTCGGGTAACTCCCCCTTTTAAAGGGGAATGTTGAGGTAGGTAGTGGTACCTATTTAAAGGGGATTGATTGTTTGGTCCCTATGGTTGAGAGTTAGTGTACCCTATTTAAAGGGGAATATTGGAGGGTTAGTTAGTGTCACCTATTTAAAGGGGAATATTGGAGGGTAGGTTAGTGTCCCTATTTTAAAGGGAATATTGGAGGGTCAGGTTGTCGTCGTCGGCTGATTATAAGAGGGAATATGGAGGAGTAGCTTTAGTGAGTCCTTTTAACGGGAATGTGGGAGGAAGTTTTAGTGTGCCTATTTAAGGGGAATTTGCAGGGTATGTTATGTCCCTATTTAATACAAGGGGATAGGGGAGTGGTCATTTTAAAGGGTGGAGGGTTGGTTAGTTTTCCCTATTAAAGGGACAGTTGGAGGGTGAGTATTAAAGGGGAATATGGAGGGTAGGTTAGTGTCCGTCCTATTTAAGGGGATATTTGGAGGTAGGTTAGTGTACCTATTTAAACGGGGAATGTTGGAGGGTAGGTTGTGTAGCCTATTTATAAAGGGATGTTGGGAGTTAGGTTAGTGTAGGCCTATTTAAGGGGAATAATTGTGAGTGTAAGGTTGTGTCCCTATTTAAAGGGAATGTTGAGGGTAGGTATTTAAAGGGGAATGTTGGAAGGTAGTGAGCGATTTGGGGTGTGGGGTGTTTACATCTGGTAGGATCAAGGTCTGAGTAGGAATTGATTACTCGGGAGCACTTTGCCCCTCACAGTCCAAAGTCTTGGCTGGATAGAAGACTTGCAGCATCACATTCACCTTAGGCTGGGCACACACGGTAAGATATCTTCGGCTGAGCGACTGATAATGCTGTGTATCAGTCAGTCGGCAGGGCAGCTGCGACCAAGCTCGTTCCCATTGGTAAATCCCAGCTGATCATGCTGTTCCCTATGGGACCGCACAATCGTCAGCAACAGTGCCGCGGCCGACAGTAGTGTTTCGGCTATAGCGAACTCTGGTCGTGGGCAAATAATTTCACTGTTGTGGGGTACTCGGGCCTTAATGGTGGCCATAGCACATGAACGCTGGGTGAATGAGGGAATCCTGTCGGGAATGGGCGATGGAATTTATAAATCCGATTTTGCCGTTAGTGTGTGGGGCTGTGAACTACCCAGATTTTCCATCAATTCTAAACAAATTGGAAGCATTTTCAATAAAATAACGTTCTCCGCGCTGTATAGACAATTCAAGAGTCTTTTCTTTTATTACAGGTTTATGTTCCTGGTTTAGTTTATTGCTTGCCGCATCAAACTTTTAAACAATCCACAATGGAACTAGTTTACTGTTCTACCAATAAAGGAGAGTTGTGATTTTATTTAGCTAGCTAGAGACGAACATCCACCTTGATGAAGGGTGCTTGGACTTCTAGTTTGGTTGTCTAGTTACGTACTATGGCTAAGCATGGTACCTAGCTCAACTATTGCTCTTAATATGTTGTTAACATCGCCTCCCCACAAACTACTATTATACAATTTCCCCTCCCCCCCCCCGAAACCTCGACCTCACAAGGTTTTTAGTTTTCATACATAAAGACGCATTGTAAGTAAGTCCCTTTATATGGTACATTCCACTTTCGGGCCATGTTGCAGCGCGGACTTCAATTACCGTTAATGGCGTTTCAGCCGCGCCATTGGGGACAGCGATAAGTGATGCTACTACCGTTCAATTAAAATCAAACAATCGGTGTTTGACATCATGGACCAGAGTTCATTTCTGTATCTGGGTTTGAGAACTGGAAAGAAACTCTGACAAGGATTAGATACAAGCCACAGCCCCTGTGCCCATCAAATCATCTATAAACCCATGAATTGGATATTGAAATGAACCTAATATGTGAGAGACTGCATCTCCTAATAGTGGCCACCTGGGGGCGCTGCTATTATGTCTTATAAAAAGGAACAGCATTACTCCCTCATTCACATATAAAGTCCTGTTTGCAGAGTGATTGTCTGAGCTCTATACGATCATGTTAAAGGGGTAGAAACAAATAGAAGCATTACTATATATTACTATACATTACTTTACATTATTATACATTACTATACATTGCTATACATTACTATACATTATTATAAATTACTATACATTACTATACATTATTATAAATTCTGCTATACATTACTATACATTACTATACATTTACACATTAACTATATATTATTATACTTAGCTATATCATTACTTTAACATTTTATATCATTACTATACATTGGGGGGGTCTATACATTACTAGACAGTTACTATACATTACTATCATTACTATCCATTGTACTATAGCATTATTATACTTACTATCATTATTTACATTACTATACATTACTATACCTTAGCTACTTTATCATTATTATACATTACTATACCTGCTATACATTCATATATCATTACTATATTATTATAACTTCTCATACATTACTTAGCATTATACTATACATTATTATACATTACTATACATTACTATACATTACTATACATTACTTTACATTATTATACATTACTATACATTGCTATACATTACTATACATTACTATAGCCATTAGCTATACATTATTATACATTACTATATTATTATACATTACTATACATTACTATACATTACTTTACATTATTATACATTACTATACTTGCTATAACATTACTATAGCATTAGCTATAACATTATCTATAAATTAGCTATAACATTAACTTTAACATTATATACATTATTATCCTTAACTAATCATTACTATAACATTATTATATCATTACAATACTTACTATACACTTATATCTATACATTACATACATATTATAATTACATACAGTACTATCCATACTATACATTATGATACATTAACAATACATTACTTTCCTTATTATACTTACTAAAACACATGCATCACCTTACTATACATTATTATAAAGTACTGATACATTACTATACTTATATCTTACTAACATTGGCTATACATTACTATACTTACTATACATTACTATATTCATTTTATCAATTCTATATACTATACTTAGCATACATTACTATACATTATTATAAATTACTATAGCATTACATACATTATTACTATACATTATATATATTACTATAACATTACTAACATATTATAAATTAACAGACATTACTTATACCGTTTATGCATTACAATACATTATTATAAATTACTATACATATCTATACATTATTAGCTATACATTTTACTTACTTATATACATTACTATAAGCATTATTATACATTACTATAACATACGATACATTGCTTTACAATATTATACAGTACTATACATTTGCTATACATTACTATAGTCATACCTATACCTTATATAAATTTAATTACTATCCATTACTATACATTATTAGTATAGCATTATAGCATTACTATACATTACTTTACATTATTATCAATTAGTTACTATACATTGCTATACTTACAAACATTACTATAACATTACTATAACATTATTACATACATTGATTAATCGATACATTATTATACATTACTATACATTCTTATAGCATTACTATAGCATTGCTATACATTATATACATTACTATACATTACTATAGATTATTATAAATTACTAGAACATTACTATACATTACTATAACATTATTAATACATTACGATACATTACACTACATTACTATAGCAGTATATACATTACAATACATTAGTTAGCATTACAATTACATTACTTACATTAATTATACTTATCACACCGTGCTACCATTACTATACATTATTATACATTATTATACATTACAAATACATTATTATAATACTATAGGCATGATACATTACTATACATTACTATAGCATTATTATAAATTTACTATACATACTATACATTCTATATCGATTTACTAACATTATGTACTATACATTATTATGCATTACTATACAATTATATAAATTTACTATACATTGAGCTATACATTACTATAACATTATTATAAATTACTATAGCAAATTACTATACATTACTATACATTACTATACATTACTATACATTACTATACATATTACTAAGACATTACTATACATTATTATACATTATACTATAGGCATACTAAGCAATCTTATACATTACGATACATTCATAGCATTACTATACATTACTATACATTATTATACATTACTATACATTACTATACATTATTACTATACATTACTATACATTATTATACATTACTATACATTATTACTATACATTATTCCTATACATTACTATACATTACTATCATTACAATACATTACTATAGATTACTATACATTACTATACATTACTATACATTATTATACATTACTATACATTACTATAGATTATTACTATACATTACTATACATTACTATACATGATTATACATTACTATACATTATTAAACATTACTATACATTATTATACATTACTATACATTACTATACCTTACTATACACTACTATACATTACTATACATTACTATACATTTTTATACTTACTGACATTACTATGACATTATTACTACATTATTATATATTAGCTATACTTACTATACATTGACTATAGCATGATTATAAATTTCTATACATTCATACTTCTAGACATTACTATACATTATTATATCATTACTATAACATGTATTATACATGACAATACATTATTATAAATACTATAATGCATTACTATAATACATTATTATAAATTCTATACATTACAACTTACTATACATTAGCTATAGCATTATTACAACCTTGCCTATACCTTATTATAAATACTATACATTACTATACATTATTACTATACATTATTATACATTACTATACATTACTATACATTACTATACATTATTATACATTACTATAGCATTATTACTATACATTATTACTATACATTACTATACATTACTATACATTATTATACATTACTATACATTATTATACATTACAATACATTACTAGAACGATTACTATAACATTACTAATACATTATTACTATACATTATATTAACATTACTATACATTACTATTACAATTACTATACATTTGGCTATACCTAACTATGCTTATTATACATTACTCTAGATTATTATACATTACTATACATTACTATGCATTATTATGCATTACTATACATTATTATACATTACTATACATTACTTACTATGCATTATTATGCATTACTATACATTACTATACATTATTTACATTATTATACATCCTCGAGTAAATGTACATGGTATCTAGGCGCGAACTCTAATGCTCGAGTAACGTGTCGCATTAAAACCTATACGCGACATCGAATCCCTGAGTAAACATTCCATGAACCTAGGGGGGCGCAAACATCGAATCCGCGAGTAAAGTGTCATAAAGACCTATATCGGCGAGCTCGAAGCCGTGAGTAAAATGTCCATCGATATCCTAGGCGGCACACATTGAATCTACGAGAACGTGTCCATTACAGCCTAGACCGCGAGCTCGAATCCGCGAGTAAAATGTCCATGATACCTAGGTGGCGAACATCGAATCCGCATGTAAAGTTCCATTAAAGCCTATACGCGGAGGCATCGATCCTCGAGTAAAATGTTCCATGATCAGCCTAGGTGGCGAATATATCGATCTGCGAGTAAAAGTCCATGATACCTAGGTTGCGCACACATCGAATCCGCGATAACCGTGTCGCATTAAAACCTATATCGCGGCATCGAATCCGCGAGTAAAATGTCCGCATGATAACTAGGTGCGAACATCGAATCCGCGAGAAAATGTCCATTAACGCCTATACCTGAGCATCGAATCCGCGAGTAAAATGTACATGATACCTAGGTGCACATCGAATGTCCGCAGTAATAATTCCATTAAGCCATACAACTAGCATCGAATCCGGCGAGTAAAATTAACAAATGGTATCTAGGTGCGAATAATCGAATATCCCATCCCCGCGATAAAGTGCCATTAAAGCTCTATAACCGCGAGGCATCGAATCGGCGAGTAAATGTCGCAGGATAACCTAGGTGCGAATACGAATCTCGCGAGTAAAAGGTGTCCATTAACCCCTATACAGCGAGCATCGAATCAGATTTCGAGTAAATGTCCATGTACCTAGGTGTGGCGAATACGATCGGCGCGAGTAAAGTGTCCGGTCATAAAACCTATACCGAGCATACGAATCTGGGCGAGTAAAATGTCCATGATAACCTAGGTGCGAATATCGATCCGCGAGTAAAATGGTCCATGATACCCAGTGCGAACATCGAATCCGCGAGTAAAATGTCATGTAACCTAGGTGCGCATATCGAATCTTCTAATCTGCGAGTAAAAGGCCATGATCCTAGGGCGAATATCGAATCTGCGAGTAAAATGTCGCATGATACTAGGTCGAATATTAATCGATCTGGCGCTGAAATGTCCATGATGACCCTAGGTGCGAACATCGAATCCGCGAGTAAAAGGTCATGATACCTAGGGCGCGACATCGAATCCGGCGAGTAAAGTGTCCATTAAAAAAACTATACGCGAGCATCGAATCTGGCGAATAAATGTACATGATACCTAGGTGCAAACAGCGAAATCCGGGCGAGTAAGTGTCTTCTATTAAAACCTATACGCGAGCATTCGAATCTGCGATAAAGGTATCATGTATCTAGGCGGCGACCATCGAATCGCGCGAGTACAGTGTCCATTAAAACTCTAACGCGAGCATCCGAATCTGGCCGAGTAAAATGTCTTGCATGATACCTAGGTGTCGAAACATCGAGATTCCCGTCCGAGTAAAGTGTCCGATTAAAGCCTATAACGCGAGCAGCGAATCTGGGAATAAATGTACATGATACCTCGGCCGTTCGAACATCGAATCGCGCGGTAAATGTCCATGATACCTAGGGCGTGCGAACATCGAAATCTCGCGAGTAAAAATGTCCATGATTACCTGAGGGTCGACATCGAATTCCGCGAGTAAAATGTCCATGATCCCCTAGGTGCGAACATCGCATCCGCGAGTAAATGTTGCCATGATACCTAGGCGCGGAACATCGAATCGGCTACCCGAGTACAAATGTCCATGATACCTAGGCGGCGAACATCGAATCCACGAGTAAAGTGTCCATTAAAAAACCTATACGCGAGCATCGAATCTGGCGAATAAAATGTAAGCTGATCCTAGGTGCGGAACATCGAGCATCTCCGCGAGTAAAAATGCCATGATACCTAGGTGCGAACATCGAATCGCGAGTAAATGTCGCATGATATCCTAGATGCGAACATCGAATCTGCGGCGAGTAAATTCCATGATATAGGCCTAGGTGCGAATAATCGAATATCCTCGAGTAAATGTCCATGATTACCTAGGTGCGAATATCGAATCCGCAGTAAATGGTCCATGAACTCTAGGTGCAACATCGAATATCGCGAGTAAAATGTCATGAATACGCTAGGTGGCGAACAATCGAATCCGTGGTAAAATGTCGCATGATACCTAGGTGCGAATCTCGAATCCGCATAAAATGTCGCAGATCCTGGTGGCGAATATCATCGAATCCGCGAGGTAAAATGTCCATGATACTACGGTGCGGAATATTCGAATCCCGCGAGTAAATGTCTCATGATACCTAGGTGTCGAATATCGAATCCGCGAGTAAGTGTCCCGTTAAAACCATAACGCGACAATCGAATCTATACTGCGAGTAAAGTCCATAGATACACACTATGTGCGAATATCGAATCCCGCGAGTAAAATGTCGCATGATACCTAGGTGGCGAACATCGAATGCCGCGAGTAAATGTCCATGATACCTATGTGCGAACTATCGAATCCGCGATTAAAATGTCCATGATACCTAGTGCGAATATCGAATCCGCGATGTAAAAATTGTCCATATACCCTAGGTGGCAACATCGAATAATCCGCGAGTAAAAATGGTCCATGATACCTAGGTGGCGAACATCGAATCCGCGAGTAAATGTCCATGATACGCTAGTGTGGCGCACATGCGAATCCGCGAGTAAATTGTCCATTAAAAGGGTAAAACGTTAGCGCTAGCATAGAATCTGGCGAGTAAAATGTACATGATCCCTAGGTGCGAACATCGAATGCAGGCAGTAAGTTTCGCATTAAAACCTATATCGTCGAGTTCATCGATCTCTGGCGAGGAAAAGTAGGCATGATACCTAGGTGCGACCATCGAATCCGGGAGAGTAAGTGTCTCATTACAACCTATACGCGAGCATCAATCTGCGAGTTAAAATGTCCATGATACCTCGGTGCGAACATCATCGCGCGCGTAAAATGTCCATGATACCTAGGTCGAATATCAAAAAAATCGCGCGGAGTAAAATGTCCATGATACCTAGGTGCGAATTCGAATCCCGCGTCGAGTAAAATGTTCAATTGATACTAGGTGCGAATATCGAATCCGCGGTAAATGTCGCATGATACCTAGGTTGCGAACAATCGAATCCGTCGATAAATGTCCATGATAAGCCTAGGTGCGAACAGATCGAATCCGCGAGTAAAGTGTCCATTAAAACGTATACGAGAGCAATCGAATCTGCGGTAAAATGTACATGATAACCTGGTTGGCAACATCGAATCCCGAGTAAAGTGTCGCTTAAAAACCTATAACGCGAGCAGCGATCTGCGAGTAAAATGTCCATGATACCTAGTGCGAATATCGAATCGGGCGGCGAGTAAAATCTCCATGACCTAGGTGGTGCGAATATCGAATCCGCGAGGTTAAAAAATGTCCATGTATACCTAGGTGGCGAATACGCATCCGCTAGTAAAATTCCATGATTACCTAGGTGCGAATATCGAACCGCGAGTAAAATGTACATGTACCTAGGTGGCGAATATCGGAATCGGCGAGTAAAATGTCCATGATAGCCTAGGTGGGCGAACATGAATTCTGCGAGTAAAATGTACATGATAACGGCTAGGGCGAATAGTCGAATCCGCGATAAAGTGTCTCATAAAGGCCTATAACATATAACGCGAAGTTGCATCGAATCTGGCGAGTAAAATGTCATGGTATCTAGTGCGAACATCGAATCAACGATAAAGTGGTCGGCATTAAAACCTATACGTCGAGCATCGAATCTGCGAGGTAAAATGTCACGACATGGTATTCTAGGCACGAACATCGAATCCGCGAGTAAAGTGTCCATGCTATCCTAGCGGGCGAAGTCTCGTAAAATAGCACGTGTGGAGAAAATTGATTTTCGAATGTCCGTGATATTGGATTATGTTTCGCCCAGAAACCATTTCCAGGTCCCCCAGCCATTTACATTAAGTTCCGGAATTGATATTTTAAAATTGCTATTTCATTAGAACTTTTCAACTATTTCACTCCCATTGACTTTAATGGGTGCCGTTTTCACGAACTGGTCTCATATAGTTCCAAAGTTCGGCCATCCCGGATTACTATAGATTATTAATACATACTATAATCAATTATTATTCATTCTGACTATCATTATTATACCATTATCTAACATTCTTACTAAGCATTATTATAGCATTACTATCACATTATCTAACATTATTAGTACATTCTTACTATACTTACTATTACTATACTTACTATAACAGTACGAAATACATTACTATACAATTCTACTATACATTACTATAGCATTACTATAATACTTACTATACTTAGCTATAGCTTCTACATATAACATTATTATACATTACTATACATTACATAACATTATTATAGCATTCTATAACTTCTTAGCACATTACTATACATTATTATTTTGGCTTGAAAAATCCAATTTCCTGTTCTCTTTCTATTTGCTTCTTTCTTTTCTTTGTTCTTCCATTTTTGTCTTTTCGCTCCATTTCTTTTATCTTCCGATTCTTCCTTCTTTCCCTTATTTTCCTTTCCTTTTTTTTTTTTTTTTTTTTCCTTAATTTCTTTTTATTCTTCTTTTCCGCTTTTTTTGGGGACCGGTATCTCGTATATCTACTAACTATCTTACCTCTACCACAGTTTTGAAGGGCTAGATACATGAAATTCGGTACAGACGTGCGGGGCATATAGGAGAATTGCTGCTATCTTCTAGTCTAGGATCCGCAGAAGGCGTTACTGCGTTATCAGCGAATTTTTTCCATAGCTATAATGGTAACAATCCTCAAATGGGATATTTCAAAACAGGTTTTTTTCATGTCTTAAATATCAAATGGTGATACGCCAAACTGCCCCCACACAAGACACAGGTACACCGCACCCTACTGACCTACCTTCCATTCCCATGGAAGCCATATTTAAAGGGTGAATCAATGTCAAAAAAACTAATTTAGATTATCCTCAATAAAGATATTTTTTATGGTTGTAAACACAGAAAAAGACATACCCCCATCACCAGACTCCAGGTACACACACGCTACTGATCTAGTTCTTATCGCATTACTGTGCACCATACTTAACGGGATCTAAAGTCAAAAAAACAAACTTTGACCAATCATCAAAAGAGACAGAGAGATTCAATAAAAGGTTCTTAGCTTGAAAAATGGGGCTAATTTTGCCCTAAACCAATCAGATGTTAGGCTTTTCTGATGATTGGATCAGAAAAAAAAAAAAAAAATTGCAGCCACTTTGGGGCTGGGTACACACAAACAAGCTTCCACTACAAACTCTCATTCCCATTATTTGAGTTTTAAAATCTCAGCAACACACATATTCCCTTCCCAGAATGCAGCCCTTCAAGCCAAATTCAAGTTTAAACTAAACTTTCCTCTTACAGGTGGAGCGACCAATGTATACAGTATATACAGATTACAGGGGTAGATCTGCTTGTGAATGCTCCCTATACATGTATACAATATACAGAGTACAGGAGGGTAGATCTCTTGTTGAATGCTCCCTATACATGTATACAGTATATACAGAGTACATGAGGGTAGATCTGCTTGTGAATGCTCCCTATACAATGTATACAGGATTATACCAGAGAACAGGAGGTAGATCTGCTTGTGAATGCTCCCTATACATGTATACAGTATATACAGAGTACAGGAGGTAGATCTGCTTGTGAATGCTCCCTATACAATGTATACAGTATATTACATATTACAGGAGGTAAATCTGCTTGTGAATGCTCCCTATACAATTGTAATACATAATAAGAGACGGAGGGTATTATCTGCTTGTGAATCTCCCTATACAATTGTATACGTAGTAACAGAGTACAGGGGGTAGATCTGCTGTGAATGCTCCCTATACAATGTATACAGTATATACAGAGTACAGAGGGTAGATCTGCTTGTGAAGCTCCCCTATACAATGGTATACAGTATAAATAACAGTTACAGGAGGTAGATCTGCTTGTGAATGCTCCCTATACAATGTATAACAGTTATACAGAGTAAGGAGGGTAATCTGCTTGTGAATGCCTCCCTATACAATGTATACAGTATATACAGATTACAGGAGGTAAATCTGCTTGTGAATGCTCCCTATACAATTGTATAAACAGTAATACAGAGTACAGAGGGTATATCTGCTTGGTGCTCCCCTATACAATGTATACAGTATATACAGAGTACGGGGGTAGATCTGCTTTTGAATGCTCCCTATACAATGTATACAGTTAATATACAGATTACGGAGGTGATCTGCTTGTGAATGCTCCCTATACAATGTATACATATATAAGATTACAGGAGGTAGATCTCTTGTGAATGCTCTCCTAAAAAATGTTACGTTCAGGTATGCTCGGTGGTAGTGTTCGTTGCTTACGATGCTTGTGATCCGTCTGCTCTGTGTTCTGTATTACTTGCTTACTTTGTTGGAGTCTTGTGCTATGCTTGTGTTTTCTGAGTACATCTGTTTCTGCTCGCTCTCTGCTATCAGCATATGTTAATGCTACGTATGTTGTGGGGGAACTTTGAGCCCCTCTATAAAATTGTATACATTATATACAGAGTACAGGAGGGTATATCTGCTTGTGAATGCTCCCTATACATTATACAGTATATACAGAGTACAGTACAATACAGCATCAACATAATTAAAATTGATCTACAAGTTAATATTGATCCTCAAATAAAAATCCCAAACTAAAATAGTTAGAAAGTTGCCAGATGGAGAACTAACCTGTTCTGCACAATATGTCATTCTCCAAGCTCAAAATATCCAAATTTACATTGGAGGGGAAGACTTGCCCTTTAACAATCAGTTAATTCATTTTATGAACGATTGCCCTCAATGCAGTGTTTGCTTTCCACCCTGATAATTGTTCATTTCTATCTAATGTGTTTTGATTTGCAGCCGGTGGTTCTATAAAGGGTCCCTGTTACAATGTGATCCGTCTGATAGGTTTATAGGATACTGGACTTGGCTATGAGCACGGCATGTAGGATATATCTTATTGATACATGGGAAGGAACTTTTAGTTTCATTTATAAAAACATTGGAAAGATAAGCGACAGTTTCCGTGTGTTTAGAATTGAGCCTTATACACATTTTTATTCATAGCCGGATTTATGAGTTTGTACGTTTGTACTCGACTTTTTACACCTCCAAACTCGTCGACATATTTTCATAATTAGTGAAAATTTTAATCAATAACCCTGAACTTTAGAGTTCCATATCCCTGGAACGCGGCGTTTGGTACATTTGAGGGTTACTGGCGATTTGAGGGTTACCGAACGCTGCATTCGAAGGGTTATCACCAAATTCAAGCTTACCAAATGCCACATTCAGTTAGCGAACGCGAAAGTTCAAGGCGGAAGCCGGACAGTTGCCAGATCGTAGGAAGTTACAGGGATTCAATTAAGTTCTATCGTTAAAAATGGTGCTAATTTTGTCCCAACCAATCAGATGTTAGCTTTCAAATGTTAAATAAGCTGATTGGATGGGCCAAAATCACCCACTTTTAATGATAAGAACTTTTATTGAATCTCCATTTTAATGTTTAAACAAGTTTTGGTGACAGTGACATGTTCCCCAGACCATTTCCCATGTCCCAGAGCCATTTACAGTAAGTCCCATTGTTATTTTATCTGTATTTAATTAGAACTTTTCAAACTATTTTTCCCCATTGATATTAATGGGTTGATTTTTGAACTATTGAACTTTAGGAAGTTCGGCCATCTCTAGTCATAGCTTGAAACAATAAAATAATCTGTCAAAGTCCCATGTAAAGTCAAGTCCCCGTGAAATTTCTAACCCCTCATCTCTAAGTCATTGGCTCAGACATGCTCAGTTTGCTTTTAAAAACCCAGGGAGAGAGCTGCCCAATCTATTCATTATCATATTGATAATGAATATGTATTGTATTGTGGGGGGTTGGTTTTTTGTGCTTGCTGGCTGTTTTTCTGCCTTTGTCTGGTGCTGGAAATCTCCAAAAACATTGTATCTCTGGTTAGAGATTATTTACCAGGTGAATGATACTTGTTCTAATCAGAGTAGATTTAAACATATATCAAGGGAATGTGCTTTGGTCTTGTGATGCCACCTAGTGGACAGTAATTTCTACTTCAGGTATATTATCTACAAAAACCCACATGGAAGAGGATTCTGTGCCCTCGGTGGATATACTGGGAATAACACACACTAGATGGGAACCGAGCGCCATCTATAGCAAGGGTGGGCATTAAATTTCACAGGGGGCCGCATGAGAAACTTGGTTTGTGGCGAAGGGCCGGCAGTCTGGTTTGCAAAGTGACCTGATATTTATGGAGGATAAGTGGAATGTAAAGACATTTTCTACCTCCACCTCTATCTTGGTCCAGGCCTGAATTCTGGGAGGGATTTCCCAACTGTATTGATGGGTGGATATTGTATGAAATTTTGCCATAAAGTTACATTATAATGAACCGTTCCTCATAATTAATAATCCCTTGTAACTATACTCCCTCTTGTGGTCAGTAATCCTGGTCCACCGTTCTGTAACGCTGGGTCTGCCATATGTATTGTGTCTTACCCTCCACATGCCCTCTGTCTTCATTCACCATCATCTCAGTGTCTAGTGCTGAATATTGGGGCTGGTTAGTAGAATCCGCCAGTCTGGTATATGTACAGAGAATGATCCCCAGCGCCTGCTGGTTTGAATGTGGTTCAATGGACAGATGATACATAATTCGTTTGTTGGGACTCACATTACAATGAGTATGAGACATTGAAAAACGAGATGGGAAGTCACAGTCCATAATATGGGGGTTAATGTTTGTAGAGTCCATTGTCTGGACTGGACAGACCTTCACCTATTAACTCTGTCAATGTTGGTCTTTCCCGAGATGCCAACCTGATATCTTGTACCACCCAACGTTTACCGTCTCAGACACCAAATTTTACACCGTTTAAATATCCATCAAGTGTATGCAAGGAACGTTCCCCCCCAACTATGGGGAATATTTATTAAAGAACAGAATCTTAAATTTGCTATACTTCACCTTACACGTCGTGTAACATGGGATTAACACTTGTATATTGTACTTGTTGCGATTTTCCACGGTTGGAATGCAACCTTGATCAAAAAATAATGACGCCCCTACAGGTGATCAGTAACATGAATTGTTTTATACCATGATGCTCCATTCTACAGTAATGGTAATAACTGATATTGCAGATTTATATAGACCCTATGGGGCACGGTATTGCAAAACTGCAATGCTCCACCTATACAGTTATTGAAAAATACCAACTGGTATTGGTATATTACCAGATTGATGATTGTGGCAATACTGCCCCATTTTCAAAATAATGCAGCTATAAACTACTGTGACATCTAATAACCTTATAATTTACAGTTGGGGGTGCATTATGCATTATATAACCACCAGTATCAGTATTTTATGACCATTGTTTGCCATATTCCTTGAACTCTGTAAGACTCTGTAACTTGTTTTGAATTTATGTTTTGTGACATGATTAATCACCGGGGGTGTCCATGTACTGCAGCCAGCGGGGGCACTAGTGAACTTCCTTTTATAACCCCGCTTGCACGCTGTCACTGGTTTGGTATATAGTTTCAGGTCAATGTTAAAGGTAAAGGACAGTCATTTCCAGCCATAAGAATAACCTGATATCCGCCAATTGCAACAAGTATAATGAAAGCCAAATTGCAGTCACTGTGGGTAAATATGCAGCTATTGGGGTTGGAATCTGCTCCCATTTACCAGTTTTTTATTTCTATATAAATAGCACATGGACATGGAATTTGCCAACGCCCAAACCCAACCTGCCAACTGGAAGTCAGGTCTAGGTTGATAGTTGTAGTTTCGGCACAATATATATTTAGGAGATAACTGGGTTTAGACGTAGTGTGTCATCAATAGAAACATCACAAACACCCTGGTCTGGATTAAAGGGAATGGTAAATATTACTGTCCAATCCCATCAGTGGCCATTAAACCAGTAACCAATCAGATTGGTCGGAGTGGAGAGGGTTATATCCACCCTCCCCTGTGTACAGAGTCTATCAGCTGCCAGAATCCCAGTGACCTTTATCTATAATCAGACAGAAGGGCCCATTAGATTGGGAGCCGCTCCCTGACCACTGATCCCTCTGTCTGGAATTTGGGACAGAGGGCTACAGGCTTGTGAATGCTCCCTATACAATGTATACAGTATATACAGAGTACATAAGGGTAGATCTGCTTGTGAATGCTCCCTATACAATGTATACAGTATATACAGAGAACAGGAGGGTAGATCTGCTTGTGAATGCTCCCTATACAATGTATACAGTATATACAGAGTACAGGAGGTAGATCTGCTTGTGAATGCTCCCTATACAATGTATACAGTATATACAGATTACAGGAGGTAAATCTGCTTGTGAATGCTCCCTATACAATGTATACAGTATATGCAGAGTACAGGGGGTAGATCTGCTTGTGAATGCTCCCTATACAATGTATACAGTATATACAGAGTACAGGAGGTAGATCTGCTTGTGAATGCTCCCTATACAATGTATACAGTATATACATATTACAGGAGGTAAATCTGCTTGTGAATGCTCCCTATACAATGTATACAGTATATACAGAGTACAGGAGGGTATATCTGCTTGTGAATGCTCCCTATACAATGTATACAGTATATACAGAGTACAGTACAATACAGACATACACAACATAATTAAAATTGAGCTACAAAGTTAAATATTGATCCTCAAATAAAAAATCCCAAACTAAAACGACTACACTCCTGTTACTCCTGTATATGTGTATACATTGTATAGGGAGATTCACAAGCAGATCTACCTCCTGTAATCTGTATATACTGTATACATTGTATAGGGAGCATTCACAAGCAGATCTACCCTCAGTACTCTGTATATACTGTATACATGTATTGGGAGCATTCACAAGCAATCTACCCTGTAATCGTATTACTGTATACATTGTATAGGGGAATTCACAAGCAGATATACCCTCCTGTACTCTGTATATACTGTATACATTGTATAGGGAGCATTCACAAGCAGATTACCTCCTGTAATATGTAATTACTGTATACATTGTATAGGGAGCATTCACAAGCAGATCTACCTCTGTACTCTGTATATACTGTATACATTGTATAGGGAGCATTCACAAGCAGATCTACCCTCCTGTTCTCTGGATATAATGTATACATTGTATAGGGAGCATTCACAAGCAGATTACCCTCATGTACTCTGTATATACTGTATACATTGTATAGGGAGCATTCACAAGCAGATCTACCCTCTGTACTCGTATATATGTATATACATTGTATAGGGAGCATTCACAAGCAGATCTACCCTCCCGTAATCTGTAATACTGTATACATTGTATAGGGAGCATTCCAAGCAGATCGACCCTCCTGTAATCTGTATATACTGTATACATTGTATAGAGGAGCATTCAAATGCAGATTGACCTCCTGTTCTCTATATATTACGTTCTAAAGGGGCCATCCTTGTGTTGCCACACAAACCCCCATGTCATGTATGAGTTGATAATAAAACAATGGAGATTTTCAGTCTAGATCGATAGATTGTTAGTTTGTGGGGATCAGTAATTGTTTGTTCCATAAAACTGATCATTTGGCATTTACCTACTAAAATTCTAATTGAATGATCCACCATGGATCATTTAGTTGCAAGGACAGTTAAATAATAAGGGGATTGGGGGAGCTTGAATATGAAGAGAGACTGGATAAGTTACAATTATGTACGCTGGAGAAAAGGCGCTTGTGTGGAGATATGATTACTGTGTATAAATACATTAACGGGCCATACAATAACTATCTGGGGGCATTGTTCACCAATAGAACATGTCAAAGGGACACCGAGGACATGCCTTAAGACTTGAAGAAAAAAGGTTTAGGGTTCAAGCTCGGAAAGGGTTTGTCACTGTTAGAATGGTAAAGCTATGGAACTGTCTTCCAGTGGACGTTGTTATGGCAGGTTCATTGGTCAGTTTAATAAAAAGTGGATGAGTTTCTACAAACAAGGAATGTTACAAGTTACTGGTATTAGTAACATAAAGTGAGTTGGGAAAGGGTTTGTCACTGTGAGAACGGTAAAGCTATGGAAATGTCTTCCAGTGGACGGTTGTTATGGCAGGTTCATTGGTCAGTTTAATAAAAAGCTGGATGAGTTTCTACAAACAAGGAATGTTACAATGTACTGGGATTGATACATAAAGTAGAGTTGGGAAAGGGTTGTCACTGTGAGAACGGTAAAGCTATGGAACTGTCTTCCAGTGGAAGTTGTTATGGCAGGTTCATTGGTCAGTTTAATAAAAAGCTGGATGAGTTCTACAAACAAGGAGTGTTACAAGTTACTGGTATTGTACATATAAAGTGAGTTGGGAAAGGGTTTGTCACTGTGAGAACGGTAAAGCTATGGAACTGTCTTCCAGTGGACGTGTGTATGGCAGGTTCATTGGTCAGTTTAATAAAAAGCTGGTGGGTTTCTACAAACAAGGAATGTTATAAGTTACTGGTATTGATACATAAAGTGGAGTTGGGAAGGGTTTGTCACTGTGAGAACGGTAAAGTATGGAACTGTCTTCCAGTGGACTGTTGTTATGGCAGGTTCATTGGTCAGTTTAATAAAAAGCTGGATGAGTTTCTACAAACAAGGATGTTACAAGTTACTGGTATTGATACATAAAGTAGAGTTGGGAAAGGGTTTGTCACTGTGAGAAGACGTAAAGCTATGGAACTGTCTTCCAGTGGACGTTGTTATGGCAGGTTCATTGGTCCGTTTAATAAAAAGCTGGATGGGTTTCTACAAACAAGGAATGTTACAAGTTACTGGTATTGATACATAAAGTAGAGTTGGGAAAGGGTTTGTCACTGTGAGAACGGTAAAGCTATGGAACTGTCTTCCAGTGGAGTTGTTATGGCAGGTTCATTGGTCAGTTTAATAAAAAGCTGGATGGTTTGCAAAACAGGAATGTTACAAGTTACTGGTATTGATACATAAAGTAGAGTTGGGAAAGGGTTTTTCATGTGAGAACGGTAAAGCTATGGAACTGTCTTCCAGTGGACGTTGTTATGGCAGGTTCATTGGTCAGTTTAATAAAAAGCTGGATGAGTTTCTGCACAACAAGGAATGTTACAAGTTACTGGTATTGATACATAAAGTAGGTTGGGAAAGGGTTTTTCACTGTGGAACGGTAAAGCTATGGAACTGTCTTCCCGTGGACGTTGTGTATGGCAGGTTCATTGGTCCGTTAATAAAAAAGCTGGTGAGGTTCTGCAAACAAGGAATGTTACAAGTTACTGGTATTGATACATAAAGTAGAGTTGGGAAAGGGTTTGTCACTGTGAGAACGGTAAAGCTATGGAACTGTTTTCCAGTGGACGTTGTATGGCAGGTTATTGGTCGTTTAATAAAAAGCTGGTAGGGTTTCTGCAAACAAGGAATGTTACAAGTACTGGTATAGACATAAAGTAGAGTTGGGAAAGGGTTTTCACTGTGAGAACGGTAAAGCTATGGAACTGTCTTCCAGTGGACGTTGTTATGGCGGTTCATTGGTCAGTTTAATAAAAAGCTGGATGAGTTTCTGCAAACAAGGAAGTTACAAGTTACTGGTATTGATACATAAAGTGAGTTGGGAAAGGGTTTTTCACGTGTGAGAACGGTAAAGCTATGGAACTGTCTTCAGTGGACGTGTGTTATGGCAGGTTCATTGGTCAGTTTAATAAAAAGCTGGATGAGTTTTCTCAAACAAGGAATGTTACAAGTTACTGGATTGATACATAAAGTAGAGTTGGGAAAGGGTTTGTCACTGTGAGAACGGTAAAGCTATGGAACTGTCTTCAGTGGACGTGTTTTGGCAGGTTCATTGGTCAGTTTAATAAAAAGCTGGATGAGTTTCTACAAACAAGGAATGTTACCAGTTACTGGTATTGATATATAAAGTAGAGTTGGGAAAGGGTTTGTCACTGTGAGAACGGTAAAGCTATGGAACTGTTTCCAGTGGAGTTGTTATGGCAGGTTCATTGGTCAGTTTATAAAAAAGCTGGATGAGTTTCTACAAACAAGGAATGTTACAAGTTACTGGGATTGATACATAAAGTAGAGTTGGGAAAGGGTTTTCACTGTGAGAACGGTTAAAGCTAGGAACTGTCTTCCAGTGGACGTTGTTTATGGCAGGTTCATTGGTCAGTTTAATAAAAGCTGATGGATGGGTTTCTACAAACAAGGATGTTACAAGTTACTGGGATTGATACATAAAGTAGAGGTGGGAAAGGGTTTGTTCACTGTGAGAACGGTAAAGCTATGGAACGTCTTCCAGTGGACGTTGTTACGGCAGGTTCATGGTCAGTTTAATAAAAGCTGGATGGGTTTCTACAAACAAGGAATTACAAGTTACTGGTATTGATACATAAAGTAGAGTTGGGGAAGGTTGTCACTGTGAGAACGGTATAAAGCTATGGAACTGTCTTCCATTGGACGTTGTTATGGCAGGTTCATTGGTCAGTTTAATAAAAAGCTGGATGAGTTTCTACAAACAAGGAATGTTACAAGTTACTGGTATTGATACATAAAGTAGAGTTGGGGAAAGGGGTTTGTCACTGTGAGAACGGTAAAGCTATGGAAACTGTCTTCCAGTGGACATTGTTATGGCAGGTTCATTGGTCAGTTTAATAAAAGCTGGATGAGTTTCTACAAAACAAGGAATGTTACAAGTTACTGGGATTGATAAATAAAGTAGAGTTGGGAAAGGGTTTGTCACTGTGAGAACGGTAGTAATGTAAAGCTAGGAACTGTCTTCAGTGGACGTTGTAATGGCAGGTTCATTGGTCAGTTTAATAAAAGCTGGATGAGTTTCTACAAACAAGGAATGTTACAAGATACTGGTATTGATACATAAAGTAGAGTTGGAAAGGGTTTGTCACTGTGAGAACGGTAAAGCTATGGAACTGTCTTCCAGTGGACGTTGTTATGGCAGGTTCATTGGTCAGTTTAATAAATAGCTGGATGAGTTTCTGCAAACAAGGAATGTTACAAGTTACTGGGATTGATACATAAAGTAGAGTTGGGAAAGGGTTTGTCACTGTGAGAACGGAAAAGAAAGCTGTGAACTGTTCCAGTGGACGTTGTTAGGGCAGGTTCATTGGTCAGTTTAATAAAAAGTGGATGAGTTTCTACAAACAAGGAATGTTACAAAGTTATGGGATTGATACATAAAGTAGAGTTGATCCAGGGAAATTTCCCATTGCCACTGGAGTCAGGAAGGAAATTTTCCCCCTTCATAAATTTGGGGTTTTTTTGCCTTCCTCTGGATCAAACAGTTAGACAGGAATGAGGATATTGTAGAGGGTTGGACGGATGGACGTATGTCTTTATTCAACCTCAAATACATATTATACATTACTATATACTGTACGTACTATACTATACTATATACTTACTAACATATCGTAACAACACACACACTACTACTATAACTAAGTACTGAGACTATACTATATTACTGTACTATACTTATACTAATATATATACTGTACTGACTGTACTATATACTGTACTATTACATACTGTACTATACTGTACTATACTATACTATACTATAGTAGTTGGTTTCTGTCTGACTCAAAGAGACGGGGCAAATCCCACCAGCGGATTATCAATCAACAATCGTTCCGATAACCCTCGTTCTAATGGAATTTTTTCCCATGACCAACAACATTGGACAGTTTTATCTCCGTCCTATTACTGACACAATTATTATATGATGGTACCAATGGGTGTGGAGCATGCTCACTTTACCCTCTGTACTAACCCTTGGAATCTATCATGTTACACGTTTGTGGTAAGATTGAACATCTGATTGTAAGGTGTGCGAAGTAACCCTCGTCGGTCACCAATGGAAAGACAATAAAACACAGGAGGGTGGGACAGGGATCAGCTGATGTATAAAGAACCAATGACATTTTTATAAAATAACGTTTAATGTTCCTGTTTCCAGTGCAGCATCGTGGTGAGTTTGGGGGATCCCCCCCAGAAAAGGCAACCTACGTCATGTGCAAACAGGGAGAGCACCTTTAATTCACCCTCCTACGTTCCCAATAGACCAGGTGAGGGGAGACAGATTGGGGCCGTGGCCCAGAGAGCTATTAGACCCACATTTCATGGCCATCTTGTAGGCGAGAAGCTCCTCCCACATGGGGGTGACTCAGTTGGACTCCTGGGTCAGCGATGTTGATAGTAGAAGGTGAGTTTCCGGAGTTCCTCCCAGAAGAGAAGACTGAGGATGGTGTGGGGGGCCCAGTGCAGGTAGACGGGGCAATCCCTTTTAGAGGGGAAGACACCTTCCTTATGGGTGATTTTCAAAATACAGTCCAAGAACCCACGGTACAAACCCCCCTGCAAGAAAAAACCAGCAAAGGGTCATAAGGAACCAGGTTATAGGGGTGTGTTGTGTGTCTAGTATGGGGTGTCTGTGTGGTACGTAGGGTGTCTATGGTGTGTGTCTACGTATGGGGTGTGTGGTCTACCTATGGGGTGTGTGTCTACCTATGGGGTGTGTTTGTGTTATGTATGGGTGTGTGTCTAGTATGGGGTGTTTACGTAGGGTGTTTACAAATGTGGGGTCTGTCTTCATATGGGGGTGTCTACGTATGGAGTGTGTGTCTAGGTATGGGGTGTCTACATATGGGTGTGTGTCTACGTTTTGGCAGTGTTTACGTATGGGTCTAGGTATGGGGTGTTTGTATGGTGTTTTGTTGTTTGTTAGGGGGTGTTTATATGGAGTGTGTGTCTAGGTATGGGGTTTGTTTATGTATGGGGTTGTTACATATGGAGTGGTGTGTCTAGGTATGGGGTGTCTATGTAGGGGTGTGTTGTTTATTTGAGGGTTGTTTAGTATGGTGTCATAGGTATGGGGTGTCTAGTGTATATGGGTGGTGTTATGTATGGGGTGGTATACGTATGGAGTGTGTGAGGTATGGTGGGGGTTAGGTATGTTTGTTGTTGTTGTTAGGTATGGGGGTTAGTGTCACGTATGGAGTGTGTGTCTAGGTATGGGTGTTAGTATGGGGGTCTACATATGGGGTGTCTACATATGGGGGTTTTGTATGTATGGGGTTTTTAATATGGAGTGTGTGTTAGGTATGGGGGTGTCTAGGTATGGGGTGTTTATGTACACTATGGGGGGTTTAAGTATGGGGGTGTTTACGTATGGGGGGTGTACATATTGGGTCTTCTAGGTATGGGGTATTAGGGTATGGGGTGTTCTACGTATGGAGTGTCTAGGTATGGGTGTTAGGTATGGGGGGTCTACATATGGGGTGTCTATGTATGGGGTATTTAAGTATGGGGGTTGTAGTAGGTGATGGGTTGTGTCAGGTATGGGGTGTTATGTATGGGGTTGGTTAAGTATGGTGGTGTTTAGTAGGGTTTGTTTCGAGGTGGGGTGTTTACCGGGTTGTTAGTATGGGGGTTACATATGGAGTGTTGTCTAGGTATGGGGTGTTTAGGTATGGGGGGTCACATATGGGGTGTTTATGTATGGGGTATGTACGTATGAGGGTGTTGTCTAGGTATGGGGTGTCTAGGTATGGGGTGTTTGAGTTGTTAGTATGGGGTGTTTACGTATGGGGTGTTTACGTATGAGGGTGTTTACGTATAGGGTGTTAGTATGGGGTTGTTTACATATGGGTTTTGGTTATGTATGGGCTGTATGGTGTGTGTTTGGGGTGTTTACGTTTGGGTGTGTTTTATGGGGTATTGGTGTTTACGTATGGGGTGTTACGTATGGGGGTTTACGTATTTATGGGTGTGTCGTATGGGGTGTTTACGTAGGGGGGTGCTTAAGTATGGGGTTGTTGTCTGGTATGGGGGTGTTTAGTATGGGTGTTTACGTATGGGGTGTTTACGTATGAGGGTGTTTGCGTATGGGGTGTTTACATATGGGGTGTTTAAGTATGGGGTGTGTTTAGTATGGGGGTTGTTTAGTATGGGTGTATGTATGGGGGGTTGTGTGTGGGGTGTTTACGTATGGGGGTTCGGGTTGTTGTCGGGTTAGGGGGTGTCTAGGTATTGGGGTTGTTTACGTATAGGGTGTTTACGTATGGGGTGTGTTTACTAGAGGGTTGTTTCGATGAGGTGTGTTATTTACGTTGGGTATGGGGTGTTTACATATGGGGGTGTTTACGTATGGGGTGTTTAGGTATGGGGTGTTTAAGTATGGGGTGTTTACGTATGGGGTGTTAGTATGGGGTGTCTAGGTATGGGGTGTATAGGTTATGGGGTGTTTACGTATGGGGTGTTTACGTATGGGGTGTTTTGGTTTATGGGTTTTTGTTTACGTATGGGTGTTTAGTATGGGGTTTAGTGGTTACGTATGGGGTTACGTAGGGGTGTTTAGTATGGGGTGTTACGTATGGGGTTCGGGGTGTTTACGTATGGGGTGTTACGTATGGGGTGCCTTAAGTATAGGGTTGTCTAGGTATGGGGGTGTTTTAGTATGGGGGTGTTAGTATGGGTGGTGTTAGTATGGGTGTTTTACGTTGGGGGTGTTACTATGGGGTGTTGGGGTGTTACGTTATGGGGTGTTTACGTACATTCAGGGAGATTCAATAACAGTTCTTATCGTTTAAAATGGTGCTAATTTTGCCCCAACCAATCAGATGTAAGCTTTCAAATGTTAAATAAGATCTGATTGGTTGGGGCAAAATTAGCACCATTTTAAACGATAAGAACTTTTATTGAATAACCCTGATTGTATTCTAAGTTTACTTTGCCAATACAATTATTTAAAACCATTTAAATTGAAACAATTTTGAAATTTTAAATCAGCATGTCTTTAGATTTATTGTTGTTCATTTTTCTTTTGTTTGGTTGCAACCACATGGCTCCCATTTAAAAGTGATAAAATAAGATGAATGGATGTTATGGTGACATGAAGGAAAATTAAAAGAAGAAGAGGAATATAATTGACTTGTGAATGCTCCCTATACAATGTATACAGTATATACAGAGTACAGGAGGGTATATCTGCTTGTGAATTCTCCCTATACAATGTATACAGTATATACAGAGTACAGGGGGTAGATCTGCTTGTGAATGCTCCCTATACAATGTATACAGTATATACAGATTACAGGAGGTAGATCTGCTTGTGAATGCTCCCTATACAATGTATACAGTATATACAGAGTACAGGAGGGTATATCTGCTTGTGAATGCTCCCTATACAATGTATACAGTATATACAGAGTACAGTACAATACAGACATACACAACATAATTAAAATTGATCTACAAAGTTAAATATTGATCCTCAAATAAAAAATCCCAAACTAAAATAGTTAGAAAGTTGCCAGATGGAGAACTAACCTGTTCTGCAGCAAAATGTCATTCTCCAAGCTCAAAATATCCAAATTTACATTGGAGGGGAAGACTTGCCCTTTAACAATCAGTTAATTCATTTTCATGAACGATTGCCCTCAATGCAGTGTTTGCTTTCCACCCTGATAACTTGTTCATTTCTATCTAAATGTGTTTTGATTTGCAGCCAGGTGGTTCTATAAAGGGTCCCTGTTTACAATGTGATCCGTCTGATAGGGGTTTATAGGATGAACTGGACTTGGCTATGAGCACGGCATGTAGGATATATCTTATTAGATACATGGGAAGGAACTTTTAGTTTCATTTTATAAAAACATTGGAAAGATAAGCGACAGTTTCCGTGTGTTTAGACATTGAGCCTTATACACATTTTTATTCATAGCCGGATTTATGAGTTTGTACGTTTGTACTCGGACTTTTTACACCTCCAAACTCGTCGACATATTTTCAATAATTAGTGAAAATTTTAATCAATAACCCTGAACTTTAGAGTTCCATATCCCTGGAACGCGGCGTTTGGTACATTTGAGGGTTACTGGCGAATTTGAGGGTTACCGAACGCTGCATTCGAAGGGTTATCACCAAATTCAAGGCTTACCAAATGCCACATTCAGGGTTTAGCGAACGGCGAAAGTTCAATGCCGAAGCCTGACAGTTGCCAGATCGTGAGGAAAGATACAGGGTTATTCAATTAAAGTTCTTATCGTTAAAAATGGTGCTAATTTTGTCCCAACCAATCAGATGTTAGCTTTCAAATGTTAAATAAGATCTGATTGGATGGGGCAAAACTAGCACCATTTTTAATGATAAGAACTTTTATTGAATCTCCCAGTTAATGTTTAAACAAGTTTTGGTGACAGTGACATGTTCCCCAGACCATTTCCCATGTCCCAGAGCCATTTACAGTAAGTCACCATTGTTATTTTATCTGTATTTAATTAGAACTTTTCAAACTATTTTTCCCCATTGATATTAATGGGTTGATTTTTGAACTATTGAACTTTAGGAAGTTCGGCCATCTCTAGTCATAGCTTGAAACAAATAAAATAATCTGTCAAAGTCCCATGTAAAGTCAAGTCCCCGTGAAATTTCTAACCCCTCCTCATCTCTAAGTCATTGGCTCAGACATGCTCAGTTTGCTTTTAAAAACCCAGGGAGAGGAGCTGCCCAATCATATTCATTATCATATTGATAATGAATATGATATATGATATTGATAAGGGGGGTTAAGGTTTTTAACTGTAGAACTTGCTGAAGCAAAATGTTTTTCTGACCTTTGTCTGGTGCTGGAAATCTCCAAAAACATTTGTATCTCTGGTTAGAGATTATTTACCAAGGTGAATGATACATTGTTCTAATCAGAGTAGATTTAAACATATATCAAGGGAAATGTGTCTTTGGTCTTGTGATGCCACCTAGTGGACAGTAATTTCTACTTCAGGTATATTATCTACAAAAAACCCACATGGAAGAGGATTCTGTGCCCTCTGGTGGATATACTGGGAATAACACACACTAGATGTGGAACCAGAGCGCCATCTATAGCAAGGGTGGGCAATTAAATTTCACAGGGGGCCGCATGAGAAACTTGGATTGTGGCGAAGGGCCGGGCAGTCTGGTTTGCAAAGTGACCTGATATTTATGGAGGATTAAGTGGAATGTAAAGACATTTTCTACCTCCAGCCTCTATCTTGGTCCAGGGCCTGAATTCTGGGAGGGATTTCCCAACTGATATTGATGGGTGGATATTGTATGAAATATTTGCCATAAAGTTACATTATAATGAACCGTTCCTCATAATTAATAATCCCTTGTAACTATACTCCTCTCTGATTGGTCAGTAATCCTGGTCCACCGTTCTGTAACGCTGGGTCTGCCATATGTATTGTGTCTTACTCCACATGCCCTCTGTCTTCATTCACCATCATCTCAGTGTCTAGTAGCTGAATATTGGGGCTGGTTAGTAGAATCCGCCAGTCTGGTATATGTACAGAGAATGATCCCCAGCGCCATGCTGGTTTGAATGTGGGTTCAATGGACAGGGATGATACATAATTCAGTTTGTTGGGACTCACATTACACAATGAGTATGAGACATTGAAAAACGAGATGGGAAGTCACAGTCACATAATATGGGGGTTAATGTTTGTAGGAAAGTCCATTGTCTGGACTGGACAGACCTTCACCTATTAACTCTGTCAATGTTTGTCTTTCCCGAGATGCCAACCTGATATCTTGTACCAACCAAGACGTTTACCGTCTCCAGACACCAAATTTTACACCTGTTAAAATATCCAAGTGTATTGCAAGGAACGTTCCCCCCCAACTATGGGGAATATTTATTAAAGAACAGAATCTTAAATTTGCTATACTTCACCTTTAACACGTCTGTAACATGGGATTAACACGTGTATTTGTAACATTGTTGCGATTTTCCACGGTTGGAATTTGCAACCTTGATCAAAAAATAATGACGCCCCCTACAGGTGATCAGTAACATGAATTGGTTTATACCATGATGCTCCATTCTACAGTAATGGTAATAACTGATATTGCAGATTTATAAATAGACCCCTATGGGGCACGGTATTGCAAAACTGCAATGCTCCACCTATACAGTTATTGAAAAAATACCAACTGGTATTGGTATAATTACCAGATTGATGATTGTGGCAATAACTGCCCCATTGTTTCTCAATAAATAATGCAGCTATAAACTACTGGTGACATCTAATAACCTTATAATTTACAGTTGGGGGTGCATTATGCATTATATAAACCACCAGTATCAGTATTTTATGACCATTGTTTTGCCATATTCCTTGAGACTGCTGTAAGACTCTGTAACTATGTTTTGAATTTATGTTTGTGACATGATTATACACCGGGGGTGTCCAATGTACTGCAGCCAGCAGGGGGCACTAGTGACACTTCCTTTTATAACCCCGCCACAGTCTGTCACTGGTTTGGTATATAGTTTACAGGTCAATGTTAAAGGTAAAGGGACAGTCATTTCAGCCAATAAGAAATAACCTGATATCCGCCAATTGCAACAAGTATAATGAAAGCCAAATTGCAGTCACTGTGGGTAAATATGCAGCTGATTGGGGTTGGGATCTGGTCTCTCCATTTACCAGGTTTTTATTTCTATATAAATAGCACATGGACATGGAATTTGCCAACGCCCAAACCCAACCTGGCCAACTGGAAGTCAGGTCTAAGGTTGATAGTTGTAGTTTCGGCACAATATATATTTAGGAGATAACTGGGTTGTAGACGTAGTGTGTCATCCAATAGAAACATCACAAACACCCTGGTCTGGATTAAAGGGAATGTAAATATTACTGTCCAATCCCATCAGGTGGCCATTAAACCAGTAACCAATCAGATTGTGCGGAGTGGAGAGGGTTAATATCCACCCTCCCCTGTGTACAGAGTCTATCAGCTGCCAGAATCCCAGTGACCTTTATACTATAATCAGACAGGAAGGGCCCATTAGATTGGGAGCCGCTCCCTGACCACTGATCCCTCTGTCTGGAATTTGGGACAGAGCTAAAGAATGGGGCTCATCTCCTACCTCCTCTCCTACCTCCCCGGGGTACCCTGGCATTTCTGGGGCGGCGTGGACTCCCTTCTGCAAGGTGAGGTGCCCTGACCTTCTGGCACTGAAAGGGTTACATTTCTATAGCTAACTGCGTATTGGCTTGTTCAGTAGATGGTCCCTGGGGGAGAAGGTGTTAATATGGATTTTAATGGGTGTTTTCCCTTTAAAGCGACACATTGTGCTCAGGCGAACAGCTAATTACCAAACATTCTGTGATATGGGGGGGGAGTCTGGCAGGGAATGCTGGGAAATGTAGTGAGGTTAATAGACTGATACCACTGTGGGAGTTTCACTTACATTAGTATTTATGACTCTTTGCTGTACACTTTGTAAACTACACATTTCTGCCAATCTAGGCCTGGCCTTGAAACCTAATTTTGAAACTACAATTCCCAGAATCCTTTTACAGCCTGTGTCATAGTAACGTTTCTAGATTGTGTTTTGCACAGATTAACGCACAGGAATCCATACAAAACCGCGAGCATTGTCGCACGCGATTCTTGCACATGCGTTACCAAAGCGCGAACGGAAGTGCAAGCGCATCGGAAATTGCGTGAGTTTTCGCTTTCCCGCATTTACCATTTTAGCTAGTGTGGCCAAGCCTTTATACTAATGTTACCATAAACCCACAGATCTGATTGGGGGACTTCACAAAACGGAGGTTCTGATTGGTCATTACAGAAAGGGAGCTCAGGTTACAATTTACACCTGTTAGATAATGAAGTGAACCTGATCTTAGCACAGCTCTGTGCAATGGATGTGTATCTAATGTTTTAAAGGGGAATGTTGGAGGGTAGGATGTGCCCCACTGCTGTGCATCATATACAAACGTGACTGCCAGTGTTTATATCCGCTACGGTAACGTGGCTCTAAATCTAAGGGCCCAGTTGGGAATTTGGACCCTTTAGGGCTCATTCACACTGAGCTGCATGTGCAATGTAAGTGGATGGCGCTGTTCATATTGTGGCGCTGTGATGTAGTGTAGTTTTAAGAACACACTGAATACAGCAGTTTGGTGCGTTAATGGACAGTGTGGCTATTGAAAATAATGGTCAGCGTTGTGCGTTCATCCGTGTGTGTCAGAACCGCAATTTAATAATAGTCTATGAGAATGCAAAAAAAGCAAACAGGCAGACAAACTTATTTTTTGTGGGTTTTTTTGTTTCCTGTGGTTTTCCAAAAAATGAACACTAACGCAAAAGGCCAGAAAATCGCATGTCTGTTAACCCGCAAACAGACAGAAAATTGCATGTCTGTTAACCCGCAAAAGGCCAGAAAATCGCATGTCTGTTAACCCGCAAACAGACAGAAAATTGCATGTCTGTTAACCCGCAAACGGACAGAAAATCGCATGTCTGTTAAGTTGCTCTTCTGCAAGAAAAGAAAATACAAACTAAACAGGACCCCCCTCACCATCTGCTACACCCTGCTGGTTATCTACATGCAAGGTGAGTTCTCTGTGTTTATTTCTTTGATTGGCGGGGGAGTATTGGGGGGTCCTGTTTAGTTTGTATTTTCTTTTCTTGCAGAAGAGCAACGGGGGGTCCTGTTTAGTTTGTATTTTCTTTTCTTGCAGAAGAGCAACACCAGAATCCCACCGTACAAATGGCCTATCAGACAGTGTTCGTCCGCATGGGGGGTCTCCTGATTCTGATGTTGACCGTGGGAAGGTGGGCGGATATTCTCCATATCATCCTCTCTCTGGCTGGAGAACTCTGGTGCCTTCTTCATGCTGGGGAGATGTTGGAGATCTGTAGAGAGACGGTAAGAGGACAGAAATGTGCCCCAGTAACTCGTATCAACCCCAATATTCCACCCCCACCTGGTCAGGTTAGCAGGTAGAGATCAGGTTAGCAGGTAGAGATCAGGTTAGCGGGATAGGGTTTTTAGGACAACCGACATTTAAAGGGATAGGGTTATACGACAACCGACATTTAAAGGGATAGAGTTATAGGACAACCGACATTTAGTGGCAGCCATATTTAAAGGGTAACTAAAGTAAAAAAAACAAATTTAGATTTATCCTCAATAAAAGATAGTTTTATGGTTGTAAACACAAAAAAGACATACCCCCCTCAACCAGACCCAGGTACACACACCTACTGATCTACTTATCCATTACTGTGGCAGCCATACTTAAAGGGTAACTAAAGTAAAAAAAACGAATTAGATTTATTCTCAATAAAAGATAGTTTTATGGTCGTAAACACAAAAAAGACATACCCCCTCAACCAGACCCAGATACACACACCTACTGATCTATTAATTAATTATGGTCGTAGCTCTTAAAGGGTAGCTAAAGTCAAAAAAACTAATTTAGATTTATCCTCAGTAAAATATAGTTTTATGATTGTAAACACAAAAAAGACGTACTCCCTCAACCAGACCCAGGTACACACACCTACTGATCTACTTTTCCATTATGGTGGCAGCCATATTTAAAGGGTAACTAAAGTAAAAAAAACAAATTTATTTCATTTTCCAAGTCCTGCACAATAGACTGGTTTTCTTTCCTGGTTGCAGAACAATTTGTAGATTATTTTGCTTTGCCTCTGTCCAGAGTCTTACGTCTTGATTGGTTTTTCTTAACACCTTTCAACTGGCGTCCGATATTGTATTATTATTATTATCATTATCATTAGTATTATTATTAGTATCATTATTATTATTATTATTATAATATTATTATTATTATCATTATTAATATCAAATTAATTATATTAATCCTTCTTCTTCTTCCATTCCATTAATGGTCTCTTCTTCCGTCTCTTCTTATCTTCCTTTTATTGTTCTTTCTTATCTCCTTCTTCTTCCTTTGCTTGCCCCCGCCCATTCCTGATTCTTTCTCTTTCTTCTTCTTCTTCCGTTTTACTTCTTCCGCTTTTTGACCGTACTCCTCCCACATTTTTTTGAGCTAGGACCATGAAATTCTGGTACAGACTGCGGGGCCAAATATATGAGACTTGCTGTCTCTAGCTTTAAGGAATCTGCGGGAAGCGTTACGGCGTTATCCTGCGAATTTCGTACATTATTACCCATAACTATAATGGTAACAATCCCTTAATGTGGATATTTCAAAAACTGTTTTTGTTTCGTGGTCATAATACAAATGGGTTATACCCCCCAACCCCCCCACAACAGACCCAGGTACACACCCACTTACTGACCCTACCTTTCCATTCCCAGGGAAAGCCATATTTATAGGTAACTCAAGTCAAAAAAACTAATTTAAGATTTTCCTCATAAAGATAGTTTTATGGTTATAACACAAAAAGACATAACCCCCTCAACCAGACCCATGTTCCACACCCTACTTACATCTACTATCCATTATGTGGCACCAATACTTAAAGGGTAACTAAAGTCCAAAAAAAATACTAAGTTAAGATTTAGTATTCTAATAAAATATAGATGATGGTTGTAAACACAAAAAAGACATACCCCTCAACCAGACCCCAGGTACACACACCTCCTGACCTACCTTTCCATTCCCATGGAAGCCATATTTAAATGTGTTAAATACAGTCAAAAAAAAACGAATTATGATTTTTAATCCTCAATAAAATAGTTTTATGGTTTTATAAACACAAAAAAGACATACCCGCATCAAACCAGAACCATGTAAACACCCCCTACTTGATCTACACTTTCCATTACTGTGGCAGCCATACTTAAAGGGTACCTAAAGTCAAATAAAATACTAATTTAGATTTACTCTCATAAAAATATATATTGAATGTTGTAAACAAAACAACAAAGACATAACCCCTCAACCAGACCCAAGGTCACACACACCTACTGACTACTTATCCATTTACCGTGGCAGCCAGATTTAAAAAGGGTAACTACAGTCCAAAAAACAAATTTAGATTTATGCCCTCAATAAAAGATAGTTTTTTGATGGTTGTAAACCAACAAAGACTTCCCTCAACCAGACCAGGTACCACACACCTACTAATCTACTTATCCATACTTGTGGCAGCCCATACTTAAAGGGTTACAACTAAAAAATGCTAATTTGATTTATTCTCAATAACAATATAGTTTGATGTTTTTAAACAAAAAAAGCATACCCCCTCAACAGAACCTAAGGGTAACATACACCTCTGATTAACTTAATCCATTACTGTGGCAGCCATACTTAAAGGGTAACTAAAGTAAGACAAAAAAATAATTTGATTAATAAAAAAAAGGTTTTGTTTTTTTAAACCCCATGTGGCACATTACATACACCTACTGATCTACCTTATCCATTACTGTGGCAGCCATAACCTAAAGGGTAACGAAAGTAAAAAAATTTTTTTTGACCAATTCAAAAAAGCTTGCTTTTTTAAACCCCCAACGGACACAGTCACACACCTAACTGATCTAACTTATCATTATCTGTGGCAAGCCATACCCTAAAGTGTAACATGGAAACATAAAGGTTCCAAAAAAAACACATTTAAAAACAATATCAAAAAGATCAGAGAAGATTCAAGAAAAAGTTTTCTTATCATTGGAAATGGTGCTAATTTTGCCCTACCAATCAGATGTTAGCTTTCAGATTTTTGGGCTGGGTACCACAAGTTGTTTTTTGTCACCAAATCACGTTCCTAGAAACTCATCATTCCCACTATTGAGTTTTTTTTTACAATCTGGGCAAGCAAACACACATTTCCCCTTCCAAATGCGCTTCTTCCAGCAAATTCAAAAGTTAATACCTAAACTTTTCCCTTTTCTAGGTTTACATACTATACATAAAGTATACTTAATATACATTATTATCATTACTATACATTGATATACAATATTATACATTACTATACATTATTATACATTATTTATCTTATTCTACATTACATCCCTTATTATACATTATGATACATGATCATACCTTATTATACATACTATAACATTACTATACATTATTATACAATACTAATACATGATTATACCTTACCTCTACATTACTATACATTATCATACCATTACTAACTTATCATACATTACTATACATTAGTATAGATTATTATCATTCATATTACATTATTATACATACTAGTACATTATTATACATTCCTATACATTACTATGACAATACTATACATTATTATCATTAATTATACATTATCATACATTACTATACCTTACTAGACATTAATTTTCTATATTACTATACATTATATACCCTTATCATACTTACTATACATTAATTATACATTACTATACATTACCTATACCTACTATACATTACTATACATTTTTAATATATTATTATACTTCTCATACATTTACTAGACATTATTATACTTAACTATACATTAATTTACATTATCATACATTACTATACCATTATTATAAACAGACTATACATTACTAATACATTATTATCTATTTACTATACCATTACTATAGATACTATACATTATTAATATATTTACTATCATACTATACATTAACTATCATTAATTATATATTACTAGCATTATATTACTAACATTACACATACCTTACTATACCTTATTATACATTACTATACATAATTATATATTACTATACTTATTTACATTTCCTATACATTACTAAATACATTACTAAACTATACATTACTATACATTATTTATATATTAACTATACATTATTATACATTAACTATACATTATTAATGACTTAAACTACATTACTATAATACATTAATTAATATATTATAACTTTTCCATTACTTTTACATTACTATACAATTACTATACTTATTATACATTACTATTATATTCTATACCTTATTATCATTACTATACATTATTATACATTACTATACATTATTATATATTACTATACATTATTATACATTATCATACATTACTATACATTATTATACATTACTATACATTACTATACATTACTATACATTACTATACATTATTATACATTACTATACATTATTAGACATTACTATACATTATTATACATTACTATACATTACTATACATTACTATACATTATTATACATTACTATACATTATTAATAATTACTATACATTACTATAACATTATTATCCTTACTATATATTAGTATACATTACTATAACCTTACTATACTTACTATTATACATTACTATACATTACTATACATTACTCTACATGACTTACTTATTATACATTACTATACTTATATCCATTACTATACATTTCCTATACATTACCATACATTATTATACATTACTATACATTACTATACTTATTATACATTAACGATCTTATTATACCTTACTATACATTATTATACCTTCTATACATTATATACATTTACTATACTTCTATACATTATTATACATTACTATACATTACTATATATTATTATACATTATTATACATTACTATATATTATTATACATTACTATACATTACTATACATTACTATTATACATTACTATACATTACTATACATTATTATACATTACTATACATTATCTATACCTTACAGTATACATTACTATCATACCATACATTTATTATACCCTTACTATAACATTACTATACATTAATTATACATTATTATACATTATTTATACCTTACGATACATTACTAATACCCCCCCATTACTATACTTTATTATAATTACGATAACATTAATTATACATTTATATACATTATCATTATTACCCTCCTTTGGTGGTTCACCTCTTGTGTTTCCCCCCCCCCCCCCCCCCCCGTGTTCACACATTTATAAACCCAAAATCAACCAAAAGTCCCTTTTAAGGACTAACCCCTCCTTTTACGTCAATTGAGAGGGCTTCGGGTGTTTTATTTCGGTCTGTCATTTGTATACATTCTATATATACAGATATATAGGAGAGCGAAATGCAGGCCTGTGGCAAGGAGGACGAGGCCAAGGCAGAGTCCTCTGCAACGTGATTGTTTAGAGGCCGATGTTGGCACAATGCAGTCCTGCTGCTGGTCAGGAGCCCCCTGGCCCTTCACAGCCAGGCAAACAGGGGCCCAATATGTTTCTATGGTAAACCGGGCTATGGCTATCGATCCTGATCAGGAGGCCAGGTAGTTGATTTGGATTACACACCTCCCCTTCCCCTCCTCCCCTCCTTTTTTTTCCCCCCCCCCTCCTCACAGGATAATGTGCCTTCCAAGCCCTCCCCTGTGGCTCTACTGTGGGCATGGACCCTGATCCTGTCTATCAGGAGGTTTATTGACTATCTGGTTCCAAACCTTGGATCCGGAGGAGAGTCCACAGGAGATTTTTCTCCACACTATGTTGGCGCGAGTGTGGTGGAGGCAGGAGCTGCACCGATGCCTGTGGCAGAGGAAGAAAGTGGTTCAGTGCACAGGGGGGGGCAGGAGGCTGAAAGCTTCATCATGCCGAGCAAGTCCAGAGACAGCACCAGGAATTATAGTGATGTTCCACTGAAGCTTGCCCCTCATGTTTAGTGACCAAAACGCCGTCCAACCTCCAGTGATTGAGTGGACGAATGGAGTGTCACGGCCATTCATGGGCCACCAGTGGAGAGGAGGAGCGGAGAGTGGGTGTCTGAGGCAGAGGCGCTCAGAGCTGGAAACCCAGAGCCAGGACTGGCGTCAGGTGCAGAGCAGCAGCAGTGCACCTAGTACTGTGCATGGAGACGGACCCCATTAGCATTGGTGCCAGTGCTCACAACAGCAAGGTGACCTCTGCTCCAAGCCCGGAGCAGTGGCCTCAGAAGTTCTTGGAGCAGATTGACAGAAACTGTCCCCCCAGTCACCGCACTCAGCGCTCACGGCCGGCTTAGCCAACTCTCCTGGCGGTGCAGCTGCGCCCATTCCGTCTGGTCAGACGGTGCCACCGTCAGGATTTTGGTGAGCTGTTTGTCACCCTTTAGCGATAGTATCCACAACTCCTGGGCCAGAGTTGTGCCTGGCAGACCCCCCGCCAACCTCTCAGTAGGCAAGGTCGCGTGTTGCCAATGCCACTAATACACATCTCTGCCCTTCCCTTGGGCATAGTCACACACGTTTCCGTGCCTGGCCCATGTTCTCAACCCTGGTTTTCCAGCGGTTCCTTATCAAGTACCCTGGGTTGCAGGAGGTACTGAAGGAATGGCTCGGAGGGTGCCGAGCCACTTCCAGAGGGTCATACCCGGCACACTCGTCGGTCCGAGTTCCAGCACCACCTGCGGCAGACCACTTGAGATGCTACACCCCCACCCGCACCCCGCTGGAAACTCTAAGTCCCTCATGATTATGCTGAGGCTGCTCCAGCAAAGGCGCCAATCATGGACTATTTTGCACCATTTACAAAAGTACAAGATCAGGCTCTGGGAACCTGGGTTTTTCCTTTTACCCAGGCAGTGGTCGGCTGCCTTAGGGATTCTTTATCGTGGTGCTCCGGCACCGATTTGAGAGGCCACCAGGAATGGTAAAGTCGTGGTGGATGCCACATCTCAGGTACATCCCTGCTGGTTGTTCCTCCCTGAGCAGACCTACGAAAGGACGGGGCATCCTGACAGGGCACTGCCTGCAGAGCAGCAGCTACGGGAAGAGGAGGATGACTATACCGTCTTCTATCTGAGCCCCATGGATCACGGTACAGAGCAGGCCTTTCTGATGATGAGATTTTGTTTGAACTTGAACCATTGGGAATGGGGGAAAAAACTCCACCCTCCCACGTAATCACATGTCATCGTACGTACATTCGAGGGTTACATTCGGTAACCCTCGGATGTAAAGTCGATTTCAGTAACCCTCTAATGTACAAGGTGATTTCGGTACCCCTCGAATGTACAAGAATCCGATTTCGGTAAACCCTCGAATGTACAAGTCGATTTTTCGGTAACCCTCGAATGTACAAGCGATTCGGTAACCCCTCGAATGTACAAGTCGATTTCGGTACCCCTCGAATGTCAAGTCGATTTCGTTAACCCTCAAAATGTACAGTCGATTTTCAGTACCCTCAAAGGGTACAAGTTCGATTCCCGTAACCCTCGAATGTACAAGTCGATTTCAGCAGTACCCTCGATTTACCAGTCGATTTCAGTAAACCTCGAATGTACAAGTCGATTTTCGGTAACCCTCGAATGTACAAGTCGATTTCATTAACCCTCAAATGTAAAGTCGATTTCATAACCCTAAAGATGTACAAGTCGCATTTTCAGTAACCCCCCCTCGAATGTACAAGTCGATTTCAGTAACCCCCCTCAATGTACAGGTCGATTTCGGTAACCCTCAAATGTACACGTCGATTTCCAGTAACCCCTCGAATGTACAAGTCGATTTCGTAACCCTCGTAATGTTCAAGTCGAGTTTCGGTAACCCTCGAATGTAACAAGTCCGATTTCGGTAAACCCTCAAATTGTACCAGTTCGATTGCGGTAACCCCAAATGTACACGTCCGATTCGGTCAACCCTCGAAAGTCCAGTCGATTTCGGTAACCCTCAATGTTACAAGTCTATTTCGGTAACCCTCAAATGTACAAGTCGATTTCAGTAACCCTCGAATGTACAAGTCGATTTTCTGTAACCTCGTGGTTCAAGTCGAATTTCGTAACCCTCGAATTGTACAAGTCGATTTCGGTTAACGCCTCAATGTACAAGTCCGATTTCAGTAACCCTCGAATGTACAAGTCGATTCAGTACCCTCAAAAATTTACAATCCGATTTCGGTAAACCCTCGAATGTACCAGTTTCGATTTCTCGGTTAACCCTCGAATGTACAAGTCGATTCGGTAACCCTCAAATGGACAAGTCGATTTCGGTAACCCCTCAAATGTACAAGTCCGATTTCAGTAACCCTCGAATGTACAATTCGATTTCAGTAAACCCTCGCATGTACAAGTCGATTTCAGTAACCTCGAATGTACAAAGGTCGATGTCCAGTAACCCTCGAATGTACGAAATCGATTTCATTAACCCTCGAATGTACAGTCGATTTCATAACCCTCGTAATGTACAAGTCGATTTCAGTAACCCTGCGATGTAACCAAGTCATTTCAGTAAACCCTCGCATGTACAAGTCGATTTTCAGTAACCCTCGAATTGTACAAGTTCGATTTTCAGTAACCCTCGAATGTACAGTCGATTTCCAGTAAAACCTCGAATGTACAATGTCGATTTTTTCGGTAACCCTCGATGTACAAGTCGATTACGGTACCCTCGAATGTACAAGTCGAGTTCGGTAACCCCTCAGGATGTACAAGTCGATTTCGGTACCCTCGAATGTACAAGTCGAGTCAGTACCCTCGAATGTACAGTCGATTTCAGTAACCCTCGATGTAAACAATTCGATTTCAGTAACCCTCGAATGTACCAAGTCGATTTCATAACCCTCGAATGTACAAGTCTAATTGTCAGTAACCCTCGAATGTACAAGTCGATTTCCAGTAACCCTCGAATGTCAACAAGTCGATTTCAGTACCCTCGAAGTCAATCATTTCGGTAACCCGCGAGGCTACCAAGTCGATTTCAGTAGAACCCTTAATGTACAAGTCCGATTTCGGTAACCCTCGAATTAACAGTCGATTTCGGTAACCCTCGAATGTACCAAAGTCTATTTCGGTAAACCCTGCATGTACCAATCCGATTTCGGTAAACCCCTCGAATTACAAAGTCGCATTTCAGTAACCCCTCGATGTACAAGTCGATTTACGGTAACCCTCGATTTCAAGTCGATTTCGGTAACCCTCGAATGTACAAGTCCGCTTTTCAGTAACCCTCGAATGTACAAGTCTATTTTCGGTAAACCCTCGAATGTACACGTCGATTTCTGTAACCCCTCGATGTTCAAGGTCGTTTGCGTAACCCCTCGAATGGTACAAGTCCGAATTTTCGGTAACCTAGAATGTTCAAGTCGATTCAGTACCCTAGAATGTACCAATCGATTTTCGGTAACACGCGCAATGTTCAAGTCGATTTCAGGTAAACCCTCGAATGTACCAAGTCGGATTCGGTAACCCTCGAATGTACAAGTCGATTTCAGTGTAACCCTCGAATGTACAGTCGATTCAGTAAACCCTCGAATGTAACAAGTCGATTTCAGACCTCTTGGTATTTAGACCCCTCGAATGTATCAAGCTCGATTTCGAGTAACCCTCGAATGTACAAGTCGATTTCAGTAACCCTCGATGTACACAAGTCGATTTCGGTTACCCTGAACAAGTGATCGGGACCTCGTGCAAGGCGATTCGAGTTAACCCTCGAATGTACAGGTCGAATTTCGGTTCAACGCTACCGAATGATTTCGTAACCTTTCGATTATCCAAGTCCGATTTGGTTATAACCTCGAATGTAACAGTCGATTTCGAACCCTCGAATAACCAAGTCGATTCGTATACCCTCGAATGTAACAATTCGATTTCAGTAACCCTCGAATGTCAAAGTCGATTTCGGTAACCCCTCGAATGTTTCAAGTCGGATTTCGGTAACTCCTCGATGTTTCACACGTCGATTTCGAGAACCTCGAATGTACAAGTCGTTTCGGTAAACCCTCGATGTAATCAAGTCGATTTCGGTAACCTCGAATGTTTACAAGTCGATTTTCGGTAACCCTCGAATGTACAAGTCGATTTCGGTAAACTCGAACTCGATTTCGGCCCAAGTCAAGCGATTTCAGTACCCTCGAAGTACAGTGATTTCGGTAACCCTCGAATGTTCAAGTCGGATTTCGGTAAACCCGAATGTGCAAGTCGATTTCAGGAACCCCGAATGTAATCGATTTCCGGGTGAACCACTCAATGTAACAAGTCCGATATTCAGTGAAACCCCTCGAATGTACAGCATTTTTCCGAGTAACCCTCGAATGTACAAGTGATTTCAGTAACCGTGACAGTCGATTCGACTAAGAACCAAGTCATTTCAGTAACCCTCGAATATACAAGTCGATTCGGAAGACCCTCGAATGTACAAGTCGGATTACGGTAACCCTCGACGAAGTACAAGTCGATTCGTAACCCCCGGTGACGTACATGGTGGATTCAGTTACCTGATTGTAGCGTATCGCGACCCTCGTAATGTACAAGTCATTTCGTAACACCTCGAATGTAACAGTCGGATTTCGGTTAACCCTGACAGGTTACAAGTCGTATTCCGGTAAACCCAGTCGAAATGTAAACAAGGTCGATCTGTTCGTAACCCTCTAATGTACAAGTCGATTTTCGGTAACCCTCGAATGTCAAGTTCGATTTCGTAACCCTCGAATGTACAAATCGATTTCAGTAACCCTCGAAGTTGTTACAGTCGATTTCAGTAGAACCCTCGAATGTCAAGCGATTTCGGTAACCTCTCGTCCATCGATTTCTTAACTGTCGATTATCATATCATTTTGGAAACCCATCGATGTACAAGGTCGATTTTCTGACGTAACCCCTCGACTGTAAACAGTCGATTTCGGTAACCCTCGAAATGTACAAGTTCGATTTCGGTAACCCCTCGAATTGGTACAAGATTCATCTTCGGTAACCTCGATGTACAAGTCGATTTCGTAACCCTCGATAATGTACAAGTCCGATTTCGGTAAACCCTGATGTAAAGTCGGATTACCCGATGTTACATCATTCTACTGAATGTACAAGTCGATTTCTAGTAACCCTCAAGTACAAGTCGATTTCGGTAACCCTCGACGGGCATCAGTCGTTTCACCGAATGTACAGTATCGTACCCTGATGTATCAAGTCATTTTCAATAACCCCTCGATCATAAAGTAGATTTCGGGTAACCTGCGACTGTTACAAGGCGATTTCGTAAACCCTCGAATGTTCAAGTCGATTTCGGTAACACCTCGAATGTTCAAGTCGATTTCGGTAAAACCCTCGAATGTACAAAGGTCGATTCAAACCCGCGAATGTTAAGTCGATTTCAGATACCTCGAATTTGTACAGATTCGATTTCGGTAACCCTCTGAGATTGTACAAGTCGAATTCGTAACCCTCGAATGTACAAGTATCGATTTCTAACTCGAAGTAAAGCGCCAATAAACGCATTGTACAAGTCGATTTCAGTAACCCTGGAATGTCCAACTATTGTCGTAGTAACTAATGTTACACGTATTTTCGAACCCTCGAATGTATACAAGTCGATTTTCAGTAACCCTCAATGTAACAGTTCGATTTCAGTAACCCTCGAATGTACAGTCGATTTCGGTTACCCCTCCGAATGTACCAGTGATTTTGTAACCCTCGAATGTACAAAGTTCGGACTTGCAGGTACCTGCTCAAATGTACACAGTCGATTCAGTACCATCACCCAAATGTACAAGTCGATTTCGGTAACCCTCAAATGTACCACAAGTCGATTTCAGTAACCCTCAGACTGTACAAGTCGATTAACCCTCAATGTAACACAAAACAAAACAAAAAAACAGTCCGATTGGGCACAACCCCTCAATCAAGTCGATTCTACCGATATTGTACAGTTCGTCGTTACCGATGTACAAGTATTGTTTGGTACCCGGAATGTTAACAAGTCGGATTTCAATAGGTAACCTCCAGACATCGTCGTAACAATGTACCAGCATTTCGGTAACTCTCGATGTACGTGTTGTACAACGCGAATACTTCGGTATACCCATCGATGTTACAAGTCGAGATTTCGGTAAACCCTCGTATTAAACAAAGGCGATTTCGGAAAACCCTCGTAATGTACAGTCGATTTCAGGTAACCCTCGAATGTACACCATAGTCGATTCGGTAACCCTCGAATGACAAGCTCGGAATCGTCCCGTGTTTTAACCCCCGAAATGACTACAAGTCGATTTCGGTAACACTCTAATGGACAACGGATCATTTCGGTACCCTCGAATTTGTATCTTTGTAACCCTCAGATGTACAAGCGATTTCGGTTACCGCTTGAATGTTACCAGTCGGATTTCAGGTAACCCTCGAATGTACAGTCCGATTTTCGTACGCTTCGAAATGTAACAAGTCGATTCGGTAGAACCCTCGACTGTACAAGTCGATGTATCGGAACCCTCGAATGTACAGTCGATTTCGGGTAACCCTGAAGGTAAAGTCATTGCGGTAACCCTCGAATGTACAATGTCGATTTCGGTAACTCCTCGAATGTTACAATCCCATTTCAGTAACCCTCGAATGTACATAGTCGATTTCAGTTAACCCTCGCATGTACAAAGTCGATTTTCGGTAACCCTCGAATGTCAACAAGTCATTTCCGTAACCCTCGAAATGTACACACAGAGTCGATTTCGGTAACCCTCGAATGTAAACAAATTTCGATTCGGTACCCTCGAATGTACCAGTCGATTTTGGTAACCCTCGCATGTACAAGTCGTTTCGGTAACCCTCGAATGTACAAAGGTCGATTTCGGTAAACCCTGGCGAATGTACAAGTCGATTTTTTGTAACCCTCGAATGTACAAGTCCGATTCGGTAACCCCTCGAATGTACAAGTTTTATTTTCGTAGCCTCGAATGTACAGCCCGATTCGGAACCTCGAAAGTCAAATCGATTTCGGAACCCTTGAAATGTACAAGTGCATTTCGGTAGACCCTTGAATGTGACAAGTCGATTTTCGGTAACCCTCGCATGTACAGTTGGGAATTTCGTAACCCCGAATGTAACAAGCCGATTTCGGGAACCTCGGGATGTAACAAGTTCGCTTTTCGGTAACCCTTGAATGTAAAGGCCGATTCGGTAACGGTCCTTGAATGGTACAAGTCGATTTCCGGTAACCCATCTGAAAGTACAAGTCGATTTCGGTAACCCTTGAATGTCAACCGATTTTTTCGTCCCCGTGAATGTACAAGTTCGAGTTTCGGGTTAACCCGCGAATTGTACAGTTGACGTTCCGGTAACCCTCGGATGTACAAGAAGGTCTATTATCGTAACCCTTGAATGTACCGTCCCGATTTTGGTAACCCTAATGTAACAAGTCGCTTTCAGTAAGTGCCCCTCGAATGTCAAGTCGATATTCAGTAACCCGAATGTACAAGTCGATTTGCAGTAACCCTCGGGGAATGTACAAGCCGATTTCGGTACCCCTCGAAAGTACAATTCGATTTCGTTAACCCTTGAATGTACAAACCGATTTCGTGTAACCCTCGATGACAATCTATTTCGGTAACCCTTGAATGTTACAAGTCGATTTTGGTAACCCTTGAATGTAAGCAGTCCGATTTCGGTAACACCTCGAAAGTACACAATTCGATTTTCGTGTCACCCTTAGAATGTACAATTCCGATTTTCGGTAACCCTTGAATGTACAAGTCGATTTCGTAAGACCCGTCGAGATGTACAATTTGATTTCGGTAACCCTCGAATGTACAGCCGATTTTCGGTAACCCGCGGATGTACAAGGTCGATTTTCGGGTAACCTTTAATGTAAGTCGATTTCGTAATCCCTTGAATGTAACGTCGATTTCAGTAACCCCTCGAATGTACGACGTCGATTTTCAGTAACCCTCGATGTACAAGTCTATGTTCATTAACCTCGAATGTAACAGCCGATTTCGGTAACCCTCGAAGTAACAAGTCGATTTCGGTACCCTTGAATGTACAAACCGATTTCGGTAACCCTCGGAGGTACAATGTCCGTTTCGGTAACCCTCGTATTACAAGTCCGATTTCGGTACCCTTCGCATTTCACAAAGTCGATTTCAAAGTAACCCCTCGAATGTACAAGTCGATTTCAAGTAAACCCTCGATGTACAAGTCGAGTTCGGTAACCCTCGAATGTACAAGTTGAATTTTTTCGGTAACTCCTCGAATGTACAAGTTCCGATTTCGGTACCCTCGAATTTACAAGTCGATGTCGGTAACCCTTGAATGTCAAGTCAGTGTCGGTAACCCTCGAATGTACAAGCCGATTTCGGTAAACCCGCGAAATAGAATGCGGAAGCGGGAAAAAGCCGAGCGTTAGGAAAGGTAAATTTTTTAAATAAGTTTTTGGTTCTTTTCGGGTTCCCCAGACCATTTCCCCATGTCCTGTGTCATTTACAGTACCGACTATTACTATTCATCATCCTTAAAAGGACCGAACTTTCACATTTTTTTCTCCATAGACTTCTCATCCTTTTCGACATCTTAGATTATAACTAATTATTATAAACTATATTTTAATATACTATTATTACATATCACTAATTTAACTAATTTATATTACTCTTATTAATTATAACTATATTATATATACGATTTTATATATACTATTATTACATTATACTATTTAAACTAATTTTTTATATACATTATACATTATAACTATATTATAACTATATTTATATATACTATTATTACATTATAACTATATTATTATAACTATATTTATATATACTATTATTACATTATAACTATATTATCATGACTATATTGATATATACTATTATTACATTATAACTATATTATCATGACTATATTGATATATACTATTATTACATTATAACTATATTATTATAACTATATTATTATAACTATATTTATATATACTATTATCACATTATAACTATATTATCATGACTGTATTGATATTTTAACTATTATTACATTATACTATAATTATTATAACTATATCAATTATACTTATTTATAATATACTATTATTAAAATATAACTAATTATTATAACAATATTGATGTATACCCATTTACATTAGACATAAGTTATTACTACGGTATAACATATATTGATATACCTTATACATATAACTATATTATTACTGTAATAACTATATTGATGTAACCATTATACTTATAACTATATTGTAACGGTAAACTATATTGATATCTAACCATTATACATTATTAAACTATGATTATTTACGTTAACTATATGAATGTATCCCCATTAATACATATAACTATATTATTACGTATCCTATATTATATTACCATTATACATTATACTCTATTTTAACGGATTAACGTATTGATTTATACCATTATACATTCTACTAGATTACTACGTATAACTATATTATTATAACCATTGTACAATTATAACTATATTATTACGGTATAACTATATTGAGTATACCATTGTACATGATCACTATATTATATAACTATTTATTACGGTTCACTAATTGATATATACCATTATACATATAACTATATTTTACGGTATAACTATATTTGATGTATACCATTATACATTAATACTATATTATTTACTCTAACTATATGATTATACCATTATACATTATACCTATATCTACGGTATATAACTATATTGATGTATACCATTGTCCATTATAACTTATATATTACTGTATAACTATATGATATATACATATACCTTATACTATAATTAAATTACCGGTAATAAAACTATATTGAATATACCATTATACCTTATAACTATATTAATTATAACTATATTCTTACGGTATAACTATATTGAATGTAAGCCATTATACATATAACTTATATTATTAACGGATAACATTTGATCTAATAACCAATTATCATTTAACTATATTATTTACGGTATAACTATATTGATGTAGACCATTATCATTATAACTATATTACGGTAATAACTATATTATATATACCATTAATACCTTATAACTAAATTATTACGGTATACTAATATTGATGTATACCATTTATACCTTATACTATATTTTATAACTATATTATTAACGGTAAACCTTAATATTGATTTATACCATATCATTATAACTATATTATTATACCTATATATACGGTAATCACTTATATTGCTGTATACCATTATACTTTAATAACTATATTATTACGTATCAACTATATTGATATATACCATTATACAATTATAACTATATTGACGGTATACTATATTGATAAAACCATTATACATTATAACTATATTTTCGGTATCCCTATATTGATGTACGACCAGTATACAATTATAACTATATTATGATAACATATTATTAGGTATAATATTTTGATGTATAACCATATACATTATACTATATTAATTTACACTTATTATACGGTATAAACTATATGGATATAATACCATTCTACCTTATAACTAAGATTATTACGGTTGACTATATTGATAGTACCATTATACATTATAACTATATATTCCGTATAACTTATATGAATATATACCATTATACATTATAACTATATGATTACGGTATAACTATATTGATATATACCATGATACATTTAACTATATGATTACGGTTAACTATATGGATTATATACCCATTTATACATTATACCTAATTATTATAACCGGTATAACTCATACTTGGATTGTAGTACCATTATACTTATAACTATATTAGTACGGTTACTATATTGATATCTACCATTCTACATTAATAACAGTAAAGATTAGGCTATACTATATTGATGTATCCATTATACATATAACTCGTATTATTATAATATATTATTAACGGTTAATAGTTGATTGTATACCATTATACACTCATCACTATATTATTACGGTAGAACTTATTGATTTATACCTATAACATTATAACTATATTATGTAAAACTCTATATTACGGTATAACTAATTGAATATATACATTTATACATTATACACTATATTATTACGGTATAACATATTGATGTTCCATTCTAATCCATTATAACTATATATTATAAAACTATATTATTTAACGGTATACTATATGAGTAGCCATTATACATTGAACTCGATTAGTACGGTAATAACTATATGGATATATACCATTATAACATTATAACTATATTTTTACTCTAATTATTATAAACTATATTATTACGGGTAATACTATATGGATTATACCATTATACATTATAACTATATATTAAACTATATTTTATTACGGTAACGATCTTGATGTTATACCCAATTAACATTATAAATATATTAAATTAACGGTATAAACTATATTGATATATCCATTAATACATTATAACTAATTATTATAACTTATTATTACGGTATAAACTATATTTATTTTCATACATTATACATTAATACCATATTATTACGGTATAACTCTATGATGATACCATTATGACATTATACTATATAGTCTAAATATATTATTACGGTATAATAATCTATATTGATAATTATACCATTATACATTATAACTATATTATTACGGTATAACTATATTGATATATACCATTATCCATTATAACTATCATTTGACTGTATACTATCTGATCTATACCATTATACATTATAACTATATTATTACCGGTATAACTATATGGATTATACCATTACATTATACTATATATTAAGGTATAACTATATTGATGTATACCATTATACATTATAACTATATTATTACGGTATAACTATATTGATGTATACCATTATACATTATAACTTATTATTTACTATATTATTACGTAAACTATATTGATGTATAACCATTATACATTATCTACTATATTATTACGTATAACTATATTGATGTATACCATTATCACATTATAACTATATATTTACGGTATAACTATATGTGATGTATACCATTATACATTATAACTATATTATACGGTATAACTTATTGAATATTACCATTATACATTATAACTTATTATTATAACTTATATTACGGTATATTGACTATATTGATGTATCCATTATACATTATAACTATATTATTACGGTATACTATATTGATGTATACCATTATACATTATTATTATAACTATATTATTACGGTATAACTATATTGATTATATCCATTATACATTATAACTATATTATTAATCACTATATTATTACGTATAACTATATTGATGTATACCATTATACATTATAAACTATATTATTACGGTATAACTATATTGATGTATAAACCATTATCCATTAAACTATATTATTATAACTATATTATTACGGTATAACTATATTGATATATACCATTATACATATAACTATATTATTACGGTATAACTAATTGATTATACCATTACATTATATAATTATATAACTATATTATTACGGTATAACTATATTGATATATCCATTATACATTATAACTATATTATTACGGTATAACTATATTGATATATACCATTATACATTATAACTATATTATTACGGTATAAAATATTGATATATACCATTATACATTATAACTATATTATTAACGGTATAACTATATTGATGTATACCATTATACATTATAACTATATTATTATAACTATATTATTACGGTATAACTATATTGAATGTATACCATTATACATTATAACTATATTATTACGGTATAACTATATTGATGATATACCATTGATACATTATAACTATATTATTACGGTATAACTATATTGATATTATACCATTATACATTATAACTATATTATTACGGTATAACTATATTGATATATACCATTATACATTATAACTATATTATTACGGTATAACTATATTGATATATACCATTATACATTATAACTATATTATTACGGTAATAACTATATTGATGTATACCATATAACATTATCACTATATTATTACGTATATATTCTTATACTATATATACGGTATAACTATATTGATACATTATACATTATAACTATATTATTACGAATAACTATATTGATGTATACCATTATACATTATACTATATTTATCTACGGTATAACTATTTGATGTATACCATTATACATTATACTATATTATTACGGTATAACTATATTATGTATAACATTATACATTATAACTATATTATTACGGTAATAACTATATGATATATACCATTATACATTATAACTATATTATATCGGTATAACTATATTGATGTATACCATTATACTTATAACTCTATATTACGGTATAACATATTGATGTATACCATTACATTTAACTATATTATTACGGTAAGACTTATTGATATATACCATTATAACATTATAAACTATATTATTACGGTATAACTATATTGATGTATACCATTATACATTATAACTTATTATTACGGTATACTATTCTTGATATATACCATTATCCATTATAACATATTTTACGGTATAACTATATTTGATTCACCATTATACATTATAACTATATTATTACGGTATAACTATATTGATGTATAACCATTAATACATTATAACTATATTTATTACGGTAATAAACTAATTGATGTATACCATTATACATTATAACTATATTATTACGGTATAAACTATATTGATTATACCATTATACATTATAACTATATTTTACGGTATAACTATATTGATATATACCATTATACATTATAACTATATTATTACGGTATAACTATATTGATATATACCATTATACATTATAACTATATTATTACGGTATAACTATATTGATATATACCATTATACATTATAACTATATTATTACGGTATAACTATATTGAATGTATACGCAGTATACTTATATACTATATTATTACGGTATAACTATATTGATTTACATTATACATTATAACTATAATTATTACGGTATAAACTATATTGATAGTATACCAGTATACTTATAACTATATTATACGGTATAACTATTTGATTATACCATTATACATTATAACTATATTATTAAGGTATAACTTATTGATATATACCATTATACATATCACTAATTAGTACGGTATAACATATTGAATACCATATACTTATAACTATATTATCGTATAAACTATATTGATGTATACCATTATACATTATAACTATATTATTACGGTATAACTATATTGATATATACCATTATACATTATAACTATATTATTACGGTATAACTATATTGATGTATACCATTATACATTATAACTTTATAACAGGACGAGCTTCCTCCCTGAATAACTGTCATTCATAGTCACCCTGGGGGGGGGCGGAATTTGTGACGTTGTGGCAAACACAGGAATGGAATTTAACCTTGACTGTCCCATTGCTGATTGTAAGGAACAAACGACGGTGAGTATGATGACAGTTTCCCAGCATTCCCTCCTCTAGACAGGCTGTACAGGGGATGATGGGAGTTGTAGTCATTGAACAGCTGAATGAAGCAGCCCACAAGCTCCTGTTCTTTCCTCCCAACTTCATAGAACTTCATCATTCCCTCCTCTAGCCACGGAGAACAAACCAGCAAGCCCTCCATATGTTTAAAACTACAACTCCCAGCATTCCTTGCATTCCCAGCATTCCAGGGGATTAGACCCCATGTCGGACTGGAACCAGCAGAGGGTGAATGTTACAATTTTCTGAACCGTTACTTTAAAAGCGCTCTGAATCTCCCACCCAGTTCACGTTACCCAGCGGGTAGTGTGACTTTAACCCGGGGACTTACAGCAGCTGTGTGTGTATTTCCTCCGCGACCGACAGTCTCGAACGGTTGGTCAGGAGTAGGGATTGTACGTGTGTAGCAGCCTTTAGATCTGGAAATGGTTCTGGGAACACGTACATATAACCAACGCTTGTTCAAACACTAACAGGGAGGTTCAATAAAGTTCTTATCGTTAAAAATGGGGCTAAATTTGCCCCAACCAATCAGATCTTATTTAACATTTGAAAGCTAACATCTGATTGGTTGGGGCAAAATTAGCACCATTTTTAACGATAAAGGGGGAGATGTAATATTGAGCTTTCGGGGGGTAAATGGAGTTAACCTCGTGTTTCCCGATGTTATATCGGGTTGGCGTGGGTTAACTCCACTTTACCGGGGCCTGCGCCGTTTTCTCTCAATGTACTTTGTGGCATGAACATGAACATGATTTCAATGGTGCCGTTACCTCCGCGCTCCTTACCTGCCTCGTTCCCGCGATGCAGTCTCCCCATTGAATCTCCCTGTAACATTCCGCACAATCGGGAAATTGTCGGGCTTCCGTATTGATTTTCCGAGGGTTTTCGAAATCGTCCCTACATTCCAGGGTTTTCACCGAAATATCAAGGTAGTTCACCGCTACATTTCAAGGGTTACTACTTTCCAAATTCGAGGGTTACCAAACGCCGCCATCTATATGAAGTGTCCACGAATGTAAAAAAACCCAAAGTTCTAAAAATTCCGAACTCCTAAATCCACCTGGAACTGGGTTTGAATTCTAGTCCATCCCTAAAGACGAATTGTACTTTCCAGGTGCCCTGGATGAATAGTAGAGAATATCCACGGTGTCCATGAAAGGCAGTGAGACTTTGTGTGGTGATTTCCACCCCAGGAGATCGGTGAGAATTATCTATTGTTCTATGGTAATGGAATATTCTACACGTCTATTGAATAGATCCCTGTGTAGCCATTGTCTCATTTTGCTGTTTGATTTGTTAGTCCAATGTGAGACTGAATATGGTAATGTAACTTTGTGTTGGTTTTAATATGACCCACAGTTCAGACTATAAAGATAACTAAAGGACCATCACTTTCCAAACCCTTTGATTAGTTAAGTCCGTACACATTGCAAATTATCCTCAGAAGGCCTGACCACAGACGAGCATTCTTTATTAGAGATGGCTGAACTAAACTAACAATGGTAACTTACTGTAAATGGCACCTGGAAATGGTCTGGGGAACATGTCACTGCCACCAAAACTTGTTTAAACACTTCTAACTTTATATGGGTCAATTGTCGGGTTGCGCAATCTACCATTCAAAGGTTATGGCCAATTCGAGGGTTTCCGAATATAGAGCTATAACTTCGAGGATTATCTAACGGTACTTCAAGGGTTGACCAAAACGAACATTACATACGAGAGTTACCGAAGGGGGGCGATACTTCTAATTCTAGGGCTAGCAAAACGCACCATACATTCAAGGGTTACCGAATCCGAACGATACATTCTAGGGCTTAGCAAAACGCACCATACATCAAGGGTTACCGAATCCGAACGATACATTCTAGGGTTTAGCAAAACGCACCATACATTCAGGTTACCGATCCGAACCGATACATTCTAGGGTTAGCAAAACGCACCATACATTCAAGGGTTCCGAATCGAACGATACATTCTAAGGGTTAGCAAAACGCACCATACATTCAAGGGTTCCGAATCCGAAACGATACCTTATCTAGGGTTGCAAACGCACCATACATTTCAAGGGTTACCGAATCCGACGAACGATACATTCCTAGGGCTAGCAAAACGCACCATACATTCAGGGTTACCGAATCCGAACGATACATTCCTAGGGTTAGCAAAACGCACCATACATTCAAAGGTTCCGAATCCGAACGATACATTCTATCTAGGGCTAGCAAACGCACCATACCACATTCAAGGGTTACCGACTCCCGAACGATACATTCTAGGGTTAGCAAAACGCACCATACATTCAGGGTTACCGAATCCGAACGATACATTCTAGGGTTAGCAAAACGCACCATAACTTTCAAGGGTTGCCGAATCCGAACGATACATTCTAGGGTTAGCAAAAACGCACCATACCATTCAAGGGTTACCGCATCCGAACGATACATTCTAGGGTAGCGAAACTGCCTGCTACATTCGCGTAAGTTATCGAAAATACGCCGCAAGTTACGGAAAACTGAAAAGTTAGAACCGGAACTAGTTCAAATATTTTCAATTCTCCGAACCTATAACGTTCTGGGCACCTTCGGTTCGACTCAGGTTCGATTCGATTTTGTGTCCATCACTAGTCCTGGACAAGCATCATCCCTGGTGTATCGGTCATTAGGTCAATGGACGTAAATCCACCAATCCACATACTTGTGTTGGGTTCTTCTCTCAGGGGCGTCACGCGATAAACTTGAATCTGGAATATAAGGAATAATGATCTAGATAAACTTACCATTCCATCATTCCGTAATGTCCGGGAAACCCGGTGGCCGATCATTTTGCGACCAGCTCTAACCATAACCATAATAATCTTCCGAACTTCAAAAAATAACATCCCGCCACTAAGCCTGAGACGTTTCTTTCGATTTGGCGTTCTATGGATTGAATGCGAAATTGATTACATGGGTCAGTGTCAGAATAATATCTATAAAATCCCTAATCCAATATGATCTGCTGGTGCCTGGCACCTTCTCTTCATTAGACAGGCCAAGGGCTGGTTCAGACAGTGGTTAATGACAGTTTCCTTGTAATTTAATTGGACTATTTAATTGGACTATCTCCGTGTCTGTCGACCAGGAAGTTGTGATTTTCCATAGATTGAATAAAGACACTAATAATAAATGGGCGTTGGAATTTGTTAATTGACATCTACAATGTAACTTGCTCTTCAGATCAAGGTGACGCCGTTATGTCGGGGGATCAGATGACAAGACGGCGGATGTGTGCTGGCGGCGACCTTAGCGAAGCAGCGAGATTTTGCCCCTGGGCTATGTGGAACGTCTTTTGGCGCAGCTCATTCCTGAAAGAGAACAGAGGTAAGGTCCGTTCAAAGGGGAAATTCAGGCTTTAAACACATTTTTTATGGGTTAGTTCAAAACTGCTGTTAACAGTCATTGTCTTTCTAATTGACTCCTATCCAAAGATAAACCTTGGTAAAGTCCAATATAATCTACCACAGTCAAACCCTGCAGTACTTTCACTTATACTATCTCCTCCCCATCTCTCTATCTCCTCCCCCCATCTCTCTATCACCTCCCCCATTGCACCATATCCTCCCCATCTCTCTATCACCCTCCCCCTCTCTATCTCCTCCCCCATCTCTCTATCTCCTCCTCCGTCTCTCTATCGCCTCCCCCATCTCTATCACCTCCCCCATCTCTCTATCTCCTCCTCCATCTCTCTATCTCCTCCCCCATCTCTCTATCACTTCCCCCATTGCACCATATCCTCCCCCATCTCTCTATCACCTTCCCCCATCTCTATCTATCTCCTCCTCCATCTCTATCTCCTCCCCCATCTGCTCTATCTCCTCCTCCTTCTACCTCTACTCTACCCCATCTCTCTATCACCTCCCCCTCTCTCTATCTCCTCCTCCGTCTCTCTATCTCCTCCCCATCTCTATCACCTCCCCATCTCTCTATCTCCTCCTCCATTCCTCTATCTCCTCCCCCATCTCTCTATCTCCTCCCCCTCTCTCCTATCCACCTCCCCCTCGCTCCATATCCTCCACCATCTCTCTATCTCCTCTCCCATCTCTCTATCTCCTCTCCCATCTCTCTATCACCTCCCATCTCTCTATCTCCTCCCCCCATCTATCACCCTCCCCCATCGCTCTATCTCCTCCCCCCTCTCTCTATCACCTCCCCCATCTCTCTATCTCCTCCCCATCCTAAATCACCCTCCCCCATCGCTCTATATCCTCCCCCATCTCTCTATCATCACCTTCCCCATCTCTCTAACTCGCTTCTCCTCCCTTATCCTCTCTATCTCCTCCCCCTCTCTCTATACACCTCCCCCTTCTCTCTATCCACGCTCCCCATCTCTCTATCTGCCTCCGTCCTCACTCACTATAACCTCCCCCCCCACCTTCTCTATCGCCTCCCCCATCTCTCTATCTCCTCCCACCTCTATCCCTCCACTCTTACTTCCCCATCTCTCATCACCTCCCCGCTCGCCATATTCTCCACCATCTCTCTATCCCCTATCCATCTCTCTATCACTCACCCTCCCCCATCTCTCTACTCCTCCCCCGTCTTCACCATCCCCCATCGCTCGATCTCCTACTCCTCCCTCTGCTCTTCACCTCACCCCCATCCTCTATCTCTCCTCCTTCTACTCTATCACTACCTCCCATCCATCTACTACCTCCCCCATCTCTCTATCTCACTCCTCCATCCTCTATCACCTCCCCATCGCTCCATATCCTCCACCATCTCTTCATCCACTCTCCCAGCTCCGGTATACCTCCCCGCCATCTCTCTGACTCCTCCCCCATCTATCACCTCCCCACCCATCGTCTCTATATCCTCCTCCCTCTCTCTATCACCTCCCCATCTCTATATCTCCCTCCATCTCTCTATCACCCTTCCCCCATCCTCTCTACTCTTCTCGTCACCACACCTCATCTCCTCTCCCCATCTCTCTAATCAATCATCCCCTCTCTCTATCTCTCCACCCCATCTCTCTTCCACCTCTCCACCTCTCTGTTCCTCCCCCCGTCTAATCAACCCTCCCCCATGTGCTCTAATCTCTCCCCATCTCTCTATCTACCACCTCCCCCATCGCTCCTATCTCCTTCCCCCATCCTCCCATCTCATCCTCCCGACTCCTCCGCCCCCATCCCCATCTCTCTATCTTCCCCCTCTCTCACCTCCCCTGTCTTCCTCCTCATCCATCTCACTAGCTCCTCCCCCTCTCTCTATCCTCCCCTTCCTATCCTCCCCTCTCTTATCTCACCTCCCGCCCATCCTCCACCCTGCCTCCATCTCTCCCTTCTCCACACCTCCCCCCTCAACTCCTCTCTAATCTCCTCCCTCCTCTTCCTCATCTCCCTTCTCTCTACCTCCCCCTCTCTATCTCCTATCTCCTCCCCTCCCTACCCTCCCCCTCCTCCTATCTACCAGTCCCCCTCTCTCTTCCACCCCCTCCCCATCCTCCATTACCTCACCTCCCTGCCCTTCCTCCTCATCCACATCTCTCCCCTCCCGATCACCCTCCCACATCTCCCTCTTCTGCCCCCCCTCTGCCCCCCCACTCCTATCTCCCTCCCCGCCCTCATCTCCCTAACTCACTCCCTTCCACTCCTTCTCCCCTCCTCTCCTCCACCTCTATCTCCTCCCCTCCTCTCTCTATCTCCCTCCCTCTCCTATCCCCTCCCCATCTCTCTCCCTCCTCGTCTCTCATCTCCTCCTCACTCTTCACCTCCCTCCTCTTCCACCTCCCCCTCTCCTTCCCTCCTCCCCTCTCTCTACCCTCCCCATCCTCTATCCCCCCCTTCCTCCACTCCCATCCTCATCTCCTCCATCGTCTCTACCACTCCCCCATCTCCTCATCCCCCCCGTCTACTGCCCAGCGTCTATCCTCCCCCCTCCTCTCCCCTCCTATCCCCATCTTCATCTCCTCCTCATCCTCCCTCTCTCCCTCCTCTCTCCTTCCTCCCCCTCTTCCATCACCCTCCCCATCCTCTACTCCCTCCCACCTCCACTCTATCCTCTATCCTGCCGCCATCTCCTATCTCCTCCCCTATCTCCTCACACCTCCCCCATCTCTCATCCTCCCCATCCTCCTATCCCCCATCTATCCACTCCTCTCTAACTCCTCCCTCTCTCTCGCCCCCCATCTCTCTACATCACCTCCCCCTTTCTCTCACATCCTCCCCATCTCCCTCTCCTCCCTCTCTCCTCATCCTCCTCCCCCCCATCTCCCTCAATCCATCTCCCTCCCCATCCTCTATCTCCCTCCCTCATCTCCATTCTCAACTCTCCCCTCTCTATCACCTCTACCTCCTCCCCTCTTCCTATCTCCCTCCCTCCCCTCTCCTTCACCCCTCTCCCCCCCATCTCCTCTCCTCCCCTCTATCCTCTCCCCCCTCCTCTACCTCCTCCAATCTCTATCCACCTCCCTCCTCTCTCTATCTCCGTCCTTCCTTCTCCATCTCCTCCCCCCACTCCGTCTCTACTACTCTCCCTCCTCCCCCTCCTCTCCCTCACCTCCCCATCTCTCTACTCCCCTCCCCCCTTCCATCCTCTCCTCCCTCCCTCCCCCCCTCCTCTCCCCCCCCTCCCTCCATCTCCATCCCTCTCCCCCTCTCTATCTCCATCTCCCTCCCCCTCCCTCTCCATCCCTCCTCTCCCTCCTCCCTCCCTCCCTCTCTCCCTCCCCCCTCCCCTCTCCCTCCCTTCTCCTCTATCTCCCGCCTCTCTCTATAACTCCCCTCTCACTATCTCCTCTCCCTCCCTCCCTCCCTCGTCCCTCCATCTCTTCCCCTCCCCCCTCCCCCCTCTCCCCTCTCGCTCCTCCTCCATCCCTTCCCTCCATCTCCTCCCCCCTTCCATCTCCTTCCCCCCAACTCCCTCCCCATCTCTCTATCTCCCCTCTGCTCCTCTCCCCCCCTCCTTCCTCCTCTCCCTCCCCTCTCCCCTTCCATCTGCCCCACCTCCCTCCATCTCTCCCTCCTCTCCTATCTCCATCCCTATCTCCCCTCCCCTCCCTCCATCTCCTCTCTATTCCCTCCCCCCTCCCCCCTCCCTCCCTCCCCCTATCTTCCCCCCCTCCCCCCTCCCTCCCCCTCCCCTCCCATCCTCTCCCATCCCCCTCCATCTCCCCCTCCCTCCCTCCCCCTCCCTTCCTCCCTCCCGTCCTCCCCATCTCCTTCCTCCTAATCTCCCCCCTCCCCTCCATCTCCTCGTCCCGCCTCCCTCTCCGGGCTCTCCCCCTCGCCTCCCCTATCTCCCCCTCCATCTCCCCTCTCCATCTCCCCCTCCTCTCATCTCCCTCTATCTCCCTCCCTCACTATCCTCCCTCCCCTCCCTCCATTTCCATCTCCATATCTCCTCCCTCCCTCCCTCCCTCCCTCCTCCCCATCTCTCTATCTCCTATCTCCCTCCCTCCTTCCCCTCCTCCCCCTCTCCTCCCCTCCTATCCTCCCTCCCTCCCTTATCTCCATCTCCTCATCTCCTCTCCTCCTCATCCCCGCCCCACCTGCTCCCCCTCCCTCCCCTCCCCCCCCCCTCTCCTCCTTCGCCTCTCCCTCCTCTTCCCTCCTCCTTCCCCCTCTCCATCGCCCTCCTCCTTCTCCATCTCCCTCCTGTCCCTTCCCTATCTCATCTCCCTCCCCCCCTTCCCCTCATCTCCGCTCCCCCTCCATCTCCCTCCCTCCCTCTATCTCCGGGGTGGATCGCCCCCCCTCTCTATCTCCTCTCCTCCTCCCTCCCTCCCTCCCTCCTCCCTCCCCCCCCATTCTCCTCTTCCCCCATAATCCTCCCTTATCTCCTCCATCTCTCCTCCCTCCCCCCTCCATCTCCAAACCAAAAAAACACATCCTCCCTCCCTTTCCTCCTCCTCCCAATTCCCCTCTCCCCTCCCCCCGCTCCCTCCCTCCCTCTATCTTCCTACCCCTCCCTCCATCATCCCTCCCTCAATCTCACTCCCTCCTCTCCCTCTCCCTCCCCCTCTCCTCCTCTCTCTACTCCCTGTCTCCGCTCCCCTCGTCCTCTCTCTATCTCCCTCCCTCCTTCCTTCTCCTCCTATCTCCCTTCCCCTCTCCGCTCCCTCCCCGCCCCTCTCCCTCTCCCTCCATCTCTCCCTCCCTCCCTCCCCCCTCCTCTCTATCTCCCTCCTCTCCCTCCATCGTCCTCCCCCTCCATCTCCCCCTCTATATCTCCTCACCCATCTCCATCCCCACTATCTCCCCTCCACCCCTCCTTCTCTACTCCTCTCCCCGCCCTCCCCTCTCCTCCCTCCATCCTACTCTCCCTCCACCCCCTCTCCTCTCCTATCTCCATCTCCATCTCCCTCCCTCCTCCAAATCCTCATCTCATCTCCCTCCCCCCTCCATCTCCCCCTTCCCTCCATCTCTCCTCCTCTCTCCTTCTCCCTCCCAGCTCCTCCCCCTCTCCCTCCCATCATCCTCCCCTATCGTGCTCCCTCCCCCATCTCCTCTCCCTCTCCTCTCCTCTCCTCTTCCTCTCCCCTCCCTCCCTCCCTCCCTCCCGCCCTCCCTCCCCCCCTTCCTCCCATCTACCTCCCTCCCTCCCCCTCCCTCCCTCCTATCTCCTCCCTCCCTCCCCCCCTCCTATCTCATCTCCTCTCCCTCCATCTCCATCTCCCCCTTCCTCCCTCCCTCCATCTCCTCGCTTCTTTCCTCCCTCTATCTCCTCCTTCTCCCTCCTCCCTCCCCTCCCTCGCTCTCCCTTCTCCCTCTCCCCTCCCCCTCTCTCTCCTATCTCACTAACTCCCTCCTCCTTCCCTCCATCCTCGCCCTCCAGCTCCCTCTCCCTCCCCCTATCTCCCTCTCCTCCTCCATCTCCCTCCCCCCTCTCTCCATCTCCTCCCCTCCCTCCTCCCGCCTCCTCCTTCTCCCTCCCAGCTCCCTATCTCTCTCCCTCCTATCTCCTCCCCTCTACATCTCCCTCACTCTCCCTCCTCCCCTCCCTCATCTCGCCTCCTCCTCCCATCTTCTATCTACCCCCATCGCCTCTCCCCTCTCCCCTCCACCTCCTCTCCCTCCCCATCTCCTATCTCCCCTCCTCTCTCTCTCTATCTCCTCCCGCCTTCCCCTCCCCCTCATCTCCCTCCCCCCTCCTCTCCCCTCTCCGTCCCTCCCCTCCAGCTCTCTCCCCTCCTCCCTCTCCCCCTCCACCATCCTCTCCCCTCCCCTCCCTCCCTCCTCCCCTCTCCTCCTCTCCCTCCCTCTCCCTCCCCCTCCACTCTATCTCCCTCCCCTCTCCTTCCCCCTCCCCCTCCCCCTCTCCTCTCCCCCATCTCCTATCTCTCTACCCCCTCCCCCCTCCTCTCCCCTCCCTCCCTATCTCCCTCCCTCCTCTCCCTCCTCCACATCTCCTCTTCTCCCCTCCCTCCCTCCTATCTCCCCTCCTCCCTCCTCCTCCCCTCTCCACTCCTCCATCCTATCCTCTCCCACTCTCCCCCCTCCTCCTCTCCCCCCTACCTCTCCCCCTCCCTCTCCCTTCCCTCTTCCACCCTTCTCCCATCTCCCATCTCCCTCCAATCTCTCCATCTCCCCCCCTCTCCCCCTCCTCCCTCTCCCTCTCCCCTCCAAAAACTCTATCTCCCTCCCTCCGTCCCCCATCTCCCTCCCCTCCCTCCCCCTCCAATCTCTCCATCCCTCCTCCTCCCTCTATCTCCCTCCTCCTTCCCTCCCCTCCATCTCCCCCTCCTCCTCTCCCCCTCCTCTCTCTCCTTCCCCTCCCCATCATCTCCCTCTCCTCTCCCTCCAGCGCCCTCCTATCTCTCTCCTCTCCCCCCTCCCCCTCCCTCCCCTCCTCCCTCTCTCCTCCCTCTCCTCCCTCCCTCCCCCTCCCCTCCCTCCCCTCCCCCCCCTTCTCCTCTCCTCTCATCTCCCTCCCCAACTATCTCCCTCCTCTCCTCCCCTCCATCTCTCCTTCTCTTCTCCTTCTCCTCCCTCTCCCTCCTCCTCCTCCCCCCTCCTTCTCCCATCTCCTCCTCCTCTTCTATCTCTCCCTCTTCCTTCCCCCACTCCCTCCCTCCCTCCCTCCTTCTCCCCTCCACTCCTTGCCCTCCCTCCTCTCCATCTTCCATCTCCATCTCCATCTCCTCCTCCTCCCCCTCCTTCTCTCTCCCTCCTCCTCCTCATCTCCCTCCTCCTCCCTCATTCGCCCTCCCTCCCTCCTCCGCCCTCTCTATCTCCCTCCACTCCCTCCCTAGCTCCCTCCTATCCTCCTCTCCCCTCCTCTTCCCTCTCCCTCCCTCCTCTCCTCTCCCCCTCCCTCCCCTTCCCCTCTCCCCCTCCCATCCTCCCATCCTCCCCCTCCCTCCCTCCCTCCCTCCATCTCCCTCCCCTCCCCCACTCCTCCCCCCAATCTCTCTATTACCCTCCCCCTTCTCTCTATCACTCCCCCCATTCTCTCTATCTCCTCCTCCTCTCTGCTAATCTCTCCCCCATCTTCTATCAACCTCCCCCATTGCACCATATTCCTCCCCCATCTCTCTATCACCTCCCCCATCGCTCTATCTCCTCCCCCCATCTCTCTATCTCCTCCCCCATCTCTCTATCTCCTCCCCAATCTCTCTATCACCTCCCCCTTCTCTCTATCACCTCCCCATTCTCATCCTCCTCTCCTCCCCCATCTCTCTATCACTCCCCCATCTCTCTCTCTCCTCCCCATACTCTTCATCTCCTCCCCATCTCTCTATCAATCACCTCCCCCAATCTCCTCTTTCACCACTCCCCCCATCTCTCGCTCCATATCCTCCACCATCTCTCTACTCCTCTCCCATCTCTCTACACCTCCCCCATCTCTCTATCTTCTCCCTCCTCCCCCATCTATCACCTCCCCCATCGCTCTATCTATCCTCCCTCCCTCATCTCTCTATCACCCTCCCCCCCCATCTCTCTATCCTATCTCCTCCCCATTCTCTTCTCCTCCCACCATCGCTCTATCCTCCCCCTCCTCTATCTCCTCTCCGTCTCCTATCCCTCCCCATCTCTATCACCTCCACCCATCTCTCTATCTCCTCCATCTCTCATCTCTCCCCATCGCTCCATATCCTCCACCATCTCTCTATCTCCTCTCCCATCTCTCTATCACCCCCCCATCTCTCTATCTCCTCCCCCATATATCACCTCCCCCATCGCTCTATATCCTCCCCCATCCTCTCTCTCACCTCCCCATCTCTCTATCTCCTCCCCATCTCTCTATCAACCTCCCCCATCTCTCTATCTCCTCCCATCTCTCTATCTCCTCCCCCATTCTTCTCTATTTTACATCCCACTTCTCCTCTATCACCCCCACTCCCCATCTCTCCCCTATCTCCTCCCCATCTCTCTATCTCCGTCCCCGCCTCTACTCACCTCCCCCATCTCTCTAATCATCCTCCTCCGTCTCTCTATCTCCTCCTCCTCTATCTCCTTCCCCCTCTCCTATCACCCTCCCCCATCGCTCTATCTCCTCCTCCCTCTCTCTATCTCCTCCCCCATCTCTCTATCACCTCCCCATTGCACCATATACTACTACTCCCCATCTCTCTATTACCTCCCCCATCTCTCTATCTCCTCCTCCATCTCTCTATCTCCCTCCCCTATCCTCTCTATCTCCTCCTCCGTCTCTCTACTCTAACCCCACTCTCTATCACCTCCCCCATCTCTCTATCTCCTCCTCCGTCTCTTTATCTCCTACCCCATCTCTATCACCTCCCCCATCTCTCTATCTCCTCCTCCATCTCTATCTCCTCCCCATCTCTCTATCACCTCCCCCCCTGTCTCTCATCACTCCCCATCGCTTCCATATCCTCCACCCTTCTCTAATCTCCTCTCCCACTCTTCTCATCAACCTCCCCCATCGCTCCATATCCTCCACATCTCTCTCTCTCATCTCCTCACCCTCTCTCTATCTCATCTCCTCCCCTCTCTCTATCACCCCTCCCCCTTCTCTCTCTCCCCCCCCTCTCTCTATCCTCCTCCCCCATCTCTCTATCACCTCCCCCTTCTATCTCCTCCCCATCTCTCTATCTCCTCCCCATCTCTCTAATCATCACCCCCACCCCTTCTCTCTAATCAACCGTCCCCATCTCTCTATCTCCTCCCCATCTCTCTATCCACCTCCCCATCCTCTATCATCTCCTCTCCTCCCCCTTCTATCACCTCCCCCCCCTCGCTCTATATCCCTCCCCATCTCCTATCACCTCCCCCATCTCTCTACTCCTCCCCATCTCTCTATCCCTCCTCCCCCATCCTCTCTATTACTCCCCTCTCTCATTCACCTCCCCATCTCTCTATCTCCTCCCCATCTCTCTATCACCTCCCCCATCTCTCTATCTCCCCCCCATCTCTCTATCACCTCCCCCATCTCTCTATCTCCTCCCCCATCTATCACCTCCCCTATCGCTCTGTATCCTCCCATCTCCTCTATCTCCTCCCCATCTCTCTATCTCTCCTCCCCATCTCTTCTATCACCTCCCCCTTCTCTCTATCACCTCCCCATCTCTCTATCGCCTCCCCCATCTCTTTATCTCCTCCCCCGTCTATCACCTCCCCTATCAGCTCTGTATCCTCCCCATCTCTCTATCTCCTCCCCATCTCTCTATCACCATCCCCCTTCTCTCTATCTCTTCCCCATCTCTCTATCACCTCCCCCTTCTCTCTATCCCCTCCCCATCTCTCTAGCCCCTCCCCCATCTCTCTATCACCTCCCCCATCTCTCTACTCCCTCCCCGCATCTCTCTATCAGCATAAATTATTGTTTTTTCCAGGATTTTCTTTATGAAGTTTGTTGAGATTTGGTAGATTGGCTCGATCTTTCCAAATCGTGGTCCCGGCATGTGGCCTTTGCCAGGCGGTCCTAGGCGGTGAGGAACAGACACATTCACTCAACTTTTACTGGAAGATCCCGGCCTTGATCACATCCAACCATTAATTTTTCCCCACTCAGGTCACCTGGTTCTTAAAATTTACTATTAACTGCTGATGGAAACTCCCGACAGGCGGTAGTAAGTATCAAAGTGGGAGCTTGCATCATGAGTTCCAGGTAAAACATGAGTAGTGTAGTACTCCTACCTCCCTGAAGCTAGATTTACAAGGCAGTCCACCCCCAAATGAAACTGTTTAATAAAGGGCAAGTCCAGCCCCAAAAATGAAAACTTACATACAGTAAATTACCACCCCCAAAACCCTAAACTTAATAGATTGAAATGTGAAAGTGTAAGTCAAACCTGAAATCCTGCAACAATGTCCTGTTTTCCCCATTTTCTGCTTCCTGGTTTCTTCCAGTAGTAACTTTTCAGTTATGGATGGATATGATAGATGACATCACAGCCAATGACTGACTGTTAATCCCCGTGTCTGCCTCTTCTGAGCATTCCCAGCTCAGTACAGCTCATTACAGGTTTCTAATGGCTCAGTTTCCACGAGGCATCTAGAACCGATAGCAGGCATCAGTAATGAATCATAGGACAAACTCTGATATTCAGCAAGATTTTAAAAGGCCATTCGTTTCTAGAAATGTTTATTAAATGAGGTGGAGTTGTCCGTTAAGGTAAATCACCCCCCAAACAGAACAAAAATTGACAGATGTTTGGCTAAATCATTAAGCATTAGAAATGATGGTTCCCCCCCTTCTCCCCCACCTCTATTACCTTACAAGCTCTTTTCACAAGCTTGCACATGCTCAGATTAAGACAGCTAAGGAACAGCATTCCAGTCATTGGCTGTGATGTCATCTGTTACTCCATGACGACAGCTGGTAACTTGGAAAATCAGAAGAAGAAACAGGTTAACAGAACATCAAATGGTAATTTTCAGTTAGTCCCTAACATCTCTCAGATTTCTAAACTATTGCAGTTTGGGGTTGGGGTTAATCTCCCCTATAAATCATTTGAATCAGATTTCTTATTGATAATTTAGATGAATTACTTTCATATGGCACTTTGATTAGCCGACGGTAAGGCGTGCTTGGGATTTGCCAGCTGTGATCTGTGATTTGTTTTCGTTGGATTAGCCAGGTAATGCTGTTGATTGAATTAGCCATCTAGTGATCTGTGATTGTTACCTGGTAGCCACTAGTGAGGCGTGATGGTTACGCTGAATTAGCCAGGGTAAGTCTGGATTGAAGTACCCAGCTAGTTAGCTGTGATTGGTGTGCGTTGGATTAGCCAGGTAAAGGCTGTGAATCTGAATTAGCCAGCTGTGAGCTGTGATTGGTTACATTGGTACAGCCAGCTAGTGAGCTGTGATTGGTTACTCTGAATTAGCCCAGGGTAAGGCTGTGATTTAATTACCCAGCTAGTGAGTGTGATTTGGTTGCTGGGACTAGCCAGCTCAGTTAGCTTGATTGGTTTCCTGATTAGCCAGGGTACGGCTGTGATTGAATACCGCAGCGAGGGAGCTCTGATTGGTTTACATTGGACTAGCCAGCAGTGAGCTGTGATTGGTTACATTGGGTTAGCCATCTAGTGAGCTCTGATTGGTTTTCCGTTGGATTATCCAGGGTAAGGCTTGATGGATGAGCCAGCTAGTTGAACTATGATTGGTTACTTGGATTAGCTAGCTAGTGGCTGTGATTGGTTACATTGGGTTAGCCATCTTAGTGAGCTCTGATTGGTTAACTTTGGATTAGCCGGCGAGTAGCGTGATTGGTTCTGGATTAGCTAGCTTGGTGGAGCTTGATTGGTTACATTGGGTTAGCCACCTAGTGAGCTCTGATTGGTTACTTTGCATTAGCCAGCTGTGAGCTCTGATGTTACTTTGGATTAGCCCGCTAGTGAGCTGTGATTGGTTACAGTGTATTAGCTAGCTAGTGATCTCTGATGGTTACATTGGGTTCGCCAGCTAGTGAGCTCTGATTGGTTACACATTAAGAGTTGGACATTATCCCATTAGACTCTTGTTTCCTTTGCTTTAACATGATCTGGGCTCCTTCTCGCCCGAGATGTAAGTTTGACCATCAGCCAAACGCATTATGGTAAATCTCTGGCATTTAATGATTTCTCCAGACCCTCTTTCCTAGTGAGTGACCAGTTGGTTTCCCTCGCTGTCCTCATCTGGATTACAGAGAGTACCCCTGCAGGTCATCCAGTATTTACCTACAGCTAAACTACAAAACTCATTGATCATTCATCTATCCATTTTTCATTGGATATTTTGTTTTATTTTCCCTATAATCATTTACCAAAGGCTCTATAAACATTCAGGATGCCACCCTTAAACAAAAAAATGTTCAGTTTACCTGTCCCAACACCCAACACTTATATATTCAGCACCTTCTACCTGTATTACTAACCAATATTTACATTATCTTACTGTCCCCATTCTGGCAGAGTAAACTGGCTTCTCCCCGTCCATGCTGTCAATCAAGGCTGTCACTGCTGGACACGTCACAAACCCATATTGACTGCACATCCTCAAGCTTAAAAAGCTCATTGGCAAGGAGGCAGGAGACCTTTACCAGAAAGATATGACTGACAAGTCCCCCCCAGTTCTAAATGTCCCCATTATTCTGTCTTAACCGTCCCCCCCTTACGGTTTTACTGGATTTTATGGGGATCACAAATTTAATATCTATTTCACAACACAACAAAAATTTCAACATTCAACACACAACCACACCAATTTCAATTCATCAGAACATCAAGCACCATACATTCAAGGGTTACCGAATCCGAACGATACATTCTAGGGCTAGCAAAACGCACCATACATTCAAGGGTTACCGAATCCGAACGATACATTCTAGGGCTAGCAAAACGCACCATACATTCAAGGGTTACCGAATCCGAACGATACATTCTAGGGTTAGCAAAACGCACCATACATTCAAGGGTTACCGAATCCGAACGATACATTCTAGGGTTAGCGAACTGCCTGTAAATTCGATAGTTATCGAAAATACAGCCGCAAGTTCGGAAAACTGAAATAGTTTGAACCGGAACTAGTTCAAATAGTTCAAATTCCTCAGAACTTATAAAGTTGGGCCCTTCGGTTCGACTCGGGTTCGAGTTCGGTTTTGTGTCCATCACTATTCTGGACAAGAATCTCTGAGTCGAACCGAAGGGTCCCAGAACGTTATAGGTTCTGAGAATTTGAATATTTGAACCTAGTTCCGGTTCAAAACATTTCAGTTTTCCGAACATGCGGCGTATTTTCGATAACTTATCGAATGTTACAGGCAGTTCGCTAACCCAGAATGTATCGTTCGGATGCGGTAACCCTTGAATGTATGGTGCGTTTTGTATAACCCTAGAATGTATCGTTCGGATTCGGTAACCCTAAATGTTGAGTGCGTTTGCTAACCCTAGAATGTATCGTTCGGATTCGGTAACCCTTGAATGTATGGTGGTTTTGCTAACCCTAGAATGTATCGTTTCGGAGTCGGTAACCCTTGAATTGAAGTATGGTGCGTTTGCCTAGCCCTAGAATGTATCGTTCGGATTCGGTAACCTTGAATGTATGGTGCGTTTTGCTAACCCAGAATGTATCGTGTTCGGATTCGGTAACCCTGAATGTATGGTGCGTTTTGCTAGCCCTAGAATGTGAGCGTGTCGGATTCGGAACCCTTTAATGTATGGTGCGTTTGCTAGCCTGAGAATGTATCGTTTCGGATTCGGTAACCCTTGAATGTATGGTGCGTTTTGCTAACCCTAGAATGTATCGTTCGGATTCGGCAAACCTTGAATGTATGGTGCGTTTTGCTAACCCTAGAATGTATCGTTCGGGATCGGACCCTTGAATGTATGGGCGTTTGCTAAACCCTAGAATGTATAGTTCGGATTCGGTAACCCTTGAATGTATGGTGCGTTTTTGCTAGCCTAGAATGTATCGTTCGGATTCGGTTAAACCTTGGAATGTATGGTGCGGTTTTGCTAGCCCTAGAATGTATCGTTCGGATTCGGTAACCCTTGAATGTATGGTGCTTTTGCTAACCCTAGAATTATCGTTCGGATCGGTAACCCTGAATGTATGGTGCGTTTTGCTAGCACTAGAAGTATCGCCCCTTCGGTAACTCTCGTATGTAAGTTCGTTTTGGCGTCAACCCTTGAATGTACCGTTAGATAATCCTCGGGAATTATCAGCTCTAATTTCGGAAAACCCTCGAATTGGCCATAAAATTTGAATGGTAGATCGCGCAACCCGACAATGGACCCATCATAAAGTTCGAAGTGTTCTAACAGTTTTGTGGACAGGAACATGTTCCCCAGCCATTTCCCAGGTGCCCATTTACAGTAAGTTATCCATTGTTAGTTTAGTCAGCCATCTCCTAATAAAGAATGCTTCCGTCTGTGAGCAGGCTTCTGAGGATAATTTGCAATGTGTAGGACTTAAACTAAGCAAAGGGTTTGCGAAAGTGATGGTCCATTTAGTTATCTTTATTAGTCTGAACTGTGGGTCAGTATTAAACCAAACAAAGTTACATTTACCATATGTCAGTCTCCACATGGACTAACAAAATCAAACAGCCAAAATGAGACAATGGCTACACAGGGATCTTATTCAATAGACGTTGTAGAATATTCCATTACCATAGAACAAAGATAATTCTCACCGATTCTCCGGGGTGGAAATCACCACACAAAAAGTCTCATGCCTTTCATGGACACCGTGGATATTCTCTACTATCATCCAGGGACACTGGAAAGTACCAATTGCTTTAGGGATGGACTAGAATTCATAACCCAAGTTCCAGGTGGAATTTAGGAGTTCGGAATTTTTAGAAAACTTTGGGTTTTTTTACACTGGGGACACTCATGGATGGCGGGCGTTTGGTAACCCGAATTTGGAAGTAGTAACCCTTGAATGTAGCGTGAACACCCTTGATTTCGGTGAAAAACCCTGGATCGTAGGGAACGATTTGCACCTCGAAAACCCCCTCGCAAACACCTGGATAAGTTTCTAAAACTAAATAATATTGAGAATTACTGGTATTAATACATATACTGTAGTCTGGTTGGTACAGGGATACTATATATATTGAGAATTACTGTTATTAATACATATACTGTAGTTCTTGGTGGTACAGGGGATACTATATAATATCGAGAATTACTGGTAGTATACATATACCGTAGTTCTGGTTGGTACAGGGATACTATATAACATTGAGTATTACTGGTATTAATACATATACTGAGTTCTGGTTCGTGGTACAGGGATACTATATAACATTGAGTATTACTGGTATTATACATATACTGTAGTTCTGGTTGGTACGGGATATTATATATTATTGAGAATTACTGGTATTAATACATATACTGTAGTTCTGTTTGGTACAGGGATTCTATATAATATGAGAATTACTGTATATAATATACTGTAGTTTGGTTGGTACAGGGATACTACATATATTGAAATACTGTATAAAATATATGTGCTGTGAAGGTTCTCATTCATCCAGGTCATGGTATATCTGTCTGTTGTATTCAATTAGATTAACTGGACTTGAAGTAAATTCTTGAAGACGTTTCGCTAGTCATCCGACTGGCTTTCTCAATTCAGAATGACTTGTACAAGAATCTGTGGCAATTATGTACCCTGGAAAATCCCAATTAGCATATCACAGCCAGGTGTTAAGGGTGTGATTGGATAGTGGCTAAGAGGTGTTATAGAACGCCCAGGGTAAGGTGTCAGAACAGCATTGTACATGGCAGACAGTTGGTGTCGAACCCCTCCACCTCTATTTAGGCTTGGTTTCTTTATTTTCACATAAATGGCCTCCTTAACACCTCTCTTTAATCAGTCACATTCCTTTGCCAATATGTTAACATTACAATCTTCAAGGTATGTCCTTTATCCTTAAGATGCAGGTACACGGCTGAGTCCTGACCCGAGGAATTGGCCTGACCCGAGGAATTGGCTCTTCTGTGCTGGGCCATACGTTGATGCAGTTGTTGTTTGGTTCTCCCACATACAAATCAGAGCACTCTTCACTGCACTGCACTGCGTATATGATGTCACACTGCAACTGCACTGCGTATATGATGTCACACTGCACTGCACTGTGTATATGAGTCACTCTTCACTGCACTGCACTGGTTTATGAGTCATTCTTCACTGCCACTGCGTGTATGATGTCACTCTTCACTGCACTGCGCATATATGATGTCACACTGCACTGCGTATATGATGTCGTACTGCAATGCACTGCGTATATGATGTCATTCTTCACTGCACTGCGTGTATGATGGTCACTCTTCACTGCACTGCGTATATGATGTTGCTTTTCTTGTGTTTGGGTATTGAGTCTTTTGGATGTACCAATTGCTGCCTCAGTGTGTTGTTCGGTTTAAAGCAGACAGGGATACAGTGTTTTTTGTGAACATGGTCATCCCATATGTAGCAGGGGTCTCCGAGAAATTAAGAAGAATTTCCAATAAATACCGTATCCCTGTCTGCTTTAAACCGAACAACACACTGAGGCAGCGATTGGTACATCCGAAAGACCCAAAACCGAAACACAAGAAAAGCGACATCATATACGCAGTGCAGTGAAGAGTGACATCATATACGCAGTGCAGTGAAGAATGACATCATATACGCAGTGCAGTGAAGAATGCTCTGATTGTGGGGGAGACCAAACAGCAACTGCGCCAACGTATGGCCCAGCACAGAAGGGCCAATCCCTCGGGTCAGGACTCAGCCGTGTACCTGCATCTTAAGGATAAAGGACATACCTTTGAAGATTGTAATGTTAACATATGGCGAAGGAACGTGACTGGTTAAGAGAGTGTTAAGGAGGCATTTATGTGAAAATAAAGAAACCAAGCCTAAATAGATGGTGGGGGTTCGACACCAACTGTCTGCCATGTACAATGCTGTTTTGACACCTTACTCTGGGCGTTCCTATAACACCTCTTAGCCACTATCCAATCATGCCCTTAACACTTGGCTGTGATATGCTAATTGGGATTTTCCAGTGTACATAATTGCCACAGATCTTTGTACAAGTCATTCTGAATTGGAGATGCCAGTCGGATGACTAGCGAAACGTCTTCAAGAAACTAAACTTTATGTCCAGCTGATCTAACTGAATACAACAGATTATACATATACTGTTATGGTAGGTACAGGCATACTATAATTAATTACTGGTATTAATACATATACTTAGTTCTGTTGGTACAGGGAAACTATATAATTAATTACTGGTATTAATACATACTGTAGTTCGTTGGTACAGGGAAACTATATAATTAATTACTGGTATTAATAATATACTGATAGTTGCTGTTGGTACAGGGAAACTATATAATTAATTACTGGTATTAATACATATACTGGAGTTCTGGTTGGTACAGGGAAATATAATATTAAATTACTGGTATTATACAATTAAACTGAGTTATCTGGTTTGGTACAGGGGATACTATATAATTAATACTGGTATTATACAATACTGTATTCTGTGTTACGGGACTATGATAATTAATTACAGTACATACTGTAGTTCTGAGTTACAGAGATACTATATAATTGGTTTACTGGTATAATAATATACGTATTCTGGTTGGTACAGGGATATTATATAATATTGAAGTTACTGGTATTAATACATATACTGTAGTTCTACAAACATAGAAAAGATATCAATGCACATTCCTAGGCCCCATACAATATCATATTATCTACACACTGGATACTTATAAACAAAGGGGTTTTATATACATTACTGTGATCACATGAGTGAAAAGCCTTCCACACTCCAAGGTAACCCCAGTCTGGAAGGTCCTAACTAAGGATCTTCCAGTAAAATATTATATATAGAAGGGTTACTAGACACAGGGATATATACAATAATGAACGCCGATATGTATACTGTTACACAGGGATATATACATATAAGAGAAACGTGTTACTATACACAGGGTATATACATATACATAGTAAAACCGGTTACGATACACAGGGATATATACATATATAGAAACCGGTTACTATACACAGGGATATATACATATAATAGAACCGTGTTACTATACACAGGGATAATAATACTAATAACCGTGTTACTATACACAGGATATATACATATAATAGAACCGGTTACTATACACAGGGATACATACAATTAATAGACAACCGGTTACTATACACAGGGATATACAGATATAGAACCGCGGTTACTACACAGGATAATACATATAATAGAACCGCGTTACTATACACAGGGATATATACATATAATAGAACCGCGTTACTATAACAGGGATATATATACATATAATAGAACCGCGTTACTATACCAGGGATAATACAATAATAAGAACTGGTTACTGTCACAGGGATATATACATATAATAGAACCGGGTTATACACAGGGATACTATACATTATAATAGATACAGGGTTACATACACAGGGATATATACATATAATAGAACCCGCGTATGTACACAGGGATATATACATATAATAGAAACCGGGTTACTATACACAGGAGTATATACATTAATAGAACGGGTTACTATACACAGGATATAACATATATAGTACCGTGTTACTATACACAGGGATATAACTCTAATAGAACCTGTTACTATACACAGGATATATACATATAATAGATACCGGGTTACTGTCAACAGGGATATATACATATAATAGAACCGGTTACTATACACAGGGATAATACATATAATAGAACCGGGTTACTATACACAGGGATATATACATATATAGAACCGGTTACTGTACACAGGATATATACATATAATAGAACCGCGTTACTGTAACAGGATATATACATATAATAGAACGCGTTACTGTACACAGGGTATATACATATATAGAACGCGTTACTATACACAGGCTATATTCCATATAATAGAACCGCGTTACTATACACAGGGATATATACATATAATAGAACCGTGTTACTGTACACAGGGATATATACATATAATAGAACCGGGTTACTATACACAGGGATATATACATATAATAGACCGTGTTACTATACACAGGGATATATACATATAATAGAACCGGGTTTACTATACACAGGGATATATACATATAATAGAACCGGTTACTATACACGGTATATATACATTATATAACCGGTTACTATACACAGGGATAATAGACATATATGAAGGGTTACTATACACAGGGATATATACATATAATAGAACCGCGTTACTATACACAGGATATATACATATAATAGAACCGCGTTACTATACACAGGGATATATACATATAATAGAACCGCGTTACTATACACAGGGATATATACATATAATCGAACCGCGTTACTATACACAGGGATATACATATAATAGAACCGGGTTACTGTACACAGGGATATATACATATAATAGAACCGGGTTACTATACACAGGGATATATACATATAATAGAACCGCGTTACTATACCAAAGAGGTATATACATATAATAGACCGGGTTACTATACACAGGGATATATACATATAATAGAACCGGGTTACTATACACAGGGATATATACATATAATAGAACCGGGTTACTATACACAGGGATATATACATATAATAGAACCGGGTTACTGTACACCAGGGATATATACATATAATAGAACCGCGTTACTGTACACAGGGATATATACATATAATAGAACCGGGTTACTATACACAGGGATATATACATATAATAGAACCGGGTTACTTACACAGGGATATATACATATAATAGAACCGCGTTACTATACACAGGGATATATACATATAATAGAACGCGTTACTATACACAGGGATATATACATATAATAGAACGCGGTTACTAGTACACAGGGATATATACATATAATAGAACCGCGTTACTGTACACAGGGATATATACATATAATAGAACGCGTTACTATACACAGGGATATATACATATAATAGAACCGGGTTACTATACACAGGGATATATACTATATAGAACGCGTAATACACAGGGATATACATATAATAGAACACGGGTTACTATACACGGGATATATACATATAATAGAACGCGTTACTATACACAGGGATATATACATATAATAGAACCGGGTTACAATACACAGGGATATATACATATAATAGAACCGCGTACTATACACAGGGATATATACATATAATAGAACCGCGTTACTGTACACAGGGATATATACCAATAATAGAACCGTTTACTGTACACAGGGATATATATAAAGAACTGTTACTATACACAGGGATATATACATATAATCGACGGGTTACTAGTACACAGGGATATATACATATAATAGAACCGTGTTACTGTACAACGGGATTATACATATAAAGAACCGGTTACGTATACACAGGGATATATACATATAATAAGACCGGTTAACTGTACACAGGGATATATACATATAATATGAACCGGTTACGTACACGGGATATATACATATAATAGAACCGGGTTACTGTAACAGGGATATAAATATAATAGAACCATTTAATACACAGGATATATACATATATAGAACGGGTTACTATACACAGGGATATATACATATATGAACCGCGTTACGTAACACAGGGATATATACATATATAGAACCGGGGTTACTATACACAGGGATATATACATATATATAGAACCGCGTTACTTACACAGGGATATATACATATAATAGAAACCGGGTACTATACACCAGGGAAATATATACATATATAGAACCGGGTTATATACACAGGGATATATACATATAATAGAACGCCGGGTTACTATACCCAGGGAGATATACATATAATAGAACCGGCTGTTACTATACACAGGGATATAATATAATAGAACTGGTTACTGTAACACAGGGATATATACATAAATAGAACCACGGTACTGTACAGGGATGGATATACATATAATAGAACCGGTTACTATACACAGGGATACATACATAATAGAACCGGTACTATACACAGGATATAATATCATAGGTATAACCGAGTTACTGATACACAGGGACTATTACATTAATAGTAACCGTGTGTACTATACACAGGGAGCTATATACAATAATAGAACCGTGGTTACTATACACAGGGATATATACATATAATTAGAACCGTGTTACTTGTACACAGGGTATATACATATAATAGCACCGCGTTACTATACAGGGATATATACATATAATAGAACCGGTGTACTATACACAGGATATATACATATAATAGAACCGGTTACTATACACAGGGATATATACATATAAAGAACGTCGTACTTACACAGGATATATACATATACATAGAACCGTGTTACTATACACAGGGATTATACATATATAGAACGCGTTACTATACCAGGGATATATACATATAATAGAAGGTTACTGATACACAGGATTATATACCATATAAAGGGTTACTATACACAGGGATATTACATATAATAGAACCGGGTTACTATACACAGGGATATATACATATATAGAATTACTTAACCGGATTACATATGACTAACAGGGATATATACATATAATAGAAAACGGGTTACTATACCACAGGATATACATGACTATAACCGGTTACGTAAACAGGGATATACATATAATAGAACCGGGTTACTATACAAGGGATATATACATATAATAGAACCGCTGTTACTGTACACAGGGATATATACATATAATAGAACGCGTTACTATACACAGGGATATATACATATAATAGAACCGGGTTACTATACACAGGGATATATACATATAATAGAACCGCGTTACTATACACAGGATATATACATATAATAGAACCGGGTTACTATACACAGGGTGATACTATACATATAATAGAACCGTGTTATCACAGGATATAACATACATAATAGGAACCCGCGTTACTATACACAGGGATTATATACATATAATATAAACCGGGTTATATATCACAGGGATATATACTATAATAGAACCGTGTTACTATACACAGGGAGATATACATATAATAGAAAAACCGGGTCGTACGTACTACACGGATATATACATATAATAGAACGGGTTACTATACACAGGGATATATACATATAATGAACCGGTTTACTGTACACAGGAGATATACATATAATAGACCGCGTTTACTATACACACAGGGATATATACATATAATAGAAACCGCGTTTACTACACAGGGATATATACATATATATTGAACCGTGTACTATACACAGGGATATATACATATAATAGAACCGTGTTACTATACCCAGGGATTATACCTATAATAGAACCGGGTTATATTACACGGATATATACATATAATTAAGAAACCCGCGTTACTATACACGGGATTATCTATAATAGACCGGTTGTATTACCAATATACATATAATAGAACCGCGTTACTTATAACAGGGAATATACATATAATGAACCGCGTACTGTACACAGGGATATTACAATAATAGAAACCGGGTTACTGTACACAGGGATATTCATAATTTAGAACCGGTTTACTGATACACAGGGATATATACATATAATAGAACCCGTTACTATAACACAGGGATATATACATAGAAAGAACCGCCGTTACTATACACAGGGATATATACATAGATAGAACCGTGTTACTATAAACAGGCTATATACATATAGAACCGCGTTACTATACTTCAAGGGATATATACATAATAGAACACGTACTGATCATACTTGGTACACAGGGATATATCATATAAAAGAACTGGGTTACTTACAACAGGGATATATACATATAATGAACCGTGGTATATACACAGGATATATACATATAATAGAACCGTGTTTACTATACCACAGGGAACTATACATATAATAGACCCGTGTTACTATAACAGGGATATATACATATAATAGAACCGGTTTACTATACACAGGGATTCACAATATAATAGAACGTGGTACTATTACACAGGGATATATACATATAATAGAAACCGGTTACTATACACAGGGATATATACATATAATAGAACCGCGTTACTATACACAGGGATATATACATATATAGACCGCGTTACTTACACAGGTATATATAACGGGTACTAACACCGGATAACATATAATAGAACCGCGTTATCTACACAGGGAATATACATATAATAGACCCGGTTACTGTACACAGGGATATTACATATAATAGAAAACGCTGTGTTACTATACACAGTGGATATACATTATTAATGAACCGCTTACTATACACGGGATTATACATAGAATAGAACCGCGTGTTACAGTATACCAGGATAGCTACATATAATAGAACCGAGTTTACTATGACACAGGGATATATACAATAATAGAACCGCGTACATGTACACAGGGTTATATAGAACAGGTTACATACACGAATAGCAACTCTGAACCGTTACGTGTAACAGCACTTACGATCTAACATAGATAGAACCGCGTTTACATGTACACAGGGATACATACATAACTAGAACCGCGTTACTATAACACGGTATATATACATACTAATAAGAAACCGTGTTACTGTACACAGGGAATATACATATAATAGAAACCGCGTTACTTACTGACAACAGGGATAATATACATTCAATAGAACCGGTTACTGTATACACAGGATCTTACATATATAGACCGTGGTTACTGTACACGAGGGATATATACAGTATAATAGAACCGGTTTACTATATACACAGGGAGATATACATATAATAGAACCGTGTTTACTTATAACATTGATATATACATTACATAGAACGCGTTTACTAGTACCATCACGGAATATATACATAAATAGAACACGTTACAGACCCGGAATATCATTATAGAACCGCGTTACTATAGCACAGGAGCATTATCCGGTGATACTTCACAGATACATATAATAGAACCGGGTTACTATAACAGGGATATAACATATAATAGAAACCGGGTTACTATACACAGGGTATTATACATAAACGTAATACTGTCGTAGCGGACTATGTAATGTCTATACACAGGGATATATACATATAATAGAACCGCTTACTATACCAGGGATATATATCTCAATAGAACCGTTACTATACACAGGGAGATATCTATAATAGAACCGTTTACTATACAACAGGGATATATACCATATAATAACCGGGTTACTATACACAGGAAAACATTTAGACTACTATACACAGGGATAATATGAACAACGCGTTACTATACAAGGGATATATTACAGATATCAGAACAGCGGTACTATACACAGGGATATATACATATATGAAACCGGGTTATCGATATCCACAGGATATTACATATAATAGAACCGTGTTACTAATAACACAGAGATATATACAGATAAAGACCGGTTCTAGTAAACAGGGGAATACTATATAACCGCGATATCAAGGTAGAAAAAAATAGAACCGGTTACTATACACAGGATAATAACATTATATAGAACCGCGTTTACTATACACAGGGGATAAACATAGTATAATAGAACCGCGTTATATACACAGGGAATATACATAAATAGAACCGTGTTACTATACACAGGGATAAACATATAATAGAACCGGGTTACTATACACAGGGATATACATATAATAGAACCGGTTACTTACACAGGGATATATACATATAATAGAACCGGGGTTACTTACACAGGGATATACATATAATAGAACCGTGTTACTATACACAGGGATATATACATATAATAGAGAAGGGTTATATAAACAGGGATATATACATATAATAGAACCGGGTTCTTACACAGGGATATATACATATAATAGAACGGGTTTATACACAGGGATATAACATATAATAGAACCGGTTACTATACACAGGGATATATACAATAATAGAACCGTTAATACAAGGATATACATTAATAGAACCGCTACTTACACAGGGATTATATACATATAAAGAACGCTGTTACTATACACAGGATATATACATATAATGAAACCGGGTTTTATTACACAGGGATATAACATATAATAGACCGGTGTTACTACACAGGGATATATACAATAATAGAACGTGTTATACAAGGGATTATACTATAAATTACGGGTACTTACACAGGGAGATATACATAAATAGAAAACCGGTTACTACACAGGGATATATAATATAATAGAACGGGTACTATACACAGGGATTATCATATCATAGAACGGTATATTACACGGGATACTACATGATAATAGAACCGTGTTACATACACAGGGATAATAAATAAATAGAAACGGGTTACTCTACACAGGGATATATAATATAATAGAACCGCGGTACATCACAGGGATATAACAGATAATAGAACGGTTACTGTACCACAGGGATATATACATTATAAGAGACCAGGGTACTACTACACAGGGATTACATAAACAATATATATGACGCGTGGAATTATACTTTATACACATGGGATATATACATATAATAGAACGCGTGTACTATACACAGGTATACAATAATGAACCGGTTCTACACAGTAATAAACTAATAGAACCGGGTACTGTACACAGGGATATTCACATAATAGAACCGCGTTTACTTAAACAGGGATATATAGACATAGAATAGAACCGCGTTACTGATACACAGGGATTATACATATAATAGAACGCGTTACTATACACAGGGAATATACATATAATGAACCGCTTACATATACCACAGGGAATTACATATAATAGAACCGCGTTACATCACACGGGATATATACATATAATAGACCGGTTCCGTTTACAAGGGATATATAATATAAATAGAACCGGTACTAACACAGGGATATATACATATAATAGAACGCGTTACTATACACGGGATATATACATATAATAGAACGCGTTACTATACAAGGGATATATACATATAATAGAACCGCGTACTATACACAGGGATATATACATATAATAGAACCGCGTACTAGTACACAGGATATATACATATATAGAACCGCGTTACTTACACAGGGTATATACAATAAATGAACCGCGTTACTCTACACAGGGATATATACATATAATAGAAACGCTTACTATACACAGGGATATATACATATAATAGAACCGCGTACTTACACAGGATATATACATATAATAGAAACCGCGTTACTATACACAAGGGATATATACATATAATAGAACCGCGTTACTATACACAGGGATACTATACATATAATAGAACCGCGTTACTTACACAGGGATATATACATCTAATAGAACCGCGTACTAACACAGGGATAATACATATTATAGAACCGCGTTACTATCAACGGATATATACATATTATAGAACGCGTTTACTATACACAGGGATATATACAATATAGAACCGGGTACTTACACAGGATATATACATATAATAGAACCGGCGTTACTATACACAGGGATGATATATACTATATAGAACCGCGTTATATACACAGGGATTATATACATATAATAGAACGGTTACTATACACAGGGATATATATAAATAGAACGCTGTTACTGCACAGGGATATTACATATATAGAACCGGGTTACTATACACAGGGATATATAAATATAATAGAACCGTTTACTATACACAGGGATATATACATATAATGAAACCGGTTTAATCTAACAAGGGATATATACATATGAATAGAACGCGGTTACTTACACAGGGATTGATTATACATATAATAGAACGGGTTACTATACACAGGGATATATATACATCATAATAGAAACTGCGTTACTTACACAGGGATATATACATATAATAGAACCGCGTTACTATACACAGGGATATATATCATATAATAGAACCGCGTTACTATCAAGGGATATACATTATAGACCGCTGTTATATACACAGGGATATATTCATTAATAGAACCGTGTTCGTTATATACCAGGGGGTTAGGAAAAACTCGTTAAAGAGGAACACTTCAATGTTACCGCCTATTTCGCCGCGTAACAACAGAAAGGTGATGCGTTCCATGTGGCCTGGCCACTCTTAAGGACCAATCAGAACCATGGATGGAACGAACCAGAAAGTCGGATTAGAGTAATTGAGTTTCTTCAACATGCACTTGAGCTTGAGAAATTCCCCTTGCAATCTCACAAGATCAGTCTAATAGGGAAAGGGGAGGGGAGGACGGAGGGGAGGCGTTGCCTTGTCGGACAACCTGCACATGCCCCTCATCCGAACAATAACCTCTTCCCCGCGTAATTGGTTCTTGATAATAATCATCATTTAAAGGACCTTGTCATTGACTCTGTTGTTTCAACATTAATTTACCCATAATGACCTCACCGTCTTCCTTATCTCGACCCACCATGTTAATTAATCTCATTAAGGAGGATTTGCTAGTAGAATACTAAATGGCCCCCTCGGTGAGCATGGAAATATTTAATTAACTTAATAACGGGCGCTAGATATTAGATAGATAGAGAGAAAAAAAAAAAAGAGATGAGAGAGAGAGAAGGAAAAAGCGAGAGCGAGGAAAAAGGAGAGGAACGAAAAAAAGAGAGAGAGGAAAAAAAGAAAATCGAAAAAGGAGAGAGAGAAGCGGAAAAAAAGAAGAAGAGAAGAAAAAAGAAGAGAGAGAGAGAAAAAAGAGAGAGAAGAAAAAAAGAGAGAGAAACAGAGGAGAGAGAAAAAGAGAGAGAAGAAATAGAGGGTGAGAAAAAGAGAGAGCGAAAAACAGAGAGAGGAAGAGAGAGGAAGAACGAAAAGAGAGAGAGGAAAAAAGAGAGATGAAAAGAGAGGAAGTAAAAAGAGAGAGAGGAAAAAACAGAGAGAAAACGGGAGAGAGAGAACAAAGAGCGGAAGAAAGCACCAAGACAGGAGAAAGCGGAGGAAAAAAGAAAAAGATGAGAGAGAGAAAAGAGAGAGAGAAAGGACAAAGGCGAGCGCAAAAAGAGGGGGAGGAAAATAGAAAAAAGAGAGGGAGAAGGAAACAAAAAAAAGAGAGAGCGAAAACAAGCGAGAGGCACCAGATAGAGATCTAAGTAAAAACGAACAAGAACGAGAGAGAAGGCAAAAGCTAGAGGGGCTGAAGACAACGCTCTATCACAACTGATCGATTCTCCTCGCTCGCTCTCCTCCACCAGTCGTGTAAACCAAGTGCCATTTGTCGTGGTGTTCTCCCCAGAATCACGTACCACGGGGGAAAGGTCCACGGTTCAACATCTTCGATCCTTAGAGGACTGGCTGGAGACCAGCCACATTCACTGCGCCGCGAGCTGGATAGACGAAAACTTACAACAACCAGGTATCCTCTGCAAAGTGAAGGAGAGAGTTGGAGTTCTGAGATCTCCACGATGGCGACGGCTTACGAGGAATACAGATGACATTCTAACCAAATGGGCCAATTGGGACTTGTTTGGATCTAATTGGATCTAACTCTCTGATTGCTGCTGCTTTGGACATCAAAAATTTGATTCGTAAACGCCAGAAAAAGCTCTGCCACACCCAATGGTAGGAAATCTATAGAAAATAACACATTAGGGGAATAACAGTCCATGGCATAGGGGGCACAGGGAATCAAGGTCGTGCTGGAACATGCGCACCAGACCAACAGGGAAGCCTCGGGAATGAGCATTTCATGGGGCCCTATTTTATTTAATTTACTACGGGTGGTTATTTCATTACCCATAATGACACAGCAAGGCATTGTTTGAAACTACATGCTTTATTGAACTCTGTATTAGGGAGCACCTGTTATCTGGTTCAGATGCCACCATAGTCCCACTCATTACATGCAGTAGCAATTAACGATCCGTCCGGAACGGACAAGTGTTAGAGGTTCCAGACTTCGCATCCCTTATACCGGGGCTCCACGTAGTCACACCACATCCTCAAGGATCCCTTCCGACTCTGTAAGGACACGGTTGTTATAACGGTTATATTACGGCGGTAATAGGTGAACCAAGATTTATGGTTTACAGTAAAGCCCGAACCAACAGGAATCCTATAAACTTACTGTGTGATTACAAAGGGGAAATCAACCCATACATGTTTATGAAATATAATTAAAATCCTTACTACTGCGGATCTACCTGACGGAGAACCACTGAGCAATGTCTGTCCCATGGGAGAGGGTTTAAAAGTGATGTAGAAATGAAAACTTTACTCGGTTATATCTTTGTGTCAGGAATGCTAGAAGGGGAAGGAATATATTGTTTTAACCAGCAGTGCTGGCTATATTTTGGTTGTAGACATAGTCTCATTTGATGAGATGTCTAGTTCTACTTACTTTAAAACTAAATGTTATGTAGCAATGTAACGGGTAACTCCCTACGGAACATCCAATCAGCAACATATTAATTACCCCGGGAGGTGGGTGTGTGGCTCTCTGCTAAAATTCCCCCAATGATCGATCCAGAAAATACACAGGACAAGATTTTGATCCCTAGGTGGGTGCCATGTAAAATTAGAGGGGGGGGGGGGGTTATATTGTCTCTGTATCCAGATTCTTCTCCCTGACAAAATTCAATTTAAATTTTTCTTACAGCTCCCGGTAAGACATATACCTGCGGTGACCAATTATCTGATCTTAAATTCTCTCTTTGCCATTCCTGTTCTTTCCGCATCCTCTCCAAAGTCATTTACAAGCTCGCACATGCTCAGAGGGAGGCAGATTAGATTTTCTAAACATATTGCAGTTGGGTGATAGTTCTTGACCATTCAGGATAAAGGTCATTTACTTATTGGACATTGATATGTGCATGTTCACAAGTGAGTGGTTCCTCGTTTCCTATATTTCTTTTACATTTTCTTGTTAGGGAAGCAGTCTTACAGGGATCTGCACCACTCAAGGAGTTCACTGACTAAGGCTGAGTGAACGATAATCTGCCTTCAATACTTTCCAATCACCCGCCTGGCCTCCCACGACACAGTAAACCCACAAAGTGATCCCAAAGTGGAGGTGGAAGGGTAAAACCAGTACCTGGTTCCTCTGCCAGTCCTGCAGACAGAAGTAAATCACCTCGCTCCCAAGCTGAACCAATTTAAAGTCACAGGCCTCATCCCTGAGGAGAGAAAATCAGAGCTGCATGTAATAGTGATACAACCCCTCTTTTAATAGAAACAAAGGAGAACCAACGTAAAATATAATGATTCCGGAAGGAATTGTATCATCGGAATCTGTCACCTATGGAACAGAAGGGCACATCTGGGAAAAAACATCCTTGAATTGTTCTGGGTATTACTGAGTGGATCCCAATCACAGACCCAGATACCATAGTCTCACCTGCCTCAGGATACATAGTATCGCCTGATGAGATACATAGTCTCACCTGCCTCGATACACAGTTCACTCTTCAGATACACTAGTCTCACTGCCTCAGATAAATAGTCTCACCTGCTCAGATTTCACGGTCTCACCTGCTTCAGATACCAGTCTCACCCTGCTCAGATACACGGTCCACCTGCTGAGAAACAGTCCACACCCTGCTCAGATTACACAGTATCACCTGCTCAGAGGCACAGTCTCACCTGCTCAGAATACACGTCTCACCATGCATGAGATACATAGTCACTACCGCTCAGCTACATTAGTCTCACCTGCTCAGATACACAGGTCTCACCTGCTGGATACAATAGTCTCACCTGTCAGATACATAGTCCTCACCTGCTCAGGTTTACATAGTCACACCTGCTCAGATAAATTATTGCACCGGATGAGTAACATAGTATCACTGCTCAGATAACTATTCTCACCTGCTCTAGATAAATTAGTCTCACCGCTGAGATTACATAGTCTCCACCTGTATCAGATACATAGTATCACCTGCTCCGATACAAGTTCACATGCTCAGATACACAAGTCTCACCTGCTCTGATACACGTCTCACCTGCTCAGATTACCTAGTCACACCTGCAGAGATACATAGTCTCGCCTGCTCAGATAGCTCAGTACATAGTCTCACCTGCTGAGGGAACATAGTCTTCACCTGCTAGATACATAGTCTCGCCTGCTCAGATACAGAGTTCAACCTGCTGGATACATAGTCTCGAACCTGCTCAGATACATAGTCTCGCCTGCTCAGATACCATAGTCTTCACCTGTGAGTAACATAGTCTCACCTGCTCAGATAAACATAGTCTCACCTGCTAGAACATAGGCTCACCTGCTCAGATACATAGTCTCACCTGCTCAGATGATTCAGTCTCACTGCTGAGATACATAGTCTCCCTGTTGAGAGATACATAGTTCACTGGTCAGGTTACATAGTCACACCTGCCTTAGATACATGTCTCGCCTGCTCAGATACATAGTCTCGCCTGCCTCAGATACATGTCTCACCGCTGAGAATACACAGTCTCACCTGCTGAGATGACACAGTCTCACCTGCTCAGATTACAATCAGCACACCTGACCTCAAGATACAAGTCTCGCCTGTCCCCCTGCTTCAGTACATAGTCTCCCGCTGAGATTAATAGTCTCACCTGCTGAGGATACATAGCTACCTGACTCAGGGATAACATAGTCTCACCTGATCAGTACTAGTCACACCTGCTTCAGATTACATTTGTCTCGCACATGCCTCAGATAATTCTCGCTGCTAAGAACAATGAGTCTCGCATGCTCAGATACATAGGTCCACCTGCCTCAGATAATTTAGTCTAGGTCTGCTCAGATACTAGTCTCTCTCGCCTGCTGCCAGATACATAGTCTCGCACTGCTCAGATACATGTCTCGCCTGCTGAGAACAGAGTCTCACACTGCGAGAAGATACTATAGTTCTCACCGCTGAGATACATAGTCTCACCTGCGCCGATAACATAGTCTCACTGCCTCAATACATAGTCACCACCTGCTCAGATACATAGTCTCACCTGCTGAGGATACATAGTCTCACCTGCATAGATACATAGTCTCACCCTGCTCCCCGATACATAGGTCTACCTGCTGAGATACACAGTCTCCACCGCTCAGATAACAGTCTCACCTGCGAGATACATAGTCTCACATGCTCAGATACATAGTCTCATCCGCCAGAAGACATAGTCTCACTGCCTCAGATACAAGTCCACCTGCTCAGATTACATAGTTCAATTCTGAGATACACAGTCTCACCTGCTCAGATACACAGTCTCGCCTGATGAGCATCACGTCATCGCACCTGACTAGAAATACACAGTCTTCACCTGCCTCAGATACATAGTCTCCCCGGCTCAGATTACATAGTCTCACCTATGTCAGATACATAGTTCTCGCCTGTCAGATTACACATGCTCGCCGGCTCAGAACTAGTCTCCCTGCTCAGATACATAAGTCTCAGATGCCTCAGATACATAGTCTCGCCTGCTCAGATACATAGTCTCGCCTGCTCAGATACACAGCTCACTGCCAGATACCACAGTCTCACCTGCTCAGATACACAGTTTCAACGGCTCAGATACATAGTCTCACCTGCCTCAGGATGAAAGTCAAACCTGCTCAGCTACATAGTCTCACCTGCTCAGAAATAGTCTCACTGCTCAGAGAATAGTCTACGCCTGCTCAGATACATAGTCTCGCATGCTTCAGTACACAGTCTCACCTGCTCAGATAACATAGGTCAACCTGCATCAGATAACAGTCTCACATGCTCAGATACATAGTCTCACCTTGCTCAGATACATAGTTCACCCTGCTCAGAACATGTCTCACATGCTCAGATACATAGTCTCGCTCTGCCCAGATACATAGTCTCGCCCCTGCTCAGGATAATAGTCTCACTGCTCAGATTAATAGTCTCGCCTGCCATCAGATACATAGTATCACCCTGCTTCAGATACATAGGTCTCACCTGCTAAGTACACAGTCTCACCTGCTCAAGCAATACATAGTCTCACCTGCCAGATACACGGTCTCACCTGCTCATATACATAGTCTCACCTGCTCAGATACATCAGTTCAACTGCTAAGATACATAGTCTAGGCTGCTCAGATACATTAGTGCTCGACTGCTCAGATAACATAGTCACACCTGCCAGATACATAGTCTCGCGGATGAGATACATATCTCGCCTGTCGAGATACATAGTCTCGCCTGCTCAGATACCATAGCACACCTGCTCAGATACATAGTCCCCCTGCTGAAGATTACATGGCTCCCTGCTTCACGATACTGGTTCACACCTGCTGAGATTCATAGTTCACCTGCTAGCTAAACATTAGCACACCCTGCTGAGATACATAGCTCACACCTGCGCAGTTACATTAGTCTCACCTGCTGAGATACATCGTCTCACTGCTGAGCTACATAGTCTCAACCTGCTAGATACATAGTCTCACCTGCGAGGATACATAGTCTCACCTGCTGAGATACATAGGCTCCGTCCTGCTGAGCTGATAATAGTCTCAACTGCTCAGATAACATTGGTCAACTGCTCCGATACATAGTTCACACATGCTCAGATACAAGTCTCACATGCTGAGATTACATAGTCTCACAGCTCAGATACATAGTCGCAATGCTCAGAGCATAGTCTCACTGCTGAGATACACAGTCTCACCTGCTCAGATACTAGTCTCACCTGCTGCACCATACATAGTCTCACCTGCTGATATGAGAACACCCAGTCCTAACTGATCAACCCGATACCCATTAGTCTCGCCTGCGAGATACATAGTCCACCTGCTCAGCTACATCGTTCTCACCCAACCTGCTTACAGATACACATCAAGCCCCTCCCCCACCACAGCTTCACCGACTCCACCCATGAGTACTCACCCCTCTTCAGATAATCCACCGTCACACCTGCTGAGATACATAAGTCTCCCCCACCAAGCTCAGATAACATAGTCTCAACATGCTCAGATACATAGTCTCCCTGCTCATGATAATAGTCTCACCTGCTTCAGATACAAGTCTCACCTGCTCAGATACATAGTCGCACTGCTCAGGATTTACTGCCTCAGATTACTGGGCTTAGATACATGCATTCTAATGAGAAACTGAGAGATCCAGTTGGATGACTAGGGGAAGTCTTCAAGAAATAAACTTTAGGTCCAATGATCTAAATGATTAACAGCTAAAACCAGGATCTTCATTCCCGTGAGAAGAAAATCAAATTTCCTTCCACTAAACCTACATAACCCCCGCACATCATGTCAAAAACCCCCAGCGCATGGTGGTAATTACATGGAATCTACCTTAGTATATAATGATCTCAGCTAATCCAACCTCGCGACATAATTAACATGCACTAAAGGGTGAACATACGGTCATTACCGGAGCGCTGGTTTGTGAATTCCAAATGATTCTCTGCAAACCAGACTTTATTGCAGCCTGTTGTGTCCCCCTCAACCCCCACCCCCCCCCAGGCTGCAGACTGCATGCATTTCAAACACGACGTTAACACTGCGGGACCACTAGTTTAAATTATTATACAATGTTGGTGAAAGGAGAGAACTAAACCTAGAGACATAAAAGATCCTGCTTTGGAGATTCTAATTTCTATCTAGAAGATATGTGCCATTGTGGAGCATTGGGTAATGACTTGATACAAGTCGGTATATTGTGTTAAGGCTAGGCCACACTAGCGCGTTTTCGCGCATTTGCGCTCCCCGCCGAACCCGAAATTTTCGCTCTAAATGGAAATCGGGGGCAACACGAAAATTCCCACGCTTTACGGATGCACATGCGATTGCGCGTCCGTTCGCGTTTTGATAACGCATTGCATTCACCATTTTTGGTGCGGTAACGCAAGTGTTTCAGACAGAAAAAGAAAGGCGAACACACATGCGCAAAACAGAACACAAAACGCACAAGAATCGCACACACAATCGCGTTCGATAAACGCTCTGGCGTTAGGTGCGCGATTTCCGTGTAGTTCAGTGTGGCCTCCCATTAATGGGGTTTTATTCTTTGTTTTAGGGGGGTGATTTGATGCCATGGACAGGTTACCACGGGTTAGGTCCACTTACCTGCTGTTTGCCTAAGTAGAATTTGCGGACCAGGTGTTTTTCGACCTCTGCTGAGCGGCTCAGGACACACTCCCATGGGTTATCGCGAAACACTCGTACTGCAAGAAGAGATAGAGATGCCGGCCAGGTCAGAGCTGTACGATCCATGTAGGAAACGACGGGAAACGGAGAGTTGGGCAGTGCGTGATTTGTGGTTTAATGGGACCTGGGAGACCGTCGGGATCGTACCTGACAAGCAATGGTGATAACTTCAAGCTTACTGCGCACCACCATATGTCACAGGCCATTTACCAAAGGAGTCCAAAAAAGCATTGCCAAGTTCCATGAGATACTTGGATTCCCATGCTGCTAGGCAGTACTGCTCCGAGGAAGGAACAAAACTTTGCCCACGGGGCAAACAAAACACCCTATACAGAAAAAAAAAAAAAAAACCACATCACAATACAGTAAAGTACGGAAAAACAATCACAACAAAACTGATAAAGTAACGTACGGTTAAAATCAACAAACTGATAATAAAGTAAAGTACGGTTTTTAAAATTCACACATAATGATAAAGTAAAAGTACGGTAAAATCCACAACTAACTGATAAGGTAAAGTACGGTATAAAATCACAACATAACTGATTAAAGTATAAGTACGGTAAAATAACTTAAAATCACAAACATAACTGATAAACGTTCAGTACGGAAAAACATCACAAATAACTGATAAAGTTAAAGTACGGGTGTGTAAAATCACAACATAACTGATAAAGTAAAGTAACGGAAAAATTCACAAACATAAACTGATAAAGTAAGTACGGAAAATCCAACATAACTGATAAAGTAAAGTACGGAAAAATCACAACATAACTGATAGAAGTAAAGTACGGTAAAACCAGAACGTTATTACCAAATAAAGTAATGTACGGTTAAATCACAACATAACGGATACAAGTTTTAAAGTACGGTAAAAATCACAACAAACTGATAAATTAAAGTACGGTATAATCAAAATAAATGATAAAAGTAAAGTACCGGTAAAATCACAACACATAACTGATAAAGTAAAAGTACGGTTTAAAAATCACAACATAATGATAAAGTTAAAAGTGACGGTAAAACACTAACCATAACTGATAAAGTAAAGTACGGTTAACAATCACAACAAATGAATAAAGTAAAGTATGGTAAAATCACACAATTAAACACCTTGATAAAAGTATAAGGACGGTTATAATCACAACATAACTGATAAAGTTAAGTACGGGTAAAATCACAACAAACTGATAAAGAAAGTCCGGAAAAAATCACAACATAACTGCTAGTAAAGACGGTTAAAATCACAACATAACGATAAGTAAAGTACGGTTTTAATAACAACCAAACGAATAAAGTAAAGTACGTTAAAAGCACAACATAACTGATTAAAGTAAAGTACTTGTAACATCAAAAAAATGATAAAGTAACAGTACGGTAAAATCACTAAACATAAAAACTGATAAAGTAAAAGTACGGGTTAAAATCCAACATAATGATAAAGCAAAGTACGGTGTATAACATCACAAATTAATGATAAAGCAAAGTACGGTAAAAATCACAACATAACTGATAAAGTTAAAGTACGGAAAATCACAACATAACTGATAAAGTAAAGTACGGTAAAAATCACACCATAAAACTGATAAAGTAAAGTACGGGATAATCACACATAAACTGATAAACGTAAAGTACGGTAAAAATCACAACATAACAATGATAAAGTAAAGTACGGTTTAAATCACAAACATAACTGATAAAGTAAAAGTACGGTAAAAATCACAACATAACTGATTAAAGTAAAAGTACGGGTTAAAATCACAACATAACTGATAAGGAAAGGACGGTTAATCACAACATAACTGATAAAGTAAAGTACGGTAAAATAAAACATAACGGTAAAGCAAAAGTAGGTATAATCACAACATAACTGATAAGCAAAGCACGGTAAATCACAACATAACTGATAAAAAGTAAAGTAAAGTACTGTAAATCACAAAAAACTGATAAAGTAAAAGTACGGTATAATCACAACATAAATGATTAAAAGCAAAGTACGGTAAAACACAACATCACTGATAAAAGTAAAGTAAAGTCGGTAAATCCAACATAACTGATAAAGTAAAGTAGGAAAATCACAACATAACTGATAAAGTAAAGTACGGTATAAAATCACAAACATAACTGATAAAGTAAAGTCCGGTTATATCACAAAACTAACTGATAAAGTAAAGTACCGGTTAAAAAATCCACAACATAACTGATAAAGTAAAGTATGGTAAAATCCACAACATAACTGATAAAGGTAAAGTACGGTATAATTCACAACATAAACTGTAAGTGAAGGTACGGTAAAATCCAACCTAACTGATAAAAGGTAAAGTACGGTAAATACAACATAACTTGATAAAGTAAAGTAACGGTTAAAATAAAATCACACATACTGAAAAGTAAAAAGTACGGTTAAACTCACAAACCATAACTGATAAAGTAAAAGTACGGTTAAAATCACAACATAAAATGATAAAGCAAAGTAAGGCTTTAAATCACAACATAACTGATTAAAGCAAGTACGGTAAAATCACAACATAACTGGATAAAGTAAGTACGAAAAATCACACTAACTGGATAAAGTAAAGTACGGTAAAATCACAAACATAACGGATAAAAGTAAAGTACGGAAAAATCACAACATAACGGATAAAGTAGTAAAGTACGGTAAAATCCACCACATAATGAATAAAGTAAAGTACGGTAAATCAACAAAATAATGATAAAGTAAAGTACGTTAAATAACAACATACGACTATAAAGTAAAGTACGGTTAATCACAACATAACTGATTAAAAGTAAGTACGTATACTCACAACATAACTGATCAAGTAAAGTACGGTAAAATCACACATAAACTGATAAAGTAAAGGACGGTAAAATCCAACATATGATAAAGTAAGTACGGTAAATCACAACATACTGATAACGTAAAGTACGGTTAAAAATCACAACATAAATGATAAGCAAAGTACGGTATAACACACATAAACTGATAAAGAAAGCAACGGTAAAAATCAAAAAACATAACTGATAAGTAAACGTTACGGTTAAAATCACAACTAACTGAGAAAGTAAAGTACGGAAAATCACAAACATAACTGATAACGTAAAGTACGGAAAAAATCACAACCTAATGAGATAAAGTAAAGTACGGTTTAAAATACAACATACTGATAAAGTAAAGTACGTAAATCACAAACCATAACTGATAAATAAACAGACGGAAAACTCCACAACATAACTGATAAGTAAAGTACGGGGAAAAAAATCACAACATAAACGATAAGTAACGTACGGTTAAAATCACAACATAAACTGATAAATAAAAGACGGTCAAATCACAACATACTGGATAAAGTAAAGTACGGTAAAAGCAAACATAAACTGATAAAGTAAAGTACGGAAAAATCACAAAAATAACTGATAAAGTAAAGTACGGAAAAAATCACAACATAACTGATTAAGTAAGTACGGTAAAATCAAAACATAACTGCTAAAGTAAAAGTACGAAAAAAAGCACAACATAACTGAAAAGTAAAGTACGGTAAATCACAACATAACTGATAAAGGAAAGTACGGTTATTAAAAATCACAACATAACTGAAAAGTTAAAGTACGCGTGAAAATCACAACATCACTGATAAAAGTAAAGTAGGTAAAACCACATTTAACATAAACACACTCTTGTCCACTCTGACACCCTGTGGACAGTCCGTGATCCTGATCCCAATGAGAAGAGACTGGGGGAGAGATTAGTCAATTAAACTTAGAAAAAGTACAAAAAGATTTTTTTTTGTGTTTGGATTAAACCTTTAAATCTTGTGAATTTTCATGACTATATAGAGACCGCGCCCACTAGTGGTCAGAGTGTGAATATTGTTTGAAGGCCTCCATGCTCTAGGGAAATAAATCCGCCCCAATTAACATCCACAGAGAAGAGGAGGAGAAGAACGTCCATTTCCACTTGTTATATAAACGGTTGTTTGGCTTTCATAAGACAAGCTTGAATGGAAGGAACATGGATCAAGGAAATGTTTACAGGATAAGAAAAACAAGGACAAGGGATTTTTAGAGGTATACAAGTAAAGCCTTAAAGGTAACTTGTGTCTCTAAAAAGTTAGGGTAATTAGAAACTTGTCGTCTTCTTTCAAATAATCAATCTCTGGGTGAAGCCTGTGAGAAATTATATTTTGGGAGAATGTTCAAACTTCCAGTAGCTTTGAGTGACATCACATACCCTCTCCTCCTCCTTCTCCGCCCCATAAGACTTAATTAATCCAGAGATGGTAAAATGGCTACACCCCTCTAGTCACATGGCTAGAAGTGCTGAAAGCAGGAGTGTTTGGAAAGTAGATTGTGAACCTTGTCACAAGTTGTTCCTAGAACTGTGATCCAGGGTTCATTTTCAAGGATAAACGAAATGTTTTTATTTAACCATAATTGTTTGGGGATTACAGTTCCCCTAAAGGAATCAACCTTAAAGTAAAACTAATATCCAAAACTCAGCAAAGGGTAGGTAAAGGATTCCCAGACGGCTTATTGGGGACCTTTAGTCTAAAAACTGACTAATTTTAGTATAGTTTATTCTTATTTTTCCATAAAATGATCCACAAGACCACACAGATGGGGGCTTCCATTGCTTACTCATCAAGCGTCCTCTAGGCTGTTAGGGAGGAGATGATGTCACAGCAATGAGGATGGGAAACCGGGAAGAAAACCAGCAAATGTAAATAGTTCCATTGTTATTAAGGATTCAGATCCACCAGCATACGTAATAGTTACATTGTTCTTAAGGTTCAGATACCAATAAAATAGATCAGCGCCCTAACCACTGCACCCGCCTGTACCTACCGTATTTTCCAGTGGATAGCAGCCAGTGACGGCAAATACTGATGTGGAGCTCGTCGGCCTCCAGTTAGTGTAACAAAACTCGATCCTCTATCGCTCAACGCGTTTCTTCATCTTGTAACCTGTGATCGTAAGGTAAGGAATGTATATCACACGGTGATGGAGGGTCTGACAATAAACCCATGGAATGGGGTGCTCCATTTACCCACCATTATTAGAATCTACAATATATACCGCACCAAGGCAGATCTATATTAACTTAACGGAAAAGTGCAGATTCAATATAACCCTGGACTTTAGATTAAAAAAATAAACATTAGAACACTTTCTAAACCAGAGATCAAACTGTGCCACGTCAGTAAAATACTTTACTATGAAAAGAGCCCAAATGAGGGAGACGAGAGAAGGTACTCATAAGATACTTTGTATCTCCTTGTGCTAAAGGGTAAGTGAAAGTAACACGTATCAGCGCTGGTAGTACGGGAGGGTTTATCTTTGGTACACATTACACAGAGAATATGAAATCATGGGAGGGCCCCCTCCCACCTGTCAGTCCAGCTCCAGCTGCACCAAGAGCGAAGCCATAACAGCGATCCAGCTGTGGAACCCAGTACTGCCAGCCCCAGCACTGCCTATCGGGTTGGCAAGCTCCCCGCAGCCCCAAAGGAGCTGCCAGCCCACAGTGAGACCTGTGCTGGGAGGATAAAAACATTCAGTCCAGAGATGGTAGTTTAAAGAAACGGGATTTAACGGTTTATATAAATGGTTTACTGCGCTGATCATTTTAAAAACTTAACTTCCCTTTACCATTTTTAAATTATTGGTCTGCAGAGGAAATAAATAATGGGATTACCATGTACTTTGGGGATGCCCCACATGTTTCAGGGAGTGATGTACAGGGGGAAATACTAAAACTGCAAGCAATTAACCATGACTATTAATGGGATTATTAGAAATGATGGAATGTCTTAAAAGGCGAGGGTAAGTAAAAGAATGCTAATACCACCTTACTATGAGATCTGTTTCAGGAGGAGACAAGGCAGGGACATCGCTTAATACAAACCCCCACATCTCCTATTCGTTACTATTACAAAGAGGGACTCCATATTCACAGTTCCCCTCAACACAGTGGCCAAGCCCATCATCAGGGAATCTGAATCTTCTTACGGCTTTCCTTCTTTTTGAGGAGATGCCTGCACTGATTAGACATAGGGAAACACACAGAGTAAACGCACCAAGAACAAAAAGTTACTTTCGTCCCTATGTAAGACAACTGGAAGATTCGGATGATGGTCAGAACCAATGATATTTTCTATTATGTTTTATTTGTTTATGCCAAAGAAAACAATGGCTGTAGATTGAATTGATTGACTCCATCCAATCGTGTGTGTACAAGAGGAAACCCACTGTGTACCAAGGGGGCCGAGGTGAATACAGAAGAATGAAATAGACATATCACGGCACTTCTAACCCCTCCTACCCAACAACCCACTGAATCTGACATGATCAGTGATTACGCAGGGAGCAAAGATTTCTTTTAGTTAAAATCTCATGAAAGATAAGAGAAAATGAAATCGCTAGCTATTAATTACACCGACATACATCGATATTATATAAGAGCTGATCATTCTGGCTCATATATTAAGCTATATTGCATGCTATTAGCCAGAGGTTCTGGGACACATGCATAAGCTAAGGGACATAAGGAGTATTTTGGCATATCTCGCCCCTTACTCTGTGGGACAGGGGAGTAAGAAATTAGTTTTGTTTCTTAGATATTGTGGTGCATGCCCTGTTTCATATAGCATTGAATGCAAGATGCCTTCTGTTATATGAAGGGGTTTCCCATTTTTTGCTCAGTGGATGTTTTTTGTTCCATTGGCCCCCCTCTACCTTATGCTTTATAGCTGCTTTTATTGATTTATTACACCGACATACATCATATTACACCGACATTACATCGGACCTTATATCGATATTGTACATGACATTATACGATAGTACACGACATTACATCAAACATTCTACAGACATTACATCGATAGTACATTGGTTCCGGGGTGTTACACGTTCTTACCATATTTAAATCTCCGAATGGGTTTTACAATGAAATAACATCTGCCAGCTTTAGTAAACAATGGCAAAACCACCTGCCATTACCCCTATTCTCCAGCTGATTTTTATAAGGGTAAAACTGAACAAACGGGACAGGGCCAATCATTACCACTACTGGATTAGGAAATGGAAAACCTATGGCCAGCAGAGATTTGCTTCCTGCCCAAGAAACAATTTATGATTCCTAATAATTACCAACTTGCTCCACTTTGCTCGTTTACTAGGGAATTATATAACCTAAAGAATCAAATAAGATGGGAGAGTTTAAAGCTATAGCGCTCCCGTTCCACATTGGAAATCGTAACAGAGATCTGGGTAGATTCCACATTTCCATGGCAGCCCTTTAGGAAATGCTACTACCGTATAAGGACTGAGGTCACCACTGCAATGCACAGGAATTTACCACAAAATCCTTAAAGTTAAATTTGTAATTTCACCAACACCAAAATGAATTACGTACCTGGGACTCCTTTCTCTATTATGAAGCACAAAGAATAAAGAGGAAAAGGCGATAAATGTCCAAAACAGAACAACGTGATTACAAGTAAACTTATAAGTCTCTGCCGCAGTTAATGCAAAAAAGCAAGAAACAGGTTTTTAACAATTCTAAATGTAGAATCCTATAAGACCATAGGGATTTAAAAGGCTGAGAAACCTGAGATTATGGAGGATAACGATGTCGTAACCCTCCCTCCATGCAGTCAATCAAAGCTTGTGACTTTGACATCACAAGCAATTGATTGAGTGACTGCTCTCCCCCTGCACATGTCAATCTTATAAAAAGCTCGCTGGCAGAGGAAGGAGGCAGAGATCCTTTGCTAGAAGCATAGAATTAACATTAACTATCTGGTTACAATTCATGTGAATAAAACTGATAAAAATAGCAGTGTGGGGTTTGCGGGCAGATAACTGAACAGTCCTACGTTTTTTGTTTAAAACTATAATGAATGGATTAGAATTATCGGCAGACTTCTGTGTTTTCTTGATTCGCATCCCTCCTAGAGATGGGCCGAAAACTTAGTAGTTTTGTTTTGGATTTCCAGATCTCGGGAAAATTCCGAAGATCTGAAAAATCCGGAACAATTTTTTTGGATAAATTCGATAATATCGAAAAATAGCTCAAACGGCTGAAAATTATCGAAATACGATTGGAGACCATTTTTGAGTCTCCGATCGTATTTTCGATTAATTTTTTAACATTCTAGGCTATGTCGTAATTATCGAAACATACCTTTCTTCCGAAGTCCCATTTAATCTGGAGGATTCGGGGGACCATGGTTTGTTCCGGTCGGATCGGGTTCGTGTTGAACCCGGATCCCATCTCTAACTCCCTCCTCCTAGACTGGGTCCAGGACAAATGCTCGGGGGATCTCTCTTTTATGATTATAAAATCAAGCATTCCATTCTCATTCATAAACCCAATCAGAAAGAAACATGAAAATCGTTTGTTTTTAGTTATTGCCAATAACAGAATCACTGGTTTTACGCTGGAGGTGACGCTGTATTGTATTATAGAGATTCTAGATAGCGGACGGGACGGTTATGCAGGATCTGTCCCATAAGCATTTCTACAAGCACAATGATCCTTTAAGTAACGTCTTGTAATGACCGCACAGCTGTGGGGAACGCCAGTAAATGTCACATTTCTATTTCCCCCAAACAGCAGGAAGTAAATGTGCATTTCAACAACTTCCGCATTGGCCATGCCTTATGTAATTAAGGCTTCATTGATATACTGATCTGCATTTCTATTTAGAATAAGCGGCAGTCATTCATTGAGAATGTTCAGTAATGAGAGGAGCGGGAAATAAAGTGGAAACAGGAACATATACTGGCCTTCTCATGGGCCGGAACGGTTATGTTTTGGCCGATTTCGTGTGGACCACTTGTCAGGATGTGAGAAGGAGACGTTTTTAGCTGTCATTTGTAATTGATGCTGTATGAGCCAAGAGAAAAAAGGGGCATATGGTATAGTTCAGTTTAAATTCACCGCAATCTAAAAACCAGAACATATCCCAAGATCAGGTCTTGGCAATTACACAAACACGCAGTATGAGTAGTAGACGTAGTTAAGTAGACGTATTGATAGCCGTAGTATGAATTAGATAGTATGAATAGACGTGGTATGAATAGACGTGGTATGAGAGACGTGGTATGACGTAGACGTAGTATGAGTAGACGTAGTATGAGTAGACGTAGTATGAATTAGACGTTAGGTATGAATAGACGTTAGTATGAATAGACGGTAGTATGAACAAGACTAGTTGAACAGACGTAGTAGAAACAGACGTAGTATGAACAGACCGTAGTATGAACAGACGTAGTATGAAACAGGAGTTAGTATGAGTCGACGTTAGTATGGTAGTAGAAGTAGTATGAGTAGACGTTAGTATGAGAGGACGTATAGTATGAGTGTAGAACGTAGTCTGGTAGACGTAGTATGATAGACGTAGTATGAATTAGCCGTAGTATCAGTAGACGTGGTTGAATATAGACGGGTCATGAGTAGACGTGGTTATGATGTAGACGTAGTATGAGTAGACGTAGTATGAGTAAACGTAAGTCTGAATAGACGTAGTATGAAGTAGCAGTAGTTTGAGTAGACGTAGTTATGAATAGAAGTAGTATGAGTAGACGGTTATGAACCGACGGTATGAGTAGACCGTAGTATGTGAAATTAGACGTAGTATGATAGACGTAGTATGAATAGACGTGGTATGGAGTAGACGTGGTATGAGTCGACGAGTATGATAGACGTAGTATGAATAGGACGTGGTATGAAATAGACGTGGTATGAGTAGACGTGGTTATGAGTAGACGGGTATGAGTAGACGTACGTATGAGTGACGTAGAGTTAGGATTATGAGTAGACGTAGATGAGTAGACGCAGGATGAGTAGGCGCCAGTATGCGTAGACGGCAGTGATGACATAGTACGCAGGATGAGTAGACGCAGGATTGGGATGAAGTAGATTTTGGCATTTATGAGTAGACGCAGTATGAATAGACGCAGTAGAAGTAAGAATAGACGCAGTATGGAATAGACGCAGGATGACTAGACGCAGTATGGTAGAGGCAGGATGGTGACGTAGTATGAGTTAGACGCATGATGAGTAGACGCAAATGATGAGTAGACGCAGGATGAGTAGAAGCATGGATGACTAGACGCCAGTATGACTAGACGCAGTATGAGTAGACCGCAGCGTATGACTAGACGCCGTATGCGTAGACGCCAGTGAGCAGACGCAGTATGACGCAGACGCAGTATGATTAGACGTGCATGAGGCAGACGTAGTCGTCGCATAGCAGACGTAGCATGAGCAGACGTAGCATGAGAAGACGTAGCATGAGTAGACGTAGCATGAATAGACGTAGTATGAATAGACGTAGCCATGACTAGACGTAGCATGATAGACGTAGCATGAATTAGACGTTAGCATGAGTAGCGTATTTGAGTAACGTAGTTAGTATGAGTAGACGTCTAGTAGGAAAAGACGTAGTTGAACAGATCGTCGTATGATAGACGAGTATGAACAGACGTAGTATTGAGTAGAGTATAGGTATGAATAGACGTAGTATGAATAGAGTAGTAGAATAGGACGTAGTCGGAATAGAGTAGCTTGAAAAGATGTAGTATAGTATACGTAGTATGAATAGAGTTAGTATAGTATGAATAGACGTAGTAAGTAGAGTAGACGTTATAGTATGAAACAGCCGTAGTATGAGTAGAGTAGTATGAGTAGACGCAGTATGAGTTAGACGTAGTATGAGTAACGTATATGGAGTAGACCTAGTATGAGTAGCCGCTAGTATGAGTAGACTCAGTATGAGTAGACGCAGTATAGAGAATAGACGCAGTATGAATAGACGCCAGTATGGAATAGACGCAGTGTTGAATAGACGGCAGTATGACTCGACGCAGTAGAGTAGACGCAGGTGAGTTAGGAGTACGACGCCGGCTTGAGTAATGTAGACGCAGGATTGAGTAGACGCCAGTTTGTATGTATGAGTGTAGACGCAGGATGAGTAAGAACGCCAGGATGAGTAGACGGCCAGTATGAGGACGCAGTATGGACTAGACGCAGATGAGTAGACGCACAGTAGTATGAGTAGACGCAGCAGCATGAGTAGACGCAGCAGAGTAGACGCAGCATGAGTAGGACGTAGCCATGAGTAGACGAGGCATTGAAAGACGCCCGCATGACTCAACGCAGCATGAGTAGAAGCAGCAATGAGTAGACGCAGCATGAGTAGAGAACGCAGCATGAGTAGAAGCAGCATGTGAGGTAGAAGCAGCATGAGTAGACGCAGCATGAGTAGAGACGTAGCATGAGCTAAGACGCCAGGGCATGAGATAGACGCAGCGATGGAGTAGACGCAGCATGAGTAGACGCCGCATGAGTAGACGCAGCATGAGTAGACGCAGGCATGAGTAGACGCAGCATGGTAGAGGACACTCTCTAATTCCACCCAGCATCTCTAAAACCCCACCCAGAACTCTCTCAATTCATCCAGCACTCTCTACTCCACCCAGCACTCCTAACCCCACCCAGCAGTCTCTAATTCCCCCCAGCCACCTTTAACTCACACAGCACTCTCTGAATCACCAAGCACGCTCTAACTTCACCCAGCACTCTTATTCCACCCCAGAAAACCACTCTTCTAACTCCACCAGACATCTCCAACCAGGACCCAGCACTCTATAAACTCCACCCAGCACTCCACCCGAACACTCTCAACTCCACGCAGCACTCTATAACTCCACCCAGCACTTCTAACTCCACCCAGCACTCCACCCCAGAAACACTCTCACTCCACGCAGCCACTCTCTAACTCCACCCAGCACATTCTCTAACCCACCACCTATCACATTCTCTAATGCCTCACCCCAGCCCACCTCAAACTCCACCCCAGAACCTTCTCTAACTTAACCCCGGCAAATTCTGTAACATTGCCCAGCAACACTCTCTGTACTCACCCCAGAAACACTTTGACCCACCCCAGAAACACTCTCTAACTCCACACCAAGACTCTCATAACTCACCCAGTACACTCTTCTAACTCCACCAGCACTCTCCAATAACCCCACCCAGCACTCTCTAAACTCCACCCAGCACTCCACCCTAGAACACTCTCTACTCCACGCAGACACTCTCTAACTCCAACCAGCACTCTCCAACTCCACCTATCACATTCTCTAACCTCACCCCCAGCACCCTCAAAACTCCACCACAGAACCTTCTCTAACTTCACCCAGCAACATTCTGTAACCACGCCCCAAGCAAATCTCTACTCCACCCCGAACCACCTCGAACTCCACCCAGCACAATGTTAACTCCACCCAGCACCTCTCAACACAACCACAGAACCTTGTCTAACTCCACCCAGAACACTCTTTAACTCCACCACCCCCATTCTCCAAACCCACCAAAGCACTGTCTAATCCCACCCCAGAACACTTCTCTAGCTCCACCAGCACTTTCTACTGCACCAGCACCCAAACAACCCCCAGCACACTCTCTAACTCCACCCCAGCAATCGCTAACTCAACCCCCAGCCAACCCTAAACTCCACCCAGCCACTCTCTAACTCCAACACAGCACTTCTAACTCACCCCAGCACCCCCCTAAACTCCACACAGCACATTCTCTAAACACCAACCTATAACATTCTTCTAACTCACCAAGAACCTCAAACTCCACCCCAGAACCTTCTCTAACTTCACCAGCACATTTCTGTAACCACGCCCCAGCACACTCTCTAACTTCCACCCCCAGAACACTCTCTAACTCACAGTACACTGTCGAACTCACCAGCAGCCTCTCCAAACTCCACCCCCGAAAACCTTGTCTAACTCCACCCAGAAAACCTCTTTAACTCACCCACCACATTCTCTAAAATCCACCCAGCACATTCTCCACCCCACCCCAGCACTGTTAACTCCACCCCAGAACACTCTCTAGCTCCACCCAAATCACTCTCTAACTGACCCCAGCCACCCTAACACCCCGAAGCACACTCTCTAACTTCACGCAGCACTCTATAACTCCCACCCCAGCACCCTAATCCACCCAGAACACTCTAACTCACCTCAGCAAATTTCTCATACTCCAACCCAGCCACTCTCACAACTCCACCAGCTCCACCCGCTAGTGCTAGGTCCCCACCCCGGGATCGTAAACCATTAGGGTATTTAAGAAAGAAGAGGAGGGGAGAGAAGTATAATTCTACTTTATAAAGATTGACATGCTGTCCTTATAAGGGACCCTGTTTATCAAGAACAACTTAAGATAAAAAGTTAGACTAGTTTGAGGAGTTTCTTATCGAAAATATAGAATAATAGAAACTGTTAGTGACAACACACGAAATGACCTGCACTGTTTTTTAAGTTTGCAAAGAAAGAAGAGAGGCCCAGGATAACACAAAAGTGATAATATTTTCCCATTAAATCTCCCTTAATTATTCCAACATGGTCAGAAAGCCGGAGGAGGGAATGACGTTCCGGTAGCCAGAAAGGCGGATTGATTGGGAATCTCTGCTCCACGACTGAGACTGTAAAAAGATACTGAATGACTTTATTGGGGCCCTGCAGTTCTTCGGGAATTTTCATGCTCATTCAGTCTGTCGCTCTGATTAGGGAACGTCTTCCCATGTGTCGCTCGAGGTGCACAGTGATGGACCCCTGAGAGTCTAACTGTGTACTTAATAAGGAACACCTCGGGCGATTATATTCATTTCATAATATTGGCTCTGGGAGAGCTCTCACTAGAACGGAGCGGGTAAAAATGTAAGGTTCCGACTGGAGACAAAAGTTCTTACATTGATAATGGTCTAAAAGTTGTTAGTTCATACTATATGAGATGGTCCTGAATCTGATACACCAACCACAGATCATGAGAGACACAGCGATGTCCCTAATTATAAGCACCGACCCAGATCCAGAGAGAATGTGCCAGTTCAACGGTATATACGACTAAAGACACGTGCGCCCAGATATAGAGATGGTCCTAATATCAACAAGGCCAGCACCAGATCTAGACGAATTGTCCATAATAAACCACCCAGATCATAGAGAAGTGTCCTAAGATAACACCCAGATCATAGAGTAGAGAGAATGTACTAATATAACCCCGCAGCCGAGGAAGGGCGCCCCCCTCCTCCTCCACGCCATTCCGACCCTCGCAATACCCCGCTTGGCGCATGAGAATTGGTCGCTATAGGTTGGAGTAAGCAGACACCCGACCAGAGTACGGTCATGATAGAGCTTGAATGTCCTAATGAACCACCAAGATCATAGAGACATGTCCTAATAAACCACCCAGATCATAGAGAATGTCCGAATATAAACCACCCAGATCATAGGAATGTCTAATATAACCACCCAGATCATAGAGAATGTCCTTGTAATATAAACCACCAGATCATAGAGAATTGTCCTAAATATAACCCACCAGATCATAGCAGAATGTCCTTAATATAACCACCCAGATCATAGAGAATGTTCCTAATATAACCACCAGTCATTAGAGATTGTCCTAATATAACCACCAGATCATGAGAAGTCAAATAACCACCCAGATCATAGAGAATTGTCCTAATAGACCACCCAGATCATAGAGGACTGTCACTAATATAAACCCCACAACATAGAGAATGTCCTATATAACCACCAAGAAGATCATAAAGAGACTTGTCCTAATATAACCACCAGATCATAGAGAATGGTCCTAATAGAACCACCAGATAATAGAGATGCCTAAATAACCACCCAGATCCTAGAGAATGTACTAATATAACCACCCAATCATAGAGAATGTCCTATATAACACCCAGGACATAGAGATTGTCATAATTATAACACCCAGAGATCATAGAGAATGTTCCTAAATGTAACCACCCAGATAATAGAGATTGTCTAATATAACCACCCAGATATTAGAAGAATGTACTAGATAACCACCAGATCATGAGAGTGTCTAATATAAACAACCAGATCATAGAGAATTGTCCTAATATAACCACCAGATCAAGAGATTTAGTCCTCCTAATAGAACCAACCCAGATCATAGAAACTTATCCAGGCCTTTTTTAAAGCTATTTAGTGAACTTGCCATTACCACATCTGCTGGAAGACAGTTCCACAGTTTCACCGTTCTCACTGTAAAGAAACCTCTCCTAACCTGAAGATGAAACTTCTTTTCTTCCAACCTTAAAGGATGTCCACGAGTCCTCTGATATGACCTATTAGTGAACAATGCACCAGAGAGTTCACTGTATGACCCATTAATATATTTGTATAAAGGGATCATGTCCCCACGTAAATGTCACTTCTCCAATGTAAACAGCCCTAACCTGTCTAATCTGCCTGCATATTCAAGCCCCTCCATTCCCCTTATTAATTTAGTTATAACTTGTCTAATCTGCCTGCATAGTCAAGCCCCTCCATTCCCCTTATTAATTTAGTTGCCCTTCTCTGAACTGCCTCAATTACCAAGATGTCCCTTTTGTATATGGGATTCCAAACCTGCACCGCATATTCCAAATGAGGCCTTACCAGTGCCTTGTAAAGAGGGAGAATAATATTTTCTCCCTTGAATCCATTCCCCTCTTTATACAAGACAATATCTTGCTAGCTCTAGCTGTTACTACTTTGAAGTTTCCAAAGCTCTGCATAGTTTAGTATCATCACCAAAGACAGAGACTTTTTAGCCCTCCAATCAGCATCTTTATAGGGAGATTTAAACTGAGCGTCACTATGTGTAGAGATAATAAATGGAGCTACTTCCCCCTCCTTTTCCATTTTAAAGACACTTTGTAGCTGCCCTGTACTGCTCCTTTTAGGATCCAATGTGCAGCCGTGATGTAATCATGGACTTGTTGGTTTGTATAACGCCTGTGTCTCCCTGTTATGATGTCATTATAGTGACGGGGACATCAATAACTAACTAGCACAGTTGTCTATCCACATACTTTGCCCATATGGCCATTCATACAGTGTATGACCTATAGATGGTATAAAGGGCCAACCATGCACTTACCCAGTTCTCTTGATAATATAATAGTTTGGTGTCTTGTTTTACATGTACAGTGTTTCTTCTGCAGGTAAAGGGTCACCTGGACTATATGAAGCAGATGGACACTTTGCTTAAGGCTGTTGGGATCAAGACCAAAGAGTGTCGGTTGGTAGAGCAGAGCGGACTTCTGCCTCAGCCACCAGCGGTCAACGTACAGAGAGATCGAAAGCTGCCACCCAATACCTTGTCCTCTGATGACTCCCATTGGAACTGGGAACCAGTAACCACATTAGACATTGATGAGTCTCAGTGGACACACAGTCAGCCATGTTCTGTTAATCAGTGTTCAATAAAAGATGCAGGAGAACTGTGCCCTGACTGCAGAAACAATAATGATGACCTCACATAATGATGACCTCACAAATCAAATGGAAACCTCCCCCAATAGTATTGAAAGGAAGTACCAGTGATGTGTCTAATTGGACCAATCCAATATCAGTGTTTTTTCCTCCAAAGACGCACGGATAGGGGCCCCACCATAGTTTTGCAGGGGGGCCCAGTGATTCCTAGTTACGTCACTGCACAAAAGTGCTTTCAGTTCCCAAGCACTGCCCATAACCTGCTATAACTGTTGTAAATAAGGTTTGGATGTCAATTGTGTAACCGAATGTGGGACTTTCATATCCGTCCATTTTACTCCTGCGAGACATTTCCTTTGCTCATGTCTTAAAAGTTCCTGTTGATAATTTGTATTTAATAAAAGGACGTGTTTATGACAGAGAATTCCCCATGAGGTCATCGTCATTAAAACATTCTCTTATTTATTTTTTCTTTGTGTCTTATTTCTCCTGAAACCTTCGTAGGTCTCTCTATGGTGTACAGAGATATCAAGGATGGCATTTATAAAGGGAAAATATCGGTAAATACCAATCGCATGAGCCAACTCTAAGGGGTTATTATAATTACTGCGGAAGTTGATAAATACAGATACAAGGGGTCATTTTTGACTGATAAATGTAATGACCAATGCTGATCCTTTCTAAATACTGCCCCAGGCCAGGAAAAAAGACATTTTAGCTGGGAATTCACAAAACAATACCTGCAACGTGAAGCAGAAGCTGCTGACCATAAAGCCTGCCAAGAGCATAGACCTCAGAAAAGTACCTACCACCAGCACAGACCTTATAGAGGTACCCACCAACAACATAGACCCCAGAGACATACCTGCCACCAGGATAGACCTCAGAGACATACCTGCCACCAGCATAGACCTCAGAAAAGTACCTACCACCAGCACAGACCTTATAGAGGTACCCACCAACAACATAGACCCCAGAGACATACCTACCACCAGCATTGACATCAGGGACATACCTACCACCAGCAGAGACATACCTGAACCAGCATAGACATCAGGGGCATACCTACCATCAGCATTGACATCAGAGACATACCTACCACAAGCATTGACATCAGAGACATACCTACTTCAAGCAAACACCATAAAAGACATACATGCCACCAGCATAGACCTGAGACAAAACTGCCACCAGCATAGACCTCAGAGACATACCTTCCACCATTATAGACCTCAGAGACATACCTACCACCAGCATAGACCTCAGAGACATACCTTCCACATTATAGACCTCAAGACATACCTACCACCAGCATAGACCTCAGAGACATACCTTCCACCATTAAGACCTCAGAAGACTACCTTCCACCATTATAGACCTCAGAGAATACCTACCACCACCAGCATAGACCTCGGAGACATACCTACCACCAGCATAGACCTCAGAGACATACCTACCACCAGCATAGACCTCAGAGACATACTTCCACCCATAGACCTCAGAGACATACCTTCCACCATAGACCCAGAGACAACCTACCACCAGCATAGACCTCAGAGACATACCTACCACCACATAGACCTCAGAGACTACCTACCACCAGCAAATATACCTCAGAGACTACCTACCCCCAGCATAGACCTCAAGAGACATAACCTTCCACCATATAGACCTCAGAGACATACCTCCACCAGCATAGAGACCTCAGAGACTACCTACCACCAGCATAGACCTCGAGACATACTACCACCAGCATAGACCTCAGAGACATACCTACCACCAGCATAGACCTCAGAGACATACCTTCCACCATTATAGACCTCAGATACATACCTACCACCAGCATAGACCTCAGAGACATACCTACCACCAGCATAGACCTCAGAGACATACCTTAACACCAGCATAACCTCAGAGACATACCTACCACCAGCATAGACCTCAGAACATACCTACCACCAGCATAGACCTCAGAGACATACCTACCACCAGCATAGACCTCGGAGACATACCTACCACCAGCATAGACCTCAGAGACATACCTACCCCAGCATAGACCTCAGAGACATACCTTCCACCATTATAGACCTCAGAGACATACCTACCACCAGCATAGACCTCAGAGACATACCTACCCACCATCATAGACCTCGAGACACCCTACCACAGCATAGAACCTCAGAGACACCTTACCACCAGCATAGACCTCAGAGACATACCCCTTCCACCATTATACCAGAGACATACCTCCACCACATAGACCTCAAGACATACCTTACCACCAGCATAGACCTCAGAACATACCTTACAACCCATCTAGACCTCAGAGACATACCTACCACCAGCATAGTTAAGATTAGTGCACATTGTTGGCACATTGGTTATGCTGTGTTTTCCAAAACATATCGGACATGGGTGCGACCAGGACGAAAGTAGTTCAAAGCCCCACAGTAACCCAATTGTACATTGGTCAGTGTAGTTTTGCACTAATATTCACATTGGATTCTGGGAAGGTAAAAAACAAATCCCTTTAATGGATGTTGTTCAGGTCTGGGGGAACCTTTACTTGTGTTGCTCTGGTGCTTTTCAAATAAATCTGACAGCACAAGATTTCCTAGACCCACTTTGCCATATTAACACCTGCTAACCGCATTGCGAGGATAACGAGGGAGGAAATGCCTGTGCGGTTTGTTATATCCCTGACGTTGAAAGTTTACAGCCAGTAATTCACTTTACTAAAAATGTTCTAGCTAAATGCATTGCAGCCTCCGGCCTTGGTTCCCCAACGGATCTACCTTACCGACTTGCTCCCTGCTCACATGTCAGTGCGAATTAATCCATGACACGCAATCTCTAGCCCTGATGTTAACTCCTCACCGCGTCCTTTCGATTTATTTCTTGTGTTTTTAAATAAAAACAATTGGGGAAAATAACATTTAATAGAGAAATAAAAAAAACGTATTCGTGGAAATCTGTCTGTCTTTGGGTTCAGTTAAAATCTTTATTTTACATTTGGAAATTTAACGTTTGCCTTTTGGCCACAGGAAGAAATTTTATCTCTCTGGAATTTGGAAGTTTTTTTAGGAATCACGAGACGTATTTCAAGGGCGAATGTGGGAGCAGGTAAGTCGATTTCTGTGCCTTAGTCTGATATTTAAAGCCACGGGGATTTGGCACTGCGGTTTAGTCCATGGGCGTGTTTAGCTGATGAACCTGCATTTCTTGCTCTAAATCGAACAGATTCACGGAATCGGCGGCTGTAACGGGCAACCGGTCACTGCTGTGGTCCTTGGAATTTGGAAGAAGATGTTCGTTACCCAGAGTGGCCGAATACATGGAGTCCGTCTCTCCCCGTAAGGTCAGGACGTTCCGTAGAGAGAGACCCAGGCGTGGCGCGCTGTTGGAGTTCCGTATCGACAGGGAGATGACACGAGAACGTCTGCAGCAAGGTAAGTACTTACCCATGGCTCGCTTGAAATCTCGCATGAACAGGGGGTAGATAATGGGATTCATAGTGCTGTTACAGTATCCAAGCCATGTCAGGACATCAAATAGCCCAGGGGGGACACAGTCGCAGACTGCCTGCAATAAATAGTAATGGTAGAAATTACTCTGGAGACATAATATTCCAAAAATTCCTGGCTTAAAGGGGAACTGTGGTCCAAAACTGACTTTAGGTAAATTGATAGGAATTGCTCCCCTGAGAATTTTTGCAATTTATTTCCATTATTTATTTTGCATAGTTTTGAAGATATTTACATTTTTATGTGTGATATGGCAGCAGCATCACCAGGTCCCCTGCACTTCCTGCTTCTTGCTCTGAAACCTGTTAGTCAATCTGTCCTCCACTTTGCAGCCCCCCTGGTCTCTCCCTCTCATGGACCACATGGTCCCTCCAGTTGCAGGCCCCCATGGCCCATTATCTTACAGTCCCATGTGGCCGTGGCCCTGCCCACTCGTGAGTGCCGTGGCCCCGCCCACTTGAGGGTGCCTAAGCCCCGGCCACCTGTGGGTGTCTAAGCCCCGCCCGCTCATGGGTGTCTAAGCCCCTTCCGCTCATGGGTGTCTAAGCCCCACCCACTCGCGGGTGCCGTGGGCTACTCAGACACCCCCCCCCTACAGAAAACTCTGTGGAAACAGATTTTTCAGGCAGAGTGAGAACTCTGCCTGAAAAGGTTGTTTTCACACAGTGAAAGAGAAGGACTGTAGATTCCCTTACCTTCTCTGTCAGGACTTTACACACCAGAGAGGAGGAGGGACTTCCTGTCTCCCTCACACACTGAGGGAGTCTGAGGCTGTGCATGCCGGTGGCACTGTGCAGGAGAAGCCTTAGGAATGTCACATGTCAGCCTCCCACCCATTAACTTTCTGGTCAATCATTTCTGTATATCTTGGGCTCTGGAGCAGGTAGAGAGGTGGTTGGTGGCTCGTTTTAAAGGTAGGAAACTGGCCTTTCATTTAAACTAACTTGTTTGGAGGCCACAGTTCCCCTTTAATAAAGGACCATGTGTTAGGGCCCAAATGTTGCCAATAAAGGGTAAATATATCTCCATATCCCTGCATGCACTGAAGAATTTGTTTAGAATATTATTTATATAATATGATAAATACCCACATACATGTAATATTAACTGGACCATATTTGTATATATGATAATAACCCACATACATGTAATATTAACTGGACCACTATTTGTTCTAAATGATAAAAACCCCAAGTACTATGTAATATTAATCTGGTACCATATTTGTATATATGATAACAATACCTCACATTCATGTAACATAACAGGACCCATATTTGTATATATGGATAAATACCACATTACATTGTAATATTCCTGGTGGACCATGTTGTATATATGATATAAATACCCACATACACGTACTTAACCGGGACCCATATTGTATTATATGATACAATACCCACAGTTACATGTAACATTAAACCGGGGGGACCATATTTGTATATAGTTATATTAATAAATACCACTTACATGTAAAACATTAACCGGACAATATTTGTAATATGAATAAAGTAACCCACCATACATTGTAAACATTAACCGGACGCATATTTCGTAATATATGATAATGAACCCAACATAAATGTATATATTAACGGGACCATATTTGAATAGTGATAAATTAACCCACATTAGCATTGTAAAACATTAAAACCGACTTAATTGTTGTATATTATGACAAATACCACACTTAACAGTGTAACTATAACCGAGGATCATTATTTGTATTATTATGATAAATACCCACAAACATGTAGCAATACCTGGACCATATTTGTATATATGATAAATACCCACATACAGTATAAGGGAAATATCATATATAAAAACCCCAAGTACAGTTTACTGGACATACTTTGTATATATGTTTCAATTAAACCTACCCCACCCCATCATGTAACAAATTAAAATAACGCGGAACCGATATTTGTTAGATATGAAGAAATACACCATTACATTGTACAAATTACCTTGCCATCCATATTTGCCACAAAGACTGGAAGGCCAAGCCACAAAGAACCATGCCAGCCAAGATGCCCAGGTCAGGGGGGGATCGTGGCTTTAAGCGCCTCTTACTGTGCTTTGTAATAAACTTTCTACTGTCCACGGGAGGCATGGTAAGAACCTGGTAGCAGACATGGACAACAGAGCTTGTAATAAATAATAATAATAATAATATAATAATGATAAGAATGATTAATAATGATAATAATTATAATAATAATAATAATAATATAATAATAATACATAATAATGATAATAATAATGATTATAATGATAATAATTCCTACCTCATCCTCCTCCCGCTCCTCCTGCTCCTCCTGCTCCTCATCCGGCTCCTCCTGCTCCTCCCTCCTCATCCTAACATCCTCCTGGCTCCTCCTCCTCTCCACTCCTCCTACTCCTACATCCTCCTAGCATCCTCCATCGCTCCTCCTCCTGCTCCTCCTGCTCTCCTCGTTCCTACCCTCCTCCTCCTCCTCCTCCTGCTCCTCCTGCTCCTCCTCCTCCTCCTGCTACTCCTCCTGCTCCGCCTCCTCTATCTAACTGCATCGCATGAACTCCGCATGCTCCTCCTCCCTCCTGCCTCCTCCTCCTGCTCCTCCTCCTGCGCCTCTGCGCCTCCTCCTCCAGCCTCCTGCCTCCTCCTCCTCCTCCTCCTGCCCTCCTGCTCCTCCACTCCCTGCCTCCCTCCTCCTTCCGCCCGCCTTCTCCTCTGCTCCTCTCATGCCCTCCTCCTCCTCCTGCTCCTCACTCCTACTCCTCCTGACTCCTCCTCCTCCATCCTCCTGGCTCCTCCGGCTCCTACCTCCTCCTCCTCCTGCATCCTCCTGCTCCCTCCTCTCATCCTGCTCCTCCTGCTCCCTCCTCCTCCTCCTCCTCCTTCCTCCTCCTCTCCTTCTCACTCCTGCTCCTGCATCCCTCCTCCATCCTCCTCCCTGCTCCTCCTCTCCTTCCGGTCTCCTCTTCCTGACCCTCCTGCTCCTCCTCCTCCACTGCTCCTCCTCGCTCCTCCTCCTGCTCCCCTCCTCTCCTCCTGCTCCTCTCCTACCTCCCATCCTCCTGCTTCCCCCTCATGCTTCCTCCTGCATCCTTCCTGCTCCTCCTCCTCCTGCTCCTCCTCCTGCTCTACTCCTCTCCTCCCTGCTCCTCCGCCTGAATCCTCCTCCTCTCCTCCTGCTCCTCTAGCTCCTCCTTCCGCTCCTCCTCCCCTCTCCGCCTACATCCTCCTCCTCCTCCTTCTCCGCCATCCTCCTGCCTCCTCTCCTGCTGCTCCTGCCTCTCCTCTGGCCTCCTCACTCCTCTCCCCCTGCTCCTCCTCCTCTACCTCCTCCTCCTCCTGCTCTCCTGCTCCTCCTGCTCCTCATGCTCCTCCTCCTGCTGCCCTGCTCCTCCTGCTCCTCCTCCTCCTCATCCTGCTCCTCCTGGCTCCTGCTCCTGCTCCTCCTGCTCCCTCTCCTCCTCCTCCTCCTCCTGCTCCTCCTCCCTCCTCCTGCTCCTTACCATCCTGCTCTCCCCTACCCTGCCTCCTCCTGCGACTCCGGTCTCCTCCTGCTCTCCCTCCTGCTCTGCTCCTCCGCTCCTCCTCCTCCTCCTCTGCTCCTCCTGCTCCTGCTACATGCTCCTCCTGCTCACTCTCCTCCGCCTCCTCCCTCCTGCTCCTCTCCTCCTCCTCCTCCTCCTCCTGCTCTCCTCGCTGCTCCTCCGCTCCTGCTCCTGCTCCTCCTCACTCCTGCTCCGCATCCTCCTCCTCCTGCCCTCCTCCGCCCTGCCTCTCTCCTCCTCTCCTCCTCCTCCTGCTCCTCCTCCTCCTGTCCTCCTCCTCCCTCCTGTCCTCCCTACTCCTCCTCCATGCTCCTCACTCCTCCTGCCCTCCTCCGCTCCTGCTCCCATCCTCCTCCTGCTCCCCTCCTCCTCCTCCTCCTCCTCCTACCTCCCCTCCGTACTCCTCCGCTCCTCCCTCCCCTGCCCGCCTCCCTCCTCTCCTCCTCTCCTCCTCCCCTCCTCCTCCTTGTCTCCCCCCGCCCCCGGGCTAGTCTCGCCCTGCCGCCATCCTCCGGCCCGTCCCCTCCGTGTCCCCCCCCCCCTTCTCATCCCCCCCCTGTTCCGTCTTCTCCTTTCTTCTCTTTCCCCTATCCCCTTGCATCCTGTTCCCTCGTGTTCTCCCTCCTACCGGCTGGGTCCTGCCCTCAGTCACCTCCCCCTCTCCCCCCTTCTCGGCTGTTTCATTCACACGCGTGTTTAAAACGGCTGATCGAGGAAGAGATCTTGGAGGGAGGAGGGGGTCAGGGGCCCGGCCTCCAATCACGCGGGCCCCTGCAGGTAAGCCCCTGGTCTCCAAACAAGTAATAGCGTTCATGTCTGTATCTTGGCTCCCATTGGTTTAATCCCCATTCACACTGAATCCCCTTTACTTTTAATGACCTCAAGGTAACAGAACTGCAGGTAACTATAAACCAGCATCTGGGTACAAAGTAAAATCTGCATCTCTCCAGATACATGGGCAGATACACTATATGTATATTCCACACTATCTATATCTATTTTATTCATACACCGGGGGCGCAGTCAGTCCTGCCAAATACCCACAATCTGTGTGATCTGATCAGAGTTGGAAACGGATCCAATACATGGGGGTGGATAGTGATTCATTGATAACGTCTGTTCTGTTACTTTATACAAAGGGAATCTGGATATTATTGTGAGTATAATAAATTATTAGTAATGTGAGTATTTTAATATTATAAAATAGAGATGGAAAATGGTTCCAACCCTCACATTAACAATTCAAACACAGAACTGGCCTAACAAGTACAGCACATGGGAAAGTAAACCTGATCGTCAACCTTTATTGCTATCGGTTATCGGGAATCATTATCGGAAATATCGATTACAATATTGTTTCGTTAAATTGCTACAGCACTTTATAAATATTTATAAACCCGCGGTTTCGCTTTTTAGCGATAACGCGGGTTCGTTAATTTATGATTGCGGTCGTAAATGTATAATCGTGATCGTGCATTTACGACCGAACGCTCGTTAATTAACTACCGCGATGGTATTCTATGGGGATCGTAAATCTACGTTTTCGTTATCGTAGATTTACGATCAGTATCGTAAATTTACGATCGTTAAACCGATTGTCAACCTCCGATCGGTTTAACGATAGTAAATTTGCAACACCGATCATTAAAGTTGCGGTATGGCTAAAATGCGATACTGCGGCTTTATAAATATGGCCCTTAAAGTTTTCATTTGCCAGGTTAGACCTGGACTAACCCTGTATTATAGATAGTGCTGAAACAGGACTGGCAGAGGATGATGCTCCTCACTCACACAATACTGGGAGGTAGGGATTCCCTGTCCTATAGCCGTGTCCCAAGTACTTTTCATTTTAACATCTTCACACAATCGTTACCCTATAAATTTTACCATGTTGTTGCCGGCAGGTATTGGTCTTGTCGAATGCGGTGAGAATTAACAGAACACGGATACAGTATTGTTTCCGACTGTTATAAAGGATTTCTATTGTCAATACCAATAATGATACTTTATAAATATCATATAGATTTCAACCTGGAAAGTGATTTTGATCTATTCCAGTGACCCAGAGAAATGGATTGGCTCTTGTCCACTAAGGAATATAGACGACACCAAAGGGCCATGTTTATAAGGTCGCCAGGTAGCGTCAATGTACAATGATAGACCATGGTAGATGGTTTGGTGGATCCATATGATGGGTCACACAGTGATAGACCATGGTAGATGGTTTGGTGGATAGAGGAGATGGGTCACACAGTGATAGACCATGGTAGATGGTTTGGTGGATACAGGAGATGGGTCACACAGTGATAGACCATGGTAGATGGTTTGGTGGATAGAGGAGATGGGTCACACAGTGATAGACCATGGTAGATGATTTGGTGGATACAGGAGATGGGTCACACAGTGATAGACCATGGTAGATGGTTTGGTGGATCCATATGATGGGTCACACTGATAGACCATGGTAGATGGTTTGGTGGATAGAGGAGATGGGTCACACAGTGATAGACCATGGTAGATGATTTGGTGGATCCATATGATGGGTCACACAGTGATAGACCATGGTAGATGGTTTGGTGGATACAGGAGATGGGTCACACATGTGAGACCATGGTAGATGATTTGGTGGATCCAATGATGGGTCACACAGTGATAGACCATGGTAGATGATTTTGGTGGATACAGGAGATGGGTCACACAGTGATAGACCATGGTAGATGATTTGGTGGATACAGGAGATGGGTCACACAGTGATAGACCATGGTAGATGATTTGGTGGATAGAGGAGATGGGTCACACAGTGATGGACCATGGTAGATGATTTGGTGGATAGAGGAGATGGGTCACACAGTGATATACCATGGTAGATGGTTTGGTGGATAGAGGAGATGGGTCACAGTGATAGCCATGGTAGATGATTTGGGATACGGAGATGGTCACACAGTGATAGACCATGGTCATCATTTTAACATCTTCACACAATGTTACCCTATAAATTTACCATGTTTGTTGCCGGCAGTATTGGTCTGTCGAATGCGGTGAGAATTAACAGAACACGAGATACAGTATTGGTTTCCGACTGTTATAAAGGATTTCTGATTGTCAATACTCAATAATGATACTTTATAAATATCATATAGATTTCAACCTGGAAAGTGATTTTGATCTATTCCAGTGACCCAGAGAATGGATTGGCTCTTGTCCACTAAGGATATACGACACCAAAGGGCCATGTTATAAGTCGCAGGTCGTCAATTACAATGAGGACCATGGTAGATGGTTTGGTATCCATGATGGTCAACATGATAGAACCATGGTAGATGGTTTGGTGGATAGAGAGATGGGTCACACAGTGATAGACCATGGTAGTATGGTTTGGTGATACAGGAGATGGGTCACCAGTGATAGACCATGGTAGATGGTTTGGTGGATAGAGGAGATGGGTCACACAGTGTAGACGCATGGGTAGTGATTGGTGGATGAGGAGATGGGTCACACAGTGATAGACCATGGTAGATGGTTTGGTGGATAGATGGGTCACACAGTGATAGACCATGGTAGATGGTTTGGTGGATAGAGGAGATGGGTCACACAGTGATAGACCATGGTTGAGATTTTGGTGGATCATATGATGGGTCACACACAGTGATAGACCATGGTAGATGGTTGGTGGATCAGGAGATGGGTCCACAGTGATAGACCATGGTAGATGAGGAGGTGATCCATATATGGGTCACACAGTGATAGACCATGGTAGATGATTTTGGTGGATACCGGAGATGGGTCACACAGTGATAGACCATGGTAGATGATTTGGTGGATACAGGAGATGGGTCACACTGATAGACCATCGTAGATGTATTGGTGGTAGAGGAGATGGGTCACACAGTGATGGACCATGGTAGATGATTTGGTGGATAGAGGAGATGGGTCACACAGTGATATACCATGGTAGATGGTTTGGTGGATAGAGGAGATGGGTCACACAGTGATAGACCATGTAGATGATTGGTGGATCAGGAGATGGGTCACACAGTGATAGACCATGGTAGATGGTTTGGTGGATAGAGAGAGGTCACACAGTGATAGACCATGGTAGATGATTTGGTGGATACGAGGAGATGGGTCACACACGTGATAGACCATGGTAGATGATTTGTGGTATAGAGGAGATGGGTCACACAGTGAATGACCATGGTGATGATTTGGTGGATAAGGAGTATGGGTCACACAGTGATAGACCATGGTAGTATTGGTTTGGTGATAGAGGAGATGGGTCACACAGTGATAGACTGGTAGATGATTTGGTGGATACAGGAGATGGGTCACACAGTGATAGACCATGGTAGATGGTTTGGTGGATCATATGATGGGTCACACGTGATGACCATGGTAGATGGTTTGTGGATAGAGGAGATGGGTCACCAGTGTAACCTGGTAGATTTTGGTGGATCATATGATGGTCACAGTGATAGACCATGGTAGATGTTTGTGGTGGATCAGGAGGATGGGTCACACAGTGATAGACCATGGTAGAGTGTTTGGTGGATCCAGAAGATGGGTCACACAGTGATAGACCATGGTAGATGATTTGGTGGATAAGTGATGGGTCACACAGTGATGACCATGGTAGATGATTTGGTGGATACGGAGATGGGTCACACAGTGATAGACCATGGTAGATGATTTGGTGGATAGGAGAGTGGGTCACACAGTGATGGACCATGGTAGATGATTTGGGGTGGATAGAGGAGATGGGTCACACAGTGATATACCATGGTAGATGATTTGGTGGATAGAGGAGATGGGTCACACAGTGATAGACCATGGTAGATGATTTGGTGGATACAGGAGATGGGTCACACAGTGATAGACCATGGTAGATGGTTTGGTGGATAGAGGAGATGGGTCACACAGTGATAGACCATGGTAGATGATTTGGTGGATAGAGGAGATGGGTCACACAGTGATAGACCATGGTAGATGATTTGGTGGATAGAGGAGATGGGTCACACAGTGATGGACCATGTAGATGGTTTGTGGAAACAGGAGATGGGTCACACAGTGATAGACCATGGTAGATGATTTGGATACAGGAGAGGTCACACAGTGATAGACCATGTGTGATGTTTGGTGGATAGAGGAGATGGGTCACACAGTGATAGACCATGGTAGATGATTTGGTGGATACAGGAGATGGGTCACACAGTGATGGACCATGGTAGATGGTTTGGTGGATACAGGAGATGGGTCACACAGTGATAGACCATGGTAGATGATTTGGTGGATACAGGAGATGGGTCACACAGTGATAGACCATGGTAGATGATTTGGTGGATACCAGAGATGGGTCACACAGTGATAGACCATGGTAGATGTTTTCGTGGATACAGGAGATGGGCACACAGTGATAGACCATGGTAGATGATTTGGTGGATACAGGAGATGGATCACACAGTGATAGAGACCATGGTAGATGTTTTCGTGGATACGGAGATGGGCACACAGTGATAGACCATGGTAGATGATTTGGTGGATCCATATGATGGGTCACACAGTGATAGACCATGGTAGATGATTTGGTGGATACAGGAGATGGGTCACACAGTGATAGACCATGGTAGAGGATTTGGGGATACAGGAGATGGGTCACACAGTATCGACCATGGTAGATGTTTTCGTGGATACAGGAGATGGGCACACAGTGATAGACCATGGTAGATGATTTGGGGATACAGGAGATGGGTCACACAGTGTATAGGACCATGGTAGATGATTTTCGTGGATACAGGAGATGGGCAACACAGTGATAGACCATGGTAGATGATTTGGTGGATACAGAGATGGGTCACACAGGGATAGACCATGGTAGAGTGATTTTGGTGATACGAGATGGGCACACAGTGATAGACCATGGTAGATGATTTGGTGGATACATATGATGGGTCACACAGTGATAGACCATGGTAGATGATTTGGTGATACAGGAGATGGGTCCACAGTGATGAGACCATGGTAGATGTTTCGTGGATACAGGAGATGGGTCACACAGTGATAGACCATGGTAGATGATTTGGTGGATACAGGAGATGGGTCACACAGTGATAGACCATGGTAGATGTTTTTGTGGATACAGGAGATGGGCACACAGTGATAGACCATACCATGGTAGATGATTTGGTGGATACAGGAGATGGGTTACACAGGGATAGACCATGGTAGATTATTTGGTGGATACAGGAGATGGGTCACACAGTGATAGACCATGGTAGATGATTTGGTGGATACAGGAGATGGTCACACGTGATAGACCATGGTAGATGATTTGGTGGATGAGGAGATGGGTCACACAGTGATAGACCATGGTAGATGTTTGGTGGATACAGGAGATGGGCACACAGTGATAGACCATGGTAGATGATTTGTGGATACAGGAGATGGGTCACACAGTGATAGACCATGGTAGATGATTTGTGGATACAGGAGATGGGTCACACAGATAGACCATGGTAGATGTTTTCGTGATACAGGAGATGGGCACACAGTGATAGACCATGGTAGATGATTTTGTGGAGTACAGGAGATGGGTCACACAGGGATAGACCATGGTAGATGATTTGGTGGATACAGGAGATGGGTCACACAGTGATAGACCATGGTAGATGATTTGGTGGATACAGGAGATGGGTCACACAGTGATAGACCATGGTAGATGATTTGGTGGATAGAGGAGATGATGGTCACACAGTGATAGACCATGGTAGATGATTGGTGGATACAGGAGATGGGTCACACAGTGATAGACCATGGTAGATGTTTTCGTGGATACAGGAGATGGGCACACAGTGATAGACCATGGTAGATGATTTGGTGGATACAGGAGATGGGTCCACACAGGATAGACCATGGTAGATGATTTGGTGGATACAGGAGATGGGTCACACAGTGATAGACCATGGTAGATGATTTGGTGGATACAGGAGATGGGTCACACAGTGATAGACCATGGTAGATGATTTGGTGGATACGAGGGATGGATCACAGTGATAGACCATGGTAGATGATTTGGTGGATACAGGAGATGGGTCACACAGTGATAGACCATGTAGATTGTTTCTGGATTACAGGAGATGGGCACACAGTGATAGACCATGGTAGATGATTTGGTGGATACAGGAGATGGGTCACACAGTGATAGACCATGGTAGATGATTTGGTGGATACAGGAGATGGGTTACAAAGTGATAGACCATGGTAGATGTTTTCGTGGATACAGGAGATGGGTCACAAAGTGATAGACCATGGTAGATGTTTTCGTGGATACAGGAGATGGGTTATACAGGGATAAATCATAGTAGATAATTTGGAGGGGTCAGTAGATCCGCCACACAGTGATTGACCAGGCATTTGGATGGTGGAAGGAGGAAATTGGTGATACTGTAGTAGATCATGGTGTGCAGAGGGCACATTGATAGATCAGGTGTATAAATAGTAGATGAAAAAGATGGACCAATATTTATTAATTACATTGCATGGAAGATTGTGTTGTTTGGAGTCCTATCATATTCTTCATGAAACAGAAAAGTACAGTTTATTCATTCATTCACACAGTCCATGTATTGGTAATTTAGCACTGTGGGGCCAAAAGGTCTATGGAAACCTTATGAAAAAATAGGTAATTCTCTACCACATAAGTTCTGTAAAGGCCCCCATAGACATGATACTGCCAACAGACTCCAAAACTCTGTATGGGGATTGGTCATAAAACCTTTTAAGGACCTTTAATTTTACATAAATAACTATACTCATTGAAACTTCAGTATCTCCCTTCCTACCGTTATCCCACTGCCCTCCTGATCATACCCATAATGCTTTTGGTGATAATGAAGTTTGCACCAAGACTGATGGAACATACTAATGGTCAGGTCTCACCAGTGCCCTAAAAATAATTTGTGTATTTCCACATTTCTGCATCGAATACCAGTTCCTCTATCTGAATTATGAACTAGATACCTAAGATGTTTTATTATTACAATGGCTGTGGTATCTACCTCCCTGGGTGGTGCTGAATTCCGCTCATGCAGAGATAGGAGAGAGAGTCCCACTCAGGATGCAACAAGCGGTGAGCTACATGGCACTGTATGAGCAGATCTTTGACCCGCCGAATGGACAACATAGCGAGAGATCAAGGTGTAAAGATGGGGCAGAGTGGCGCTCACCTGTGTGTGATCCTCCGACACATTAGGTACATTTGTAGTCAGTGAGGCCACCTGGACAGCCTGTTTCCTTGCAGCCAAGAGGATCCTGCAGTAGGTGAATGAGATAGCAATTGATGGTAGGAAGAAAGTAAGGCATGAAGCCACCAGGGCATACGGTAAACTGACAGTGAGGCGGCATTGCTTCTCCGCTGGGCCAGATGTCATGTTTACATGGTGAATTTCAAAGTCTTGTTCGTGCCACCCCATCTCAATAGGTAAAAAAGAAGCCAAAGCGGCCAACGTCCATGTAGCTAAAATCAAGCAGAGTGCCCGACAAGAGGTCATCCTAAGTTTGTACTTCAGAGGGGAGATGATGAGCAGGTAGCGGTCTAGGCTGATGACGCACAGGTTTAAAATGGAGGCGCTACAGCACATGACATCGAAGGAATGCCATATACAGCAAAATTCCACGTCAAGAATCCATTTTCCATACAACTCGTTTAACATGGCGGGTGGCATGACCACCAGTCCCACCATAAGGTCTGACATGAAGAGAGAAACCAGGAAGTAGTTGGACGTGTTCCGAAGTGACCTTTGAGTAAAGATGAGTAAGATGAGGAGAGAATTACCCAAGGTAGTGAGTAATATTATCAAACAAAGGAATGCTGCCATCCAAATGCTCTGTCCATGTGGAGAAGACCTCTGTGTCCCTTTCTCGTTAAGTCCATCCCATTGTTTATCCATTAGGAGACAGATAGAGATATTTCCTATTGAGAACTGAACATTGGAGCCCTTCTCCTCTCTTCTCCCTTCTTCTCTCCATTTATCCTGTTGCCTTCACCCCCATACCTGATGTTCCTCACCTTCTCTTTCTTCTTTTGAGTAGCTCGGTGCCTTGGTTTATAATGTCATTTCCCTATCCCCCTTTTACAGTCATCTTGTTATTTAAAACCAGCTGCTCTTGCATTTTGCTTGTCCTCCACGTCGACTCTAGTCTCTCTCCTTCTTCCGTATCTATAAATAATCCCCCTTTTTAAAAAATGTTTCTTTCAGTATTTCCCCCTCCTTGTTAGCTGTGGATTATTGTCTCCCTCTCCTCTTTAATATCACCCTCTACGTGTCTCTGTAGTTCCACGCTGGTTCCGACATCGCTCGTAATCCCGGCAGGAGAAGATTTTAATCACACGTGAACAATTTCAGAGGCTGCGAACGTGAGACGTGTAACTCAGCGGTGAAAGAACATTGACGAGACCAGCGGATGATAATCAGGCAATGAAAGAGTTTAGACCCCCCCCTTCCACCCACCCTTGGCTTAAACCTCTCAAACTGCCAGATCCCCTGCCAGACATTAAACATTCTCAGTAGAATCTCAACGCACATTTTATTTCAAATCTCCCTTGATTTTTTTTGAAACATTGAGGATTTTCTCGCTCCGTTGACTTGCCTAAGTACTACCCATGTGTGTAACCTTCTCTCTATATCCCCCAGGCTGATGACATTTCCATTGATAGGACTAGATCCTCATTTATAGGAAACTACCAGCAGAAGAGGAGGTTTTATTTTATATTTCCCGTTAAAGAGACACGAGTCTCATTTTACAATAATCAATGAATAGGGGCACATTGAAATGTATCTACGCAGCGCTATTCATCTATTTCATTTTAATGATGCAGGGGGTTGCCATACTGATTTCCCTTAGAGCATCAAGTTAATCCTTACACATGATTGTTACTTTAAGATGGAAATTTTGCTTTAAACTGCTTGAGTTTAACGGTTACTCCCAGTAAACGTGACACGGGTTAATTATGATCTTAATGTTGGTGATTTTCAATAGACATAATGAGCATTATAACGTCTCTCTAATCGTCTATTGTCTGGGTAAAACCTTCCTCCATGCGTTTCTGTGCTAATGATTATTTCCTTATATCGCCTGGTTTAATCGTTTCCAATTATCAGTTTAAATCCAATCTACGGAAGATGTTGGTCTGAGAGTTAAGTAAGAATGCAGCGGTTATGGTAAAACTGGTAAATTACCCTGAATGGACTGTACAGTCCCTAATCCCCAGCCAGCAAGATATTGGGGCATATTTCTAAAGATTTTCGCCAGAAATTCGCAATGGCAAAGATCGCATATTTCGTATTTATAAAGCTATAAAGTGGGGTGGTAGTATCGGCGGTGTTCGGTATCGCAACGGAAAAAAAACCAAATTAGCTGCAAGCAAAGATTAAAAAAAGAGCCATCTTGGTAAAACCGATCATAATAGAGTAAATGCTGCTGATAAATAGTCTTAACAGACCCTTAAACCATTGTAAGTATTGAAAACGTTTCAAAATGTACTGACATTGTCCTAGAACCTGCTGGCAGGCAAGATATACGGCACTGTACATTACCGTAGACTTGTCGATTTTAAACTTAACGCAAGGAAAAACTTATCGTTGTTTCATAAATAAATAAATAAGATTGAACAGTTACCGTGGCGATAAATATCGATTATCGAAATGGCAATTGTGTCAGTAAATTACTTTTTGAACAGTTAACGTATCTTTAAAAGTTTTTTTAACAAAGCATTGGTAAGGCCTCATTTGGAATATGCAGTGCAATTTTGGAATCCTGTGTACAAAAAGGACATCTTTGAAACGGAAAGGGTTCAGAGAAGGGCAACTAAATTAATAAGGGGATTGGGGTGCTTGAATATGAAGAGAGACTGGAAAAGTTACAGTTATGTACATTGGAGAAAAGGCGCTTGCGTGGGGATATGATTACTGTGTATAAATACATTAACGGGCCATACAATAAACTATCTGGGGCATTGTTCGACAATAGAACATGTCAGAGGACACGAGGACATCCCTTAAGACTTGAAGAATAAAGGTTTAGGCTTCAAGTTGGGAAAGGGTTTTTCACTGTGAGAACGGTAAAGCTATGGAACTGTCTTCCAGTGGACGTTGTTATGGCAGGTTCATTGGTCAGTTTAATAAAAGGCTGGATGAGTTTCTGCAAACAAGGAATGTTACAAGTTACTGGGATTGATACTAAGTGAGTGGGAAGGGTTTGTCACTGTGAGAACGGTAAAGCTATGGACTGTCTCTCCAGTGGACGTTGTTATGGCAGGTTCATTGGTCAGTTTAATAAAAACTGGATGAGTTTCTCACAAACGGAATGTTACAATTCTGGGATTGATACATAAGTGAGTTGGGAAAGGTTTGTCACTGTGAGAACGGTAAAGCTATGAGCTGTCTTCCAGTGGACGTTGTTATGGCAGGTTCATTGGTCAGTTTAATAAAAAGCTGGATGAGTTTCTACAACAAGGAATGTTACAAGTTACTGGATTATTGATACATAAAGTAGAGTTGGGAGGGTTTGTCACTGTGAGAACGGTAAAGCTATGGAACTGTCTTCCAGTGGACGTTGTTATGGCAGGTTCATTGGTCAGTTTAATAAAAAGCTGGATGAGTTTCTACAAACAAGGAATGTTACAAGTTACTGGATTGATACATAAAGTAGAGTTGGGAAAGGGTTTGTCACTGTGAGAACGGTAAAGCTATGAGCTGTCTTCCAGTGGACGTTGTTATGGCAGGTTCATTGGTCAGTTTAATAAAAAGCTGGATGAGTTTCTACAAACAAGGAATGTTACAAGTTACTGGTATTGATACATAAAGTAGAGTTGGGAAAGGGTTTGTCACTGTGAGAACGGTAAGCATGGAACTGTCTTCCAGTGGACGTTGTTATGGCAGGTTCATTGGTCAGTTTAATAAAAAGCTGGATGAGTTTCTACAAACAAGGAATGTTACAAGTTACTGGTATTGATACTAAAGTAGAGTTGGGAAAGGGTTTGTCACTGTGAGAACGGTAAAGCTATGGAACTGTCTTCCAGTGACTTTGTTATGGCAGGTTCATTGGTCAGTTAATAAAAAGCTGGATGAGTTTCTAACAACATGGAATGTTACAATTACAGGTATTGATACATAAAGTAGAGTTGGGAAAGGGTTTGTCACTGTGAGAACGGTAAAGCTATAGGAATGTCTTCCAGTGGACTTTGTTTGGCAGGTTCATTTGGTCAGTTTAATAAAAAGCTGGATGAGTTTCTACAAACAAGGAATGTTACAAGTTACTGGGATTGATCATAAAGTAGAGTTGGGAAGGGTTTGTCACTGTGAGAACAGTAAAGCTATGGAACTGTCTTCCAGTGGACGTTGTTATGGCAGGTTCATTGGTCAGTTTAATAAAAAGCTGGATGAGTTTTCTACAAACAAGAATGTTACATTACTGGTATTGATACATAAGTAGAGTTGGGAAAGGGTTTGTCACTGTGAGAACGATAAAGCTATGGAACTGTCTTCCTGACTTTTTATGGCAGGTTCATTGGTCAGTTTAATAAAAGCTGGATGAGTTTCTACAAACAGGAATGTTACAAGTTACGGTTTGATACATAAAGTAGAGTTGGGAAAGGGTTTGTCACTGTGAGAACGGTAAAGCTATGGAACTGTCTTCCATGGACGTTGTTATGGCAGGTTCATTGGTCAGTTTAATAAAAAGCGGATGAGTTTCTACAAACAAGGAATGTTACAGTTACTGGTATTGATACATAAAGTAGAGTGGGAAAGGGTTTGTCACTGTGAGAACGGTAAAAGCTATGGACTGTCTTCCAGTGGACGTTGTTATGGCAGGTTCATTGGTCAGTTTAATAAAAGCTGGATGAGTTTTCTACAAACAGGAATGTTACAATTTACAGGTATGTGATACATAAAGTAGAGTTGGGAAAGGGTTTGTCACTGTGAGAACGGTAAAGCTATAGAACTGTCTTCCAGTGACGTTGTTATGGCAGGTTCATTGGTCAGTTTAATAAAAAGCTGGATGAGTTTCTACAAACAAGGATGTTACAAGTTACTGGGATTGATACATAAAGTAGAGTTGGGAAGGGTTTGTCACTGTGGAGACGGTAAAGCTTGAACTGTCTCCAGTGGACGTTGTAATGGCAGGTTCATTGGTCAGTTAATAAAAAGCTGGATGAGTTTCTACAAACAAGGAATGTTACAAGTTACTGGTATGATACATAAAGTAGAGTTGGGAAGGGTTTGTCCCTGTGAGAACGGTAAAGCTATGGAACTGTCTTCCAGTGGACTGTTGTATGGCAGGTTCATTGGTCAGTTTAATAAAAAGCTGGATGAGTTTCTACAAACAAGGAATGTTACAAGTTACTGGGTATTGATACATACAGTAGAGTTGGGAAAGGGTTTGTCACTGTGAGAACGGTAAAGCTATGGAACTGTCTTCCAGTGGACGTTGTTAATGGCAGGTTCATTGGTCAGTTTAATAAAAGCTGGATGAGTTTCTACAAACAAGGAATGTTACAAGTTACTGGTATAAACATAAACTGGTATCCCCCATACAGGGATATTTCCGAATGCCACTTGAAGTCAGGAAGGAATTGTTTCCCCTTCACAATTCTGGTGGGTTTTTTTTTGCCTTCCTCTGGATCAACTGTTTGGTAGGAAATGTTGGTATTGCTGAGTAAGTTGGACTAGATGGACGTATGTCTTTATACAACCTCCAATACTATGTTACATGTAACTGTTATACAGACATTTAGTAGGGTATAAAGGTTGGACTAGATGGACGTATGTCTTTATACAACCTCCAATACTATTTTACTATAACTGTTATACAGACATATGGGTAGGATATAAGGTTGGACTAGATGGACGTATTTCTTTATACAACCTCCAATACTATGTTACTATGTAACTGTTATACAACATATGGGTAGGGTATAAAGGTTGGACTAGATGGACGTATGTCTTTATCAACCTCCAATACTATGTTACTATGTAACTGTTATCGACATTAGGGTAGTATAAAGGTTGGACTAGATGGACGTATGTCTTTATACACCTCCAATACTATGTTACTATGTAACTGTTATACGACTTATGGGTAGGGTAAAAGGTTGGACTAGAGGACGTATGTCTTTATACAACCTCCAATACTATGTTACTATGTAACTGTTATCACAGACATTATGGGGTGGTATAAAGGTTGGACTAGATGGACGTATGTCTTTTACACCTCCAATACTATGTTACTATGTAACTGTTTTATACAGCATATGGTAGGGTATAAAGGTTGGACTAGATGGACATATGTCTTTATACAACCTCCAATACTATGTTACTATGTAACTGTTATACAGACATTATGGGTAGGGTATAAAGGTTGGACTAGATGGACGTATGTCTTTATACAACCCGAATACTATCCCTTCCCTTATATATTATATAAATATATTAATATCTTCATAGGAGATTGCATTGATTTTTTTAGGAGCTACCAGGAGGTGGGGGGGGGGATAGGATATTACATATAGGAAAGATGTATATGTATGTGTGTACTATCTCACTATTACCATATAAATGACCATCAATAAATGTATATAAAGAATAACACTGACTTATATAAGGTACAAGACAAAATATACAAAACATATAAACTTACTTAAGCTGAGATTCCTATTTCAACATGGTATGGTCAAAATAGAAGCTTAAACCACAACCCTGTGGTCTCCATGTGAATACTGAAAGGAAGTGGTAATGTCAGTATAACATCCAATGATGTGCTGTTTGTAAAACATATGACAGTTGTAGCCAATCCAAAAAAAGTTTCTGTCTGCTACACAGGGCGTGATGTGTATTGTAATGGACATATACACCAAGGCTCCTTATATACAACCTCCAGACTGCAGATGGTATCAGTGAGTTATAAAAGACAAGATATCCCTGCTCTCTATGGCTAGGAGCAGAGAAAGTGAAAGTAGATAGAAGTGTGTGGTGTGTGCTCCTGATGGGACCGATCTGTTTGGTGTGATCCCTTGCACAGTGTGATGAATGCAACACAAGATCCTTTGTATATACGATCCTGATATCACCTGGTGGGAGGACAGCACAATATACAGGCCTGGTCAATATTTAAAGTGGTACACCATAGACAGGGACTACTCCATTACTGCACATGTTACGTTGGGAAAATGTTTGTTTTGTTATTAAATCATTGCAATACTTTTATATATATATATATATATATATATATATATATATATATATATATATATATATTGTTTAAAGAAATTGTGCACTGTCTGCTTTGTGCCAGACCACCAGAGTAACCCACTGTGTGTCATGCTACCCATAATCCTTCCATAGAGCACCACCAGAGTAACCCACTGTGTGTCATGCTACCCATAATCCTTCCATAGAGCACCACCAGAGTAACCCACTGTGTGTCATGCTACCCATAATCCTTCCATAGAGCACCACCAGAGTAACCCACTGTGTGTCATGCTACCCATAATCCTTCCATAGAGCACCACCGAGAGTAACCCCACTTGTGTCATGCTACCCATAATCCTTCCATAAAGCACCACCAGTAACCCACTGTGTGCCATGCTAACCTATCCTCCATAAGCACCACCAAGTAACCCACTGTGTGCATGCTCCATAATCCTTCCATAAAGCACCACCATAGTACCCCACTGTGTGCCATGCTAACCATAATCCTTCCATAAAGCACACCAGAGTAACCCACTGTTTGCCATGCTACCCATAATCCTTCCATAAAGCACCACCAGAGTACCCCACTGTGTGCCATGCTACCCATAATCCTTCCATAAAGCACCACAGAGTAACCCACTGTGTGCCATGCTAACCATAATCCTTCCATAAAGCACCACCAGAGTAACCCACTGTTTGCCATTTACCCATAATCCTTCCTAAAGCACCACCAGAGTAACCCACTGTTTGCCATGCTACCCTAATCCTTCCATAAAGCACCACCAGAGTAACCCACTGTTGCCATGCTCCCCATAATCCTTCCATAAAGCACCATCATAGTAACCCACTGTGTGCCATGCTACCCTAATCCTTCCATAAAGCACCATCATAGTAACCCTCGTGTGCCATGCTACCATAACCTTCCATAAAGCACCATCAAGGTAACCCCTGTGTGCCATGCTACCCATAATCCTTCCATAAAGCACCATCAAGTAACCCACTGTGTGCCATGCTACCCATAATCCTTCATAAAGCACCATCAAGTAACCCACTGTGGTGCCATGTTACCCATAATCCTTCCATAAAGCACCATCAAATAACCCACTGTGTGCCATGTTACCCATAATCCTTCCATAAAGCACCATCAGAATAACCCACTGTGTGCCATGCTACCCATATCCCATACACTGCCTTCCTAAGCCACACCAATAAACCCACTGTGTGCCATGCTACCCATATCCTTCCAAAAGCACCACAGAGTAACCCACTGTGTGCCATGCTACCCATAATCCTTCCATAAAGCACCACCAGAGTAACCCACTGTGTGCCATGCTACCCATAATCCTTCCATAAAGCACCACCAGAGTAACCCACTGTGTGCCATGCTACCCATAATCCTTCCATAAACACCACCAGAGTAACCCACTGTGTGCCATGCTCACCCATAATCCTTCCATAAGCACACCAGAATAACCCACTGTGTCATGCTACCCTAATCCTTCCATAAAGCACCACCAGAGTACCCCTGTGTGCCATGCTACCCATAATCCTTCCATAAAGCACCATCAGAGTAACCCACTGTGTCCATCTACCCATATATCCTTCCATAAAGCACCACCAGAGTAACACCCACTGTGTGCCATGCTACCATAATCCTTCCATAAAGCACCATCATAGTAACCCACTGTGTGCCATGCTATCCATAATCCTTCCATAAAGCACCATCATAGTAACCCACTGTGTGCCATGCTACCCATCATCCTTCCATAAAGCACCATCAGAGTAACCCACTGTGTGCCATGCTACCCATAATCCTTCCATAAAGCACCATCAGAGTAACCCACTGTGTGCCATGCTACCCATAATCCTTCCATAAAGGCCACCATCATAGTAACCCACTGTGTGCATGCTATCCATAATCCTTCCATAAAGCACCACCACAGAGTAACCCACTGTGTGCCATGCACCCATAATCCTTCCATAAGCACCATCATAGTACCCACTGTTTGCCATGCTACCCATAATCCTTCCATAAAGCACCCAAGGTAACCCACTGTTGCCATGCTACCCATATCCTCCATAAGCACCATCATAGTAACCCACTGTGTGCCATGCTACCCATAATCCTTCCATAAAGCACCATCATAGTAACCCACTGTGTGCCATGCTACCCATAATCCTTCCATAAAGCACCATCAGAGTAACCCACTGTCCATGCTACCCATAATCCTTCCATAAAGCACCATCAGAGTACCCCACTGTGTGCCATGCTACCCATAATCCTTCCATAAACACCATCATAGTACCCACTGTGTGCCATGCTACCCATAATCCTTCCATAAAGCCCCATCAGAATACCCACTTGTGCCATGTTACCCATAATCCTTCCATAAAGCACCACAGAGTAACCCACTGTGTGCCATGCTACCCATAATCCTTCCATAAAGCACCACCAGATAACCCACTGTGTCCATGCTACCCATAATCCTTCCATAAAGCACCACCAGAGTAACCCACTGTGTGCCATGCTACCCATAATCCTTCCATAAAGCACCACCAGAGTACCCACTGTGTGCCATGCTACCCCTAATCCTTCCATAAAGCACCACCAGATACCCACTGTGTGCCATGCTACCCATATCCTTCCATAAAGCACACACAGAGTAACCCACTGTGTGCCATGCTACCCATAATCCTTCCATAAAGCACCACAGAGTAACCCACTGTGTGCCATGCTACCCATAATCCTTCCATAAAGCACCATCCAGAGTAACCCACTGTGTGCCATGCTACCCATAATCCTTCCATAAAGCACCACACAGAGTAACCCACTGTGTGCCATGCTACCCATAATCCTTCCATAAACACCACGCACAAGAATAACCCTGTGTGCCATCTACCCTAATCCTTCCATAAAGCACCACCATAGTAACCCACTGTGTGCCATGCTACCCATAATCCTTCCATAAAGCACCATCAGAGTACCCACTGTTGCCATGCTACCCATATCTTCCTAAGCACCACCAAGAGTAACCCACTGTGTGCCATGCTACCCATATCCTTCCATAAAGCACCATCATAGTAACCCACTGTGTGCCATGCTATCCATAATCCTTCCATAAAGCACCATGATAGTAAACCCCTGTGTGCCATGCTACCCATATCCTCCATAAAGCACCATCAGAGTAACCCACTGTGTGCCATTAACCCATATCCTTCCATAAAGCACCATCAAGTAACCCACTGTGTGCACTTGCTACCCATATCCTTCCATAAAGCACCATCATAGTAACCACTGTGTGCCATGCTACCCTAATCCTTCATAAAGCACCATCAAGATAACCCACTGTGTCCATGCTACCCATAATCCTTCAAAGCACCACCATAGTAACCCATGTGTGCCATGCTCACCCATAATCCTTTCCATAAGCACCATCATAGTAACCCACTGTGTGCCATCTACCCATAATCTTCCATAAAGCACACCAGATAACCCACTGTTGCCATCTACCCATAATCCTTCTATAAAGCACCATCAGAGTAACCCACTGTGTCCATGCTACCCTAATCCTTCCATAAAGCCCATCAAGTAACCCACTGTGTGCCATGCTACCCATAATCCTTCCATAAACACCAACAGTAACCCATTGTTGCCATGCACCTAATCCTTCTAAAGCACCACAAGTACCCCACTGTGCTCCATGCTACCCATAATCCTTCTTAAAGCACACAGAGTAACCCACTGTGTGCCAGCTACCATAATCCTTCCATAAGCAACCACAGTAACCACTGTGTGCCATGCTATCCATAATCCTTCCATAAAGCACCACCAGATAACCACTGTGTGCCATGTACCCATAATCCTTCCATAAAGCACCACCAGAGTACCCACTGTGTGCCATGCTACCCATAATCCTTCCATAAACACCACCAGATAACCCACTGTGTGCCATGCTACCCATAATCCTTCCATAAGCACCACTCAGAGTAACCCACTGTGTGCCATGCTACCATAATCCTTCCATAAAGCACCATCCAGAGTAAACCCACTGTGTGCCATTCACCCATAATCCTTCCATAAAGCACCACAGAGTAACCCACTGTGTGCCATGCTACCATAATCCTTCCATAAAGCACCACCATAGTAACCCACTGTGTGCCATCTACCCTAATCCTTCCATAAAGCACCATCAGAGTAACCCACTGTGTCATGCTACCCATAATCCTTCCATAAAGCACCTCAGTAACCCACTGTGTCCATGCTACCCATAATCCTTCCATAAAGCACCATCAAGAGTAACCCACTGTGTCCATGCTACCCTAAATCCTTCCATAAAGCACCATCAAGTAACCCACTGTGTGCCATGCTACCCATAATCCTTCCATAAAGCACCATCATAGTAACCCACTGTGTGCCATGCTACCCATAATCCTTCCATAAAGCACCATCATAGTAACCCACTGTGTGCCATGCTACCCATAATCCTTCCATAAAGCACCATCAGAGTAACCCACTGTGTGCCATGCTACCCATAATCCTTCCATAAAGCACCATCAGAGTAACCCACTGTGTGCCATGCTACCCCATAATCCTTCCTAAAGCACCATCAAGTAACCCATGTGTGCCATGCTACCCTAATCCTTCCATAAAGCACCACCAGATAACCCACTGTGTGCCATCTACCCATACCCTTCCAAAGCCCATCAATAGTAACCCACTGTGTGCCATGTTACCCATAATCCTTCCATAAAGCCCATCATAGTAACCCACTTGTGGCCATGTTACCCCATACCTTCCATAACAGCCATCAGAGTAACCCACTGTTGCCATGCTACCCAATATCCTTCATAAGCACCATCATAGTAACCCACTGTGTGCCATGCTACCCATAATCCTTCCATAAAGCACCATCCCAATAGTACCCACTGTGTGCCATGCTACCCATAATCCTTCCATAAGCACCATCAAGTAACCCACTGTGTGCCATGTTACCCATAATCCTTCCATAAAGCACACCAAGATAACCCTAGTGTGCCATCTACCATAATCCTTCCATAAAGCACCATCATGAGTAACCCACTGTGTGCCATGCTACCCATAATCCTTCCATAAAGCACCATCAAGTAACCCCACTGTGTGCCTGCTACCCATATCCTTCCATAAAGCACCTCATAGTAACCCACTGTGTGCCATGCTACCCATAATCTTCCATAGCACCATCAGAGTAACCCACTGTGTGCCATGCTACCCATAATCCTTCCATAAGCACCATCAGAGTAACCCACTGTGTGCCATGCTACCCATAATCCTTCCATAAAAGCACCATCAAGTAACCCACGGTGTGCCATGCTACCCATAATCCTTCCATAAAGCACCATCAGTAACCCACTGTGTTGCCATGCTACCCATAATCCTTCCATAAATGCACCATCAGAGTAACCCACTGTGTGTGCCATGCTACCCATAATCCTTCCATAAAGCACCATCAAGTACCCACTGTGTGCCATGCTACCCATAATCCTTCCATAAAGCACCATCAGTAGTACCCACTGTGTGCCATGCTACCATAATCCTTCCATAAATCACCATCAGTAACCCACTGTGTGCCATGCTACCCTAACCTTCCATAAAGCACCATCAGAGTAACCCACTGTGTGCCATGCTACCCATAATCCTTCCAAGCACCATCAGAGTAACCCACTGTGTGCCATGCTACCCATAATCCTTCCATAAAGCCATCACGAGTAACCCACTGTGTCCCATGCTACCCATAATCCTTCCTAAAGCCCCATAAAGTAACCCACTGTGTGCCATGCTACCCATAATCCTTCCATAAAGCACCATCAGAGTAACCCACTGTGTGCCATGCTACCCATAATCCTTCCATAAAGCACCATCAGGTAACCCACTGTGTGCCATGCTACCCATAATCCTTCCATAAACACCATCATAGTAAACCCCCTGTGTGCCCTATGGCTACCCATAATCCTTCCATAAAGCACCATCAGAGTAACCCACTGTGTGCCATGCTACCCATAATCCTTCCATAAAGCACCAGCAGAGTAACCCACTGTGTGCCATGCTACCCATAATCCTTCCATAAAGCACCATCAGAGTAACCCACTGTGTGCCATGTTACCCATAATCCTTCCATAAAGCACCACCAGAGTAACCCACTGTGTGCCATGCTACCCATAATCCTTCCATAAAGCACCATCAGAGTAACCCACTGTGTGCCATTCTAACCATAATCCTTCCATAAAGCACCATCAGAGTAACCCACTGTGTGCCATGCTACCCATAATCCTTCCATAAAGCACCACCAGAGTAACCCACTGTGTGCCATACCAAGGATTTAATACTGAAATAAAAAGCCGTTATTAGTTATTAAAAAGTTGTAAATCTGAAACTTGCTTGGGTAATTACTAAAGTATGAACATAGCAAGTTAATCTGGGTCCTGTATAGGGTGTCAGGTTGCCCAATGGTGCTGTTTAGGTTGAACTGCACATTGTTGCCTGTTCTCAGACCTGGTTTATTACACTTAGACCACCTGGATTCTAGCTGACAGGTAGATGCAATAGTAAAGGGAGGCCAAGTTTGGTAAGTTTCATGACTCCTACTGCCTGAAGTGATTTAAATAATCCTTATAGTGTAATAGCTATGGAAGGGCTATGGAAGGGCAGATGGATAAGTAGCATATTGGGTAGGAATCGCTAAAGCACAAAAAAATGGCTTTATTATAGGATGTATGAAAAGAAAATTTTCCAGCTTTCTGTGCAGCCAGAGAATGCTGGGATTTGTAGTTATTAAACATGTGAGAAGTTCAACACCCATTCTCTATATCATAAGCCTGTATTGCATCTGTATACATTCATTAGCCAATGGATATAAAGGAGAAACTTACTGATAACACAGAACGCTGGGAGTAGTTTTCCGACATGTTGAAGGTCAGTGAGAAATAATTGTTCATATGTTAGATTATTAGGGCAATGCTATTAAAATAACAAGAGGCTGTGAGGAACCTGTTATAAGAAGTCTCTATTTCATTCTATACTATGTGGGGAGCATTTAGCACCTTTAACCCCACCTCACCTTAATCTATAAAGCTAATCCTGTGCTCCCAAGTCATAACATAAGCAGCTATAAATGTGGAACTTTTTACGTGGTGAATACTAATAAGTATGAACATAGCATGTTTATCTGGATCCATTTTAGTGTCTCAGGTCACCCAGTAGTGCTATTTAGTTTGAACCACACAGTGTGTGGCAGGATTGCCTGGGTCTATTCTCAGACATGCAGGGTTATCCTATTTGGTTCACCTGCATGCTGGTGTCTGAGTATCATTTTAAAAGATACCTGTGTAAAGATTCTATATCCACTGTATCCACACATAGCAAAACATATATTCCACTGTGCGCCAACGGCACACTTTAGCTATCTATATATATACAGTATATACACTTGTATATGGAGAATTATGTGGCAATTCCTGATTTCCGTTGCCTGTCCTTCCTAGTAAGTAACAATTGACAGGGGAGAGGGAGGGGCTATAGAATTCACTGATCACACAGGAAGATATAAAGTATCCAAAGGGAGAATTCCAAACTCTCTCTCTAGGTGAAACATACTGTACTGAGCATGTCTGTACCGCTGGAAAGTTAAGGAAGTGTAAATGTTATAGAATACACATACAAGTCATGCATTCAGTTCATCTGCATCTACCTAGACCTTCTCAGACTAACTGTTTGTTTATGAAGTGGTAAGAATTCTGGCATAGCAGTGGATGTAGTACTTACTTTCACTTAACGCCACCGATGATGTTTTGGTCCGGCCCACCGGTCAGATGCATTGAATGGTTGTCCGGGCCAAAACATCTGCCTGTGTGTACCCAGTTTAACATATTTGTTTAGGGTTTTCATATCCCATATCAAATAATAAATGGTGTAAGTGTGACCTTTAGAAATATTACTTCATAATGTAATTTTCTTTCCAGTCAAAGGACAACAGAAAACAAACAAAACCCCAGAATATGTTCTTTGTTCCACCAGTAACAGAGATAACAATAAAACAAAGGTAATTTCAGTTCTATTTTCTTTTAGCACTGAGCTATTTAATTAGAAACAAGGGCAAGCAACTTACTGGAAAATGGAGTCTATCAAAACCAAACAAGGGGTTGGAGTTACTATATGTAATTCAGATTGTGCTGTCTTATTCATTCATTTTTCTGAAAGATCCTGAGCTTCGTGAAAGGAAAGCTTCCTTTATAGCCCAAAAACTGACGATTCCTACGATATATCACTTGTCTTTGTATGTAATTCCTAACCAGAGATTCACAGTAAAATCTAACAGTACAGAAATCCCTATAGTAAACGCCCCTTTCCCTGACACAATGATCTCACACATGCTCAGTGCGATTCACATTTTAGGCTCAAGATTTCCTTGAAGTTTACAGTATAAAAGTGGAATTCTCATACAATCTACTGTGAATGTTCTACTATAACTGCCCATGGTGGTTTGTGTATTATTATAATTAGTATTTTTTAACCACACCACTAACCTAAATGCTTGTGACACACTGTCCTGTCGCTGGATTTTCCCTGCACACACACATACACACGGCTCAATGGACCTGCACACAAAACTCCACCATCATTTAAACCCGTGGCCCTCCAGATGTTTGGAAACTACAACTCCCAGCATGCCTTGGTAGCATTCTGCAAGTTCAACATCCCTGATATATACACAGCTCTCCAGTACTCCCATTTATTGTATATTGAATTCCTTTACTGGTTTACCTGAAATTGGACTGTTTGGACCTTTACATTTTAATGGTTATGTCCACCCCCCAAACAATTTTTTCCTGTGGCCATAAAACCCCCTAAAACCCAGACCAAGGTCTAAAGTTAAAAATCCAGCTTCTAAACATACTTACCAGCCCCGTTCCCACGACTGCCTTCTGCTTGCTTCTGTGTCTTTTCCGTGCATGGCTCTGGATCTGCAACAGCTCCTGTGATTGGCTGAGAGGTGATGTTTAAAGGCCACAGGAAAAAAATATTTGGGGGTGGACATACACATAATAATTTCTTATTTTTTGTGTATTTCCTTCTTTAATTAAACCCCATCAGTGTTTAGTTTAATTCCCAGAGACGATTTATTTACTTATCATTCTAACAAGCAGAAAATATTGAAATTTCACAAATTTTAAAACAAATTAAAACCAGGGGGAAAAATGACAGTTTTTCTGCTCCTGAAGACAGGGATATAGGTCTGGTAACTCCTACCTCCTAATTATGTTTCTGAGAGGAGCCCCAGCACAAAGAAAACTGCTTCTACCAGGCTTCCTCGGTGCTTCAGCACTATCTTTAATACAGCAAAGTCCTGGACACTAACCTGGCAAATGAATGTTGGTGCTCCCCAACAAAATGATATTGGGAGGTTGGGGTAATCAATCCGATCTCGCTGCCCCAGATACTTTCCATAAAAGTCAATATTTACAGTGAAGCTGTTTTTTAATTGCATTCTGTGTTTGTATTTACATAGGAATACAGGTATATTATATATGTACAATTACTATTTTACCCCCAAAATAATGTAAAAGGCAAAGTTTGGGTTAACGGGGTAAAACATAAACATTGATGTTATTTTATAAGCCCAAACTATTCTATGGAAAAAGATATATATAAAAAGAATGTCCCATGTCCCCTTGTTTCCCGTCACACGGTGGAGATGGACAGTCCGTCTTTCCGTAGAACCGCATCTTTATTCATCTTGCAGTCGGGATTGAAACAGAGAAAAGCGGTGAGAATGACAATGACTCCCAGGATAAAGCCAAGGACCCAGTTCAATATCCCCGTGTACAAAAACTGCAAGATGATAAGCAGGAGCATGATGAGGAATAACACCAGTAGAGTGAGCCTCCTCGTGGCGGTTGGACCATTAGTGGGGTCTTCTCTATGGGGGTCATGGTGGGATTGGCTGTCGACGTTGACTGAGGTTTTTGGTATTTGGGAAGTCGTCTGAAGCTTTGGATCCTCCAGTCTGTTCATTAGAGACCCTTCATTTGGCAAAGTGCATATTAAACCTCCGAAAACAAAGGTAGAGGCTCTGCAGACGGGACACGGGATCAGCCAGGCCCCGGCTTCGTTGTGGATCAGTAGTTTCAAACAGACAATGCAAAATGCGTGTTTGCAAGACAGTTGCTTGGGAAGTCGGTAGATATCGTATTTACTGAAGCAGATGGCACAGTCCATGTCTGTGAGCGAAGAGAAGCAGCGATCTGCAATAGATGGGTGTAAGTCAGTAGGTGTTGGTACTGGGCACCTGGTGTCCACATGGTCTTCTGCAAGTTCTTCTCCAGGAGACCACAAACAGGTCCGACAAGCTCTGCTCTCAGTTGAGGAGTGACCAGTCCCTGCTGAGCCCATTATAGTGGAGCAATGTTCAGATCCTGGTTCTACCTCAGCACTGGGCGAATGTTCTGTAGAATCCGTCATGTTGGTCCAACACAATCTCTGTTCTCCCTTCTCCCGGACTGTTGTTATGTGTGCGTGGGACGGGAGCCACGGATATGAACTGTTTAACCATTAACCTGGAGTCTGATAAGCTTTTATGAGGCTGATAATGTCACTTGCTACTTCTGTTATGCAAAGCAGAAAGGACATGAAATGCGGCGTCGCAGGCCTGAGAAAACATTGATTTAAATCACCAATTGGTCCTCAGTTCCCAAGGAAACAAATTCTAACGTCCTGACTCCATCAACCACTACAAACTAGTTAAGGGATTCGGACCAAGTCCAATGATGTTTTGCAGGATTTGGATCTTGGTTATTTCCATAGAATCAAATCCAAACGGAGTATTTCGGATGTAAGTTAGCAGAAGCAATTTCAAAGTGTAGCAGGAAGGCTGGATATAAAGAGGTCCTACAAAGGCTGGATATAAAGAGGTCAAATGGTGCTAAGTTTGCCCCAACCAATCAGATTTTATTTTACTTTTGAAAGCTAATACCTGATTGGTTGGGGCAAAACTAGCACCATTTTTAACGATAAGAACTTTTATTGAATAACCCTGTATAATCTATGTCGGAGGCTTCTAAATATACATACCAGCACCCGTTCCCTCAAGTGTCTTCTGATGCTGCTCTGTGCCTTTTCCGTGCATGGCAGCAGAAGAAGGGGCCGGACTGGCAGCAGCATCAGTGATTGGCTGAGTCATTGTGTCTCAAGATAAATGGTAAAACTAAAAGCTGAACTACAATTATAAGTTATACTGTAAAGTTATCTAACAAGTCTGAGGAAGTAGCTACTTTTATTTCATGTTGTTCCTCTTTGTCACTAACCTAAGTATTAGGACTTTTCCACTGCTCCCAATAGTCAGATCCGGGAGCCCGTCACGGGTCATGTCCAAATTCCCACTGATCGACCTTCCAAAGAACACAAGCCCCTTAGCAACTTGACTGCTGGCGATACGCTAGGAGACAATATAGGAGACAGGGAATAGAAACTGAATGTAAGAAGGAGTATTCAAGGTGAATATAAAACGAGTAAGAACTACTCAAACTTAAAATATGTGCAATGTAGATGGTCAAAGGTTGTGATTCATCCAGGTCATGGTACATCTGTAATAATCATTTATCCAGTTCATGGTATATTTGTAATATTCATCCATCCAGGTCACGGTATATCTGTAATATTCATTCATCCAGGTCATAGTATATCTGTAATATTCATTTATCCAGGTCATGGTATATCTGTAATATTACAGATATACTATGACCTGGATGAATGAATATTACAGATATACCGTGACCTGGATGGATGAATAACACTGTGGCTGGTGATTGCAATTGGGATTTTCCAGGGTACATAATTGCACAAGATCTTGTAACGTCATTCTGAATTGAGAAAGCCAGTCGGATGACTAGCGAAACGTCTTCAAGAATTTACTTCAAGTCCAGTTAATTAATTGAATACAACAGACAGATATACCATGACCTGGAGAATGAGAACCTTCACAAGCATACAGTTAATGTATTAATACCAGTAATTCTCAATATTTTATGAATCGTACCAAACAGAACTACAGTATATGTATTAATACAGTAATTCAATAATATATAATATCCCTGTACCACAGAAACTACAGTATATGTATAATACCAGTATAATTCAATGTTATATATCCTGTACCACCAGAACTACAGTAATGATTAATACCAGTATACTCAATGTTATATATAGTATCCCTGTACCAACCAGAACTACAGTATATGTATAATACCAGTAATTCTCAATATATATGTATCCCTGGACCAACCAGAACTACAGTATATGTATTAATAACAGTAATTCTCAAAATTAATAGTATCCCTGTACCAACCAGAACTACAGATATGTATTAATACCAGTAATTCTCAATAGTATAGTTTTAGAACTATCTCAGGCCTTTTTTAAAGCTATTAGTGAACTTGCCAACCACATCTGCTGGAAGACAGTTCCACCGTTCACCGTTCTCACTGTAAAGAAACCTCTCCTAACCTGAAGATGAAACTTTTCTTCAACCTAAGGTGTCCACGAGTCCTCTGATATGACCTATTAGTGAACACAACCAGAGTTCACTGTATGGCCCATTAATATATTTGTATAAAGTGAACATATCCCCACGTAAATGTCACTATCCAATGTAAACAGCCCTAACCTGTCTACTCGTCTGCATATCAAGCCCCTCCATTCCCCTTATTAATTAGTTATAAATTGTCTAATCTGCCTGCATAGTCAAGCCCCTCATTCCCCTTATTAATTTAGTTATACTTGTCTAATTACCTGCCTAGTCAAGCCCTCCTTCCCCTTATTAATTAGTTGCCCTTCTCTGAACTGCTCAATTTCCAGCTGTCCTTTTTGTATACGGGATTCCAAACTGCACCGTATCAAATGTGGCCTTATCTGTTGGAGAGGGAGAATAATATTTTCGCCTTGAAAGGGTGTGATTGGATAGTGGCTAAGAGGTGTTATAGGAACGCCCAGGGTAAGGTGTCAGAACAGCATTGTACATGGCAGACAGTTGGTGTCGAACCCCTCCACCTCTATTTAGGCTTGGTTTCTTTATTTTCACATAAATGGCCTCCTTAACACCTCTCTTTAATCAGTCACATTCCTTTGCCAATATGTTAACATTACAATCTTCAAAGGTATGTCCTTTATCCTTAAGATGCAGGTACACGGCTGAGTCCTGACCCGAGGAATTGGCCTGACCCGAGGAATTGGCTCTTCTGTGCTGGGCCATACGTTGATGCAGTTGTTGTTTGGTCTCTCCCACATACAAATCAGAGCACTCTTCACTGCACTGCACTGCGTATATGATGTCACACTGCACTGCACTGCGTATATGATGTCACACTGCACTGCACTGTGTATATGATGTCACTCTTCACTGCACTGCACTGCGTTTATGATGTCATTCTTCACTGCACTGCGTGTATGATGTCACTCTTCACTGCACTGCGTATATGATGTCACACTGCACTGCGTATATGATGTCGTACTGCACTGCACTGCGTATATGATGTCATTCTTCACTGCACTGCGTGTATGATGTCACTCTTCACTGCACTGCGTATATGATGTTGCTTTTCTTGTGTTTGGGTATTGAGTCTTTTGGATGTACCAATTGCTGCCTCAGTGTGTTGTTCGGTTTAAAGCAGACAGGGATACAGTGTTTTTTGTGAACATGGTCATCCCATATGTAGCAGGGGTCTCCGAGCTCAGATACATAGTCTCACCTGCTCAGATACATAGTCTCACCTGCTCAGATACATAGTCTCACCTGCTCAGATACATAGTCTCACCTGCTCAGATACCTGCTCAGATACCTGCTTAGATACATGCATTCTAATGAGAACTGAGAGATCCAGTTGGATGACTAGGGGAACGTCTTCAAGAAATAAACTTTATGTCCAATTGATCTAACTGAATATAACAGATAAACCAGGATCTTCATTCCCGTGAGAAAATCAAATTTCCTTCCACTAAACCTACATTAACCCCCCGCACATCTGTCCAAACCCCCAGCGCCTGGTGGTTAATACCTGAATCTACCATTAGTATAATAATGATCTCAGCTAATCCACCCTCAGCGACATAATTACCAATTCAACTAAAGGAACATACGGTCATTACCGGAGCTGCTGGTGTGAATTCCAAATGATTCTCTGCAACAGACTTTATTGCAGCTCTGTGTCCCCCTCAACCCCCCCCCCCCCAGTCTGCAGACTGCATTGCATTTCAAACACGGACGTTAACACTGCAGGACACTAGTTTAATATTATTACTACAATGTTTGGTTAAAGGAGAACTAAACCTAGGACATAAAAGATCCTGATTGGAGATTCTAATTTCTATCTAGAAGATAATGTGCATTGAGCATTGGGTCATTGACTTGATACAAATCTGTATATTGTGTTACGGCTAGGCCACACTAGCGCGTTTTTCGCGCATTTGCGCCCGAAATTTTCGCTAAAATGGAAATCGGGGGCACACGAAAATTCCCACGATTTCCGATGCACATGCGATTGCGCGTCCGTTTGCGTTTTGATAACGCATGCATTCACCATTTTTGGTGCGTTAACGCAAGTGTTTCTATAACGAAAGAAAGGCGAAAACACATGCGCAAAACACGAACACAAAACGCACAAGAATCGCACACACAATCGCGTGCGATAAAGCTCGCGATTAGGTGCGCGATTCCTGTGAGTTGCAGTGTGGCCTCCCCCTTACTGGGGTTTTATTCTTTGTTTTATGGGGGTGATTGATGCCCTGGAAAGGTTACCATCTGGTTATTTCCACTTACCTGCTGTTTGCTAAGTAGAATTTGCGCCAGGTGTTTTCCGACCTCTGCTGAGCGGCTCAGACACACTCCCCACGGGTTATCGATAACACTCGCTACTGCAAGAAGAGATGCCGGCCAGGTCAGAGCTGTTACGATCCCTGTAGAGACGACGGGTAAACGTGAGAGTTGGCAGTGCGGTGATTTGTGGTAATGGGACCTGGGAGACCGTCGGGGATCGTACCTGAAAGAATGGTGAACTTCAAAGCTTCCTGCGCCACCATATTCACCAGGCCATTTACCAAGGAGTCCAAAGCATTACCAAGTTCCATGAGATACTTGGATTCCCATGCTAGGCAGTACTGCTCCGAGGAATGGAACAAACTTTGCCACGGTGCAACAAAACTACCTATACAGAAAAAACACATCACCAATACAGTAAAGTACGGAAAAATCACAACATAACTGATAAAGTAAAGTACGGTAAAATCACAACATAACTGATAAAGTAAAGTACGGTAAAACCACATTAACACTAACACACTCTGTCACTCTGACACCCTGTGACAGTCCGTGATCCTGATCCCAATGAGAAGAGACTTGGGGGAGAGATTTAGTCAATTAATCCTTAGAAAAAGTCAAAAAGATTTTTTTTTGTGTTTGGATTAAACCTTTAAATCTTGTGAATTTCATTGACTCTATAGAGACAGCGCCCACTAGTGGTCAGAGTGTGAATATTGTTTGAAGGGCCATACATTGCTCTAGGGAAATAAATCCGCCCCAATTAACATCCACAGAGAAGATGGAGGAGAAGAACGTTTCCACTTGTTATATAACGGTTTTGGCTTTCATTATAGAACAGCTTGAATGGAAGGAACATGGATTCACAGGAAATGTTTACAGGATAAGAAAACAAGAACAAGGGATTTTTAGAGGTATAAAAGCTAAAGACATTAAAGGGTAACTGTGTCTCTAAACAAGTTAGGGTTAATTAGAAACTTGCGGTCTTTCCTTCAAATAAGTCACATCTCTGGGTACAGCCTGTGAGAAATTAGATTTTGGAGAATGTTCAAACTTCCAGTAGCTTGAGTGACATCACATAACCCTCTCCTCTGCCCCTCCGCCCCACTTAATTAATCCAGAGACTGGTAACATGGCTACACTCTAGTCACATGGCTAGAAGCTGCTGAAAGCAGGACGTGTTTGGAAAGTTAGATTGGTGAACCTGTCACAAGTTTTACCTAGAAATGTGATCCAGGGTTCATTTTAAAGGTATAACCGAATGTTTTTATTTAACCATAATTGATTTGGGGATTACAGTTCCCCTTAAAGGAATCAACCTTAAAGTAAAACTAATATCAAAACTAGCAAAGGGTCAGGTAAAGTGATTCCCAGACGTTATGTGGACCTGTATGTCTAAACTGACTAATTTTATTATAGTTTATTATTATTTTCCTATAAAATGATCCACATAGACCACCACAGATGGGGGCCTTCCATGCTCACTCATCAAGCTTCCTCATAGGCTGTTAGGGAGATGATGTAATCAGCAATGCAGGATGGGAAACCGGAAGAAAACCAGCAAATGTAAATAGTTACATTGTTATTAAAGGTTCAGATCCCACCAGCAAACGTAAATAGTTACATTGTTATTAAGGTTCAGATCCCAATAAAATAGATCAGCGCCCTAACCACCGCACCCGCCTGTACCTACCGTATTTTCCAGTGGATAGCCAGCCAGTGACTGCAATACTGATGTGGAGCTGTCGGCCTCCAGTTAGTGGTAAAAACTCGAATTCCTCTATCGCTCCAACGCGTTTCTTCATCTTGTAACCTGTGATCGTAAGGTAAGGAAGGTAAACACGGCGAGTCTGACAATAAACCAATGGATGGGGTGCTGTCATTTACACACCATAGACTATACAATATATACCGCACAAAGGCAGATCTATATACCTTAAAGGAAAAGTGCAGATTACAATTATAACCCTGGACTTCTAGATTAAAATAAACATTAGACACTTTCCTAACCAGAGATCAAACTGTGCCAAGTCAGTAAAATACTTTACTATGAAAAGCGCCCAATGAGGGAGAGAGAGAAGTTAATCAATAAGATACTTTGTATCTCCTTGTGCTAAAGGGTAAGTGAAAGTAACACGTATCAGCGCTGGTAGTACTGGAGGGTTTTATCTTTGGTTACACATTACACAGAGAATATAAATCATGGGAGACCCCTTCCCACCTGTCAGTCCAGCTCCAGCTGCACCAAAGAGCGAAGCCATAACAGCGATTCCAGCTGTGGAACCCAGTACTGCAGCCCCAGCACTGCCTATCAGGGTGGCAGCTCCCGCAGCCACAAAAGGAGCTGCCAGCCCACCAGTGAGACCTGTGCGGGAGATAAAAACATCACCAGAGATGGTAGTTTTTAAAGAAACGGGATTTAACGGTTTATATAAATGGTTTACTGCGCTGATCATTTTAAAACTTAATTTTCCCTTTAATTATTTTCTGCAGAGGAAATAAATAATTAGGGATTTCCCTGTACTGGGGATGCCCCACATGTTTCAGGGAGGTGATTGTACAGGGGGAAATTACTAAACTGCAAGCAATTAACATGACTCTATTAATGGGATATATTTAGAAATGATGAATGTATTAAAAGGCGAGTAAAAGATACTAATCCCACCTTACTATGAGATCTGGTTCAGGAGACACATGCAGGGAAATCTCTTATATACAAACCCCCACCATCTCCTATTTCGTTACTAATACAAAGATGGACTCACCTATCACAGTTCCCCCTCCCACAGTGGCCAAGCCAATCATCAGGTACCTCTTCATCTTCTTACGGCTTTCCTTCTTTTTGCGAGATGCCTGCACTGATCTAGACATAGAAAACACAGAGTTAAACGCACCAAGAACAAAACGTTACTTTCCGTCCCTTCATGTAAGAAGAACCTGAAGATTTCGGATGATGGTCTAGAACCAATATATTTCTACTATGTTTTATTTGTTTATGCCAAAGAAAGTGGCTGTAGATTGAATCTGATTGACTTCCATCCAATCGTGTGTGTACCAAGAGGAAACACTGTGCTAACCAAGGGGCCGAGGTGAATACAGAAGAATTAAATCGACATATCACTGTCACTTCTAAACCCCTCCTACCCACAACCACTGACTCTGACATGCTCAGTGCGATTACGCAGGGAGCAAAGATTTTTCTTTTTAGTTAATAATCTCATAGAAAGATAAGAGAAATGAAATCAGCAGTATTACATTACACCGACATTACATCGATATTATATAGAGCTGACATCTGGCTCTATATATTAAGCTATATTGCATGCTATTAGCCAGCGGTTCTGGACACATGCATAAGCTAAGGGACATAAAGGAGTATTTTGCATATCTCCGCCCCTTACTCTGGGGAACATGGGAGTAAGAAATTAGTTTCTGTTTCTTAGATTTTGTGGGCAATGCTGTTCATATAGCATGAAACTGCAAGATGCCTTCTGTTATATGAAGGTGTTTCTCCATTTTTATGCTCAGTGGAGGTTTTTTGTTCCATTTGGCCCCCCTCTCCCTTAGCTTTCTAGCTGACTTTTCTATTGATATTACACCGACATTACATTGATATTACACCGACATTACATCGACATTATATCGATATTACACTGACATTACATCAACATTATACAGACATTACATCGATATTACATTGGGTCAGTGGGTGTTACACGTATCTTACCAATATTAAATCTCCCCGAATGGGTTTTACAATGAAATAAACATCTGCCAGCTTTAGTAACAATGCAAAACCACCTGCCATTTAACCTCCTTATTCTCCAGCTGATTATAATGTGTAACACTGAACAAACGGGACAGGTGTCAATCATTCCCACTACTGGATAGAAATGGAAAACTCTGGCCAGCAGAGATTTCATTCCTGCCAAGAACAATTTTATGATCCTAATAATTACCAACTTGCTCCACTGCTCGTTACTAGGGAATTATTATAACTAAAGAATCAAATAAGATTGGGAGAGTTTAAAGCTATAGCGCTCCCTTTCACATATGGAAATCAGTAACAGAGACTTCTGGGTAGATTCCACATTTCCATGGCAGCCCTTTAGGAAATGCTATACCGTCTAAGGCTGAGGTCACACTGCAATGCACAGGAATTACCCACAAAATCCTTTAAAGTTAAATGTAAATTTCACCAACACAAAATGAATTACGTACCTGGCTCCTTTCTTCTCATTATGAAGCACAAAGAATAAAGAGAAAAGGCGATAAATGTCCAAACAGAACAACGTGATTACAATGTAAACTTAACGTCTCTGCCGCAGTTAATGCAAAAGAACAGTTTAACAATTCTAAATGATAGAATCCTATAATACATATGGATAAAAGGCTGAGAAACCTGTAGATATGGAGGATAACGATGTCGTAACCCTCCCTCCATGCAGTCAATCAAAGCTGTGACTTTGACATCACAAGCAATGATTGACTTGACTGCTCTTACCCCTGCACATGCTCAATCTTATAAAAAGCTCGCTGAGCAGAGGAAGGAGGCAGATACCTTTGCTAGAAAGCAATAGAACTTAACATTAAATATCTAGTTACAATTCCATGTAATAAACTGCTAAAAATAGCAGTTGTGGGGTTGCGGGCAGATAACTGACAAGTCCTACGTTTTTTGTTTAAACTATAACTGAATGGATTAGAATTCATCTGCAGAATTCTGTGTTTTCTTGATTTCCGCATCCCTCCTAGAGATGGCCGAAACTTAGTAGTTTTGTTTTCGGAATTCCAGATCTCGGGAAAATCCAGAAGATCTGAAAATCCGGAACAAATTTTTTTGATAATTTTCGATAATTATCGAAAATAGCCTCAAACGGCTGAAAATTATCGAAAATACGATTGGAGACCATTTTTGAGTCTCCGATCGTATTTTCGATAATTTTTTAACATTCTAGGCTATTTTCGCTAATTATCGAAAATACCTTCCGAAGTCCCATAATCTGGAGGATTCGGGACCATGGTGTTCCGTGTCGGATCCGGGTTCGTGTTGAACCCGGATCCCATCTCTAATCCCTCCTCCTAGACTGGGTCCAGGACACATGCTCGGTGAATTCTCTCTTTTCTGCTTATAAAATCAATGCATTCCATTCTCATTCCATAAACCAATCAGAAACATGAAACTCGTTTAGTTATTGCCATAACAGAATCACTGGTTAAGCTGGAGGTGACGCTGTATTATAGAGATTCTAGATAGAGGACGGACGGTGCAGTATCTGTCCCATAAGCATTTCTACAAGCACAATGATCCTTTAATTAACGTCTTTTAATGACCGCACAGCTGGTGGGAAACGCAGTAAATGTCACATTTCTATTTCCCCCAGAACAGCAGTAAATGTGCATTTCCACCACTATCCCAGCATTGGCCATGCCTGTAATGTAATGCTCATTGATATACTGATCTGCATTACTATTTAGAATAAAGCTGCAGTCAATTCATGAGAATGTTCAGTAATGGAGAGCGGGAATAAACGTGAACAGGAACATATAATGGCTTCTCGATGGGCCGGAACGGTTTATGTTTTGCCGATTTCGTGTTTGGACCATTTTCAGGATGTGAGAAGGAGACGGCTTTTATGCTTTCATTGTAATTGATACTCGTAATGGCCAGACAGGAGCATATGGTAGTTTAATATTCACCGCAATCTAAAAACCAGGAACATCTCCCAAGCTCAGGTCTTGGCAATGACACAAACACGCAGTATGAGTAGACGTAGTATGAGTAGACGTAGTATGAGTAGACGTAGTATGAGTAGACGTAGTATGAGTAGACGTAGTATGAGTAGACGCAGTATGAGTAGACGCAGTATGAGTAGACGTAGTATGAGTAGACGTAGTATGAGTAGACGTAGTATGAATAGACGTAGTATGAGTAGACGTAGTATGAGTAGACGTGGTATGAGTAGACGTGGTATGAGTAGACGTAGTATTGTAGAAACGTAGTATAGTAGATAGTATAGTAGACGTAGTAGTGAGTAAGTTAGGATTATGAATAGGACGTAGTATGAATAGACGTAGTATGATGTAGACTTTGTTCATCAGAGACGTGGTAAATGAAAGACGTGGTATTTGAAGAGTAGACGTGGTATATGAGTAGACGTAGTAGAGTAGACGTAGTAGGATGTAACGTATAATAGTAGCCGTATATGAAGGACGTATCTATGAGTAGACGTCGTAGAAGTAGCACGTATTAATGAGTAGACGTAGTATGGAGTGATGACGTAGGTATTAGTAACGTGGTATGATTAGACGTGGTATGAGTAACGTGGTATGAGTAGCTGGTGTGGTATGATAGACGTGTATGAATAGACTTGGTATGATAGACGTGGTATGAGTAGACGGTGTTGATAGACGTATGTACAGAGTAGACGTGGGTATGATAGCTGTAGAGTAGACTTAGGATCGACAGTATGAGTGACGCAGTAATTAGAGCGTTGGTAGACGCAGTATGAAAAGACGCAGGATGACTAGACGCAGGTATGCTAGACGCAGTATGATCAGTGGGACTAGAGTAGACCAGTAAGTAGACGCAGGATGACGCAGTATGAATGACGCGTATAATAGACGCAGTATGAGTAGACGCAGGATTAGTAGACGCATGAGTACGCAGTATGTAGACGCAGTATGAGTAGACGAGGATGAGTAGAACGCAGTATGAGTAGACGCATGATGAGTAGACGCATGATGAGTAGACGCAGGATGACTAGACGCAGTATGACTAGACGCAGTATGAGTAGACGCAGTATGGTAGACGCAGTATGAGTAGACGCAGTATGAGTAGACGCAGTATGAGTAGACGCAGTATGATTAGACGTAGCATGAGTAGACGTAGCATGAGCAGACGTAGCATGAGCAGACGTAGCATGAGCAGACGTAGCATGAGCAGACGTAGCATGAGCAGACGTAGCATGAATAGACGTAGCATGAGTAGACGTAGCATGAGCAGACGTAGCATGAATAGACGTAGCATGAGAAGACGTAGCTGAGTAACGTAGATGAATCGAGCGTAGTGAATAGACGTAGCATGAATAGACGTCGATGAGATCGTAGTTATGAGTAGACGTAGTATGAATAGACGTAGTATGGAATAGACGTAGTATGAATAGACGTAGCATGAGTAGACGTAGCTGAGTAGAGAGTAGTAATGAATAGACTAGTATGAACAAGACGTAGTATGAGTAGACGATATGAGTAGACGTATATGAGTAGACGTAGTATGATAACGTAGTATGAGTAGACTAGTATGAGTAGACGCATAGTAGACCTCAGTATGATAGACGCATAGAATAGACCAGTATGATAGACTCATGAGTAGACGCGGATGAGTAGACGAGATATAGACGCAGTATGATAGACGCAGTATGAATAGACGCAGTATGAATAGACGCAGTATGACTAGACGCAGTATGAGTAGACGCAGGATGAGTAGACGCAGGATGAGTAGACGCAGGATGAGTAGACGCAGTATGAGTAGACGCAGGATGAGTAGACGCAGGATGAGTAGACGCAGTATGAGTAGACGCAGTATGACTAGACGCAGTATGAGTAGACGCAGCATGAGTAGACGCAGCATGAGTAGACGCAGCATGAGTAGACGTAGCATGAGTAGACGTAGCATGAATAGACGCAGCATGAATATACGCAGCATGAATAGACGCAGCATGAGTAGACGCAGCATGAGTAGACGCAGCATGAGTAGACGCAGCATGAGTAGACGCAGCATGAGTAGACGCAGCATGAGTAGACGCAGCATGAGTAGTAGCGCATGAGTGACTAGCATGTAGTGACGAGCATGAGTAGACGCAGCATGAGTAGACGCAGCATGAGTAGACGCAGCATGAGTAGACGCAGCATGAGTAGACGCAGCATGAGTAGACGCAGAGTCATGAGTAGAGACACTCTCTAATTCCACCCAGCACCTCAACCCCACCCAGCACTCTCTAATTCATCCCGCACTCTCTATCTCCACCCAGCACTCTCTAACCCCACCCCAGCGCTCTAATTCCCCCCAGCACACTTTAACCCACCACAGCACTCTCTAACTCCACCAAGCACTCTCTAACTTCACCCAGCCACTCTCTAATTCCACCCCAGAACACTCTCTAACTCCACCCAGACACTCTCCAACCCGACCCAGCACTCTCTAACTCCACCCAGCCCCTCCACCCCAGAACACTCCTAACTCCACGCAGCACTCTCTAACTCCACCCAGCACTCTCTACTCCACCCAGCACTCTCTAACTCCACCCAGCACTCCCTAACTCCACCCAGCACTCCACCCCAGAACACTCTCTAACTCCACGCAGCACTCTCTAACTCCACCCAGCACTCTCTAACTCCACCTATCACATTCTCTAACCTCACCCAGCACCCTCAAACTCCCCCCAGAACCTCTCTAACTTCAATCTCTAACTTCACCCACACATTCTGTAACCACGCCCAAGCAAATCTCTACTCCACCCCAGAACACTCTCTAACTCCACCCAGCACACTGTCTAAACTCCACCCAGCACTCTCCAACTCCACCCCAGAACCTGTCTAACTCCACCCCAGAACACTCTTTAACTCCACCCACCACATTCTCCAACCCCACCCCAGCACTGTCTAACTCCACCCCAGAACACTCTCTAGCTCCACCCAGCACTTTCTACTGCAACCCCAGCACCCTAACACCCCCCAGCACACTCTCTAACTCCACCCCAGCACCTCAACCTCACCCCACACCCTACTCCACCCAGCACACTCTCTAACTCAACCCAGCACTCTCTAACAACTCACCCCAGCACCCTAACTCCACCCAGCACATTACACTTCTCTAACACACAACCTATCACATTCTCTACCTCACCCAGCACCCTCAAACTCCACCCCAAACCTTCTCTAACTTCACCCGCACTTCTGTAACCACGCCCCGCACCTCTCTAACTCCACCCCAGAACACTCTCTAACTCCACCCAGTACACTGTCTAAACTCCACCCAGCACCTCCAACTACCCCCAGAACCTTGTCTAACTCCACCCAGAACACTCTTTAACTCCACCCACCACATTCTCTAAATCCACCCAGCACATTCTCCAACCCCACCCCAGCACTGTCTAACTCCACCCCAGAACACTCTCTAGCTCCACCCAGCACTCTCTAACTGCACCCACACCCCTCAACACCCCTCAGCACACTCTCTAACTCCATGCAGCCACCTCTCTAACTCCCCCCCAGCACCCTAACTCCACCCAGCACACTCTAACTCCACCTCACACACATTCTCTCAACTCCACCCAGCACTCTCTACAACTCCACCCAGCTCCACCCGCTAGGTCCCCACCCTGTACTTAAACCATTAGGTTATTTAAGAAGAGAGGAGAAATAATAATTCTCCTTTATAAAGATTGACATGGCAGTGTCCTTAAAAGGGACCATGTTTATCCAGAACCACTTAATATAAAAAGTTAGACTAGTTGAGGAGTTTCTTATTCGGAAAAATATAGGAATATATAGAAACTGTTTCTTACACAACAGAAAATGACTGCACTGGTTAAAGTTTAAAAAAGAACCACGATTCCAAACAAAGTGTAATAATTCCCATTAAATCTCCCTTTAATTATCCCAACATGAGTCAGAAAGCGGAGGAGGGAATGACGTTCCGATAGCGCGGATTTGAACTGCCCGACTGCGACTGTAAACAAGATAATGAATGACTTTATGGGGGCCCTGCAGTTCTTCGGGAATTTCAAGCTCATTCAGTCTGTTGCTCTGATAGGGAACGTTTCATTGTTCTGTGCACAGCTGATTGGACCCCTGAGAGTCTAACTGGTACTTATAAGGAACATCGGCGATTTAATATTCATTTCAATTATATTGGCTGAACATAGAACAGGAGCTGTACAGAAGTTTCAGACTGGAGACAAAAGTCTTTACATGATAATTGTCTAAAATTGTTTATAATACATGAGATGGTCCTAATATAACCACCCAGATCATAGAGAATGTCCTAATATAACCACCCAGATCATAGAGAATGTCCTAATATAACCACCCAGATCATAGAGAATGTCCTAATATAACCACCCAGATCATAGAGAATGTCCTAATATAACCCCAGATCATAGAGATTGTCCTAATATAACCACCCAGATCATAGAGAATGTCCTAATATAAACCACCCAGATCATAGGATTGTCCTAATATAACCCCCCAATCATAGGAAGTCCTAATTAACACCCCAGATCATAGAGAATGTCCTAATATAACCACCCAGATCATAGAGATTGTCCTAATATAACCACCAGATCATAGAGAATGTCCTAATATAACCACCCAGATCATAGAGATTGTCCTAATATAACCACCCAGATCATAGAGACTGTCCTAATATAACCCCCCAGATCATAGAGAATGTCCTAATATAACCACCCAGATCATAAAGATTGTCCTAATATAACCCCCCAGATCATAGAGATGTCCTAATATAACCACCCATATCATAGAGATTGTCCTAATTAACCACCAGATCATAGAAATTCCAATATAACACCCAGATCATGCGAATGTCCTAATATACCCACCCAGATCAAGAGAATGTCCTAATATAACCACCCAGATCATAGATTGTCCTAATATAACCACCCAGATCATAGAGATGTCCTAAATGAAACCACCCAGATCATAGAGATGTCCCTAATATAACCACCCAGATCATAGAGAATGTCCTAATATAACCACCCAGATCATAGAGATTGTCCTAATATAACCACCCAGATCATAAGAATGTCCTAATATAACCACCCAGATCATAGAGATTGTCCTAATATAACCACCCAGATCATAGAGATTGTCCTAATATAACCACCCAGATCATAGAGATTGTCCTAATATAACCACCAGATCATAGAGAATGTCCTAATATAACCACCCAGATCACAGATTCCTAATAACCACCAGATCTAAGAGAATGTCCTAATATAACCACCAGATCATAGAGAATGTCCTAATATAACCACCCAGATCATAGAGATTGTCCTAATATAACCACCCAACCATCCAGATCATAGAGAATGTCCTAATATAACCACCCAGATCATAGAGAATGTCCTATATAACCACCCAGATCATAGAGAATGTCCTAATATAACCACCCAGATCATAGAGAAGTCCTAATATAACCACCAGATCATAGAGATGTCCTTAATATAACACCAGATCATAGAGAATGTCCTAATATAACCACCCAATCATAGAGAATGTCCTATATACCACCCAGATCATAGAGAATGTCCTTATATAACCACCCAGATCATAGAGAATGTCCTAATATAACCACCCAGATCATAGAGAATGTCCTAATATAACCACCCAGATCATAGAGATTGTCCTAATATAACCACCACGATCATAGAGAATGTCCTAAATATAACCACCCCAGTCAGAGAATGTCCTAATATACCCACCCATTCATAGAAATGTCCTTATATAACCACCCCAGATCATAGAGAATGTCCTAATATAACCACCCAGATCATAGAGATTGTCCTAATATAAACCACCTAGATCATAGAGAATGTCCTAATATAACCACCCCGATCATAGAGAATGTCCTAATATAACACACCCAATCATAGGATTGTCCTAATTAACCACCCAGATCATAGAGAATGTCCTAATATAACCACCCGATCATAGAGAATGTCCTTATAACCACCCAGATCATAGAGAATGTCCTAATATACCACCCAGATCATAAAGATGTCCTAATATAACCACCCAGATCATAGAGAATGTCCTAATATAACCACCCAGATCATAGAGATTGTCCTAATTAACCACCCAGCATAGAGATGTCCTAATATAACCACACATCCAATAGAAGATGTCCAATATAACCACCCAGATCATAGAGATTGTCCTAATATAACCACCCAGATTAGAGATGTCTAATATACCACCCAGATCATAGAGATTGTCCTAATATAACCACCCAGATCATAGAGAATGTTCCTAATATAACCCCCAGATCATAGAGATTGTCCTAATATAACCACCACCGATCATAGAATGTCCTAATACCACCCAGTCATAGAGATTGTCCTATATAACCACCCAGATCATAGAGAATGTCCTTAATATACCACCCAATAGAGTGTCAATAACCACCAGATCATAGAGAATGTCCTAATATAACACCCAGATCATAGAGATGTCTAATATAACCACCCAGATATGAGATTGTCCTATATAACCACCCAGATCATAGAGAATGTCCTAATATAACCACCACGATCATAGAGAATGTCCTAATATAACCACCCAGATCATAGAGAATGTCCTATATAACCACCCAAGATCATAGAGAAGTCCTAATATAACCCACCAATCATAGAGAATGTCCTAATATACCACCCAATCATAGAGATGTCCTCATATAAACCACCCAGATCATAGAGAATGATCCTAATATACCACCCAGATCATAAGAATTCCTAATATACCACCAATCATAGAGAATGTCCTTATATAACCACCAGATCTAGAGATCCAATATAACCACCCAATCATAGAATGTCCTATATAACCACCCAGATCATAGAGATGCCAATATAACCACCCAGATCATAGAGAATGTCCTAATATAACCACCCAGATCATAGAGATTGTCCTAATATAACCACCCAGATCATAGAGATTGTCCTAATATAACCACCCAGATGATAGAGAATGTCCTAATATAACCACCCAGATCATAGAAATTGTCCTAATATAACCACCCAGATCATAGAGAATGTCCTAATATAACCACCCAGTCATAGAGAATGTCCTAATATAATCACCCAGATCATGAGAATGTCCTAATAAACCCCCGATCATAGAGAATGTCCTAATATCACAACCCAGATCATAGAGAATTGTCCTATTAACCACACGATCATAGAAATGTCCTAATATACCACCCAGATCATAGAGAAGGTCCTAATATAACCACCCAGATCATAGAGAATGTCCTAAATATACCCACCCAGATCATAGAGAATTTCCTATATAACCACCCAGATCTAGAAATGTCCTAAATATACCACCCAGATCATAGAGAATGTCCTAATATACCACCCAGATCATAGAGATTGTCCTAATATAACCACCCAGATCATAGAGATTGTCCTAATATAACCACCCAGATCATAGATGTCCTATTATAACCACCCAGATCATAGAGAATGTCCTTATATAACCACCCAGACATAGAGAATGTCCTAATATCACCCCCCTCATAAGATCCTACTATAACCACCCGATCATAGAGAATGTCCTATATAACCACCCAGATAATAGAGAATGTCCTATATACCAACCACCCAGTCATGAGAATGTCCTAATATAACCACCCAGATCATAGAGATGTCACTATATAACCACCCAGATCATAGAGAATGTCCTAATATAACCCACCCAGATCATATAGAATGTCCCTAAATATAACCACCCAGATCATAGAGAATGTCCTAATATAACCCCCCAATCAAGAGAATGTCCTTATTACACCCGATCATAGAGAATGTCCTAATATAACCACCCAGATCATAGAAATGTCCTAATAACCACCGATCATGAGAATGTCCTAATTAACCCACCAGTCATAGAGAAGGTCCTATATAACCACCCAATCATAGAGAAGTCCTCTTATAACCACCCAGATATAGAGAATGTCCTATATAACCACCCAGATCATAGAAATGTCCTAATATAACCACCCAGATCATAGAGAATGTCCTAATATAACCACCCAGATCATAGCGAATGTCCTAATATACCACCCAGAATCATAGAGAATGTCCTAATATAACCCCCAGATCATAGAGAATGTCCTAATATAACCACCCAGATCATAGAGAATGTCCTTAGATAACCACCAGATCATAGAAGAGTCCTAATATAACCACCCGATCATAGAGTTTATATAACCACCCGATCATAGAGAATGTCCTAATATAACCACCCGAGTCATAGAAGTTTTATATAACCACCCAGATCATAGTAGAATGTCCAATAACCACCAGTCATAGAGTTATATAACCACCCGATCATAGAGAATGTCCTATATAACCACCCAGATCATAGAGAATGTCCTAATATACTCACACCCAGATCATAGAGAATGTCCTAATATAACCAACCCCAGATCATAGAGAATGTCTAATCCCACCCAGATATAGAGAATTCCTTATATAACCACCACCAGATCATAGAGAATGTCCTAATATAACCACCCAGATCATAGAGAATGTCCTAATATAACCACCCAGATCATAGAGATTGTCCTAATATAACCACCCAGATCATAGAGAATGTCCTAATATAACCACCCAGATCATAGAGATTGTCCTTATATAACCACCCAGATCATAGAGAATATCCTAATATAACCACCCAGATCATAGAGAATATCCTAATATAACCATCCAATCAGGAGATGCCATATACCACGATCATGAGAATGTCCTATATAACCACCCAGATCATAAGAATTTCCTAATATAACCACCCACGATCATAGAGAATGGTCCTAATAACCACCCAGATCATAGAGAATGTCCTTATATAACCACCCAGATCATAGAGAATGTCCTATATAACCACCCAGATCATAGAGAATGTCCTTAATATAACCACCCAGATCATAGAGAATGTCCTAATATAACCACCCAGATCATAGAGAATGTCCTTATATAACCACCCAGATCATAGAGAATGTCCTTATAAACACCCGATCAAGGATTGTCTAATATACCCACCCAGATCATAGAGAATGTCCTATTAACCACCCAGATCAGAGAGAATGTCCTAAATATACCACCCAGATCATAGAGAATGTCCTAATATAACCACCCAGATCATAGAGAATGTCCTTATATAACCACCCAGATCATAGAGAATGTCCTAATATAACCACCCAGATCATAGAGAATGTCCTAATATAACCACCCAGATCATAGAGAATGTCCTAATTATACCACCCCATCATAGAGAATTCCTAATATACCACCCAGATCATAGAGAATGTCCTAATATAACCACCCAGATCATAGAGAATGTCCTAATATAACCACCCAGATCATAGAGAATGTCCTTATATAACCACCCAGATCATAGAGAATGTCCATATAACCACCCAGATCATAGAGTTTATATAACCACCCAGATCATAGAGAATGTCCTAATAACCACCCAGATCATAGAGTTATATAACCACCCAGATCATGAGAATGTCCTAATATAACCACCCAGATCATAGAGTTTATATAACCAGAACCACCAGATCATAGAGATGTCCTATATAACACCCAGATCATAGAGAATGTCCTAATATAATCACCCAGATCATAGAGAGTCCTAATATAACCACCCAGTCATAGAGAATGTCCTAATATAACCAATAAACCACCAGATCATAGAGAAATGTCCTATATAACCACCCAGATCATAGAGAATGTCCTAATATAACCACCCAGATCATAGAGAATGTCCTAATATAACCACCCAGATCATAGAGATTGTCCTAATATAACCACCCAGATCATAGAGAATGTCCTAATATAACCACCCGATCATAGAGATTTTCCTTTATAACCACCCAGATCATAGAGAATATCCTATATAACCACCCAGATCATGAGATATCCTATATAACCATCCAGATCATGGAGAATGTCTAATAACCATCCAGATCATGAGAATGTCCTAATATACCACCCAGACATAGAGAATGTCCTAATATAACCACCCAGATCATAGAGAATGTCCTAATATAACCACCCAGATCTAGAGATGTCCTAATAACCACCCAGATAAGAGAATCCTAATAACCACCCAGATCATAGAGAAGTCCTTATAACCACCCAGATCATAGAGAATGTCCTAATATAACACATTGATGTCCTTATAACCACCCAGATCATAGAGATTTCCTTATATAACCAACCCGATCATAGAGATGTCCTATAAACCAACCAGATCATAGAGAATGTCCTAATATAACCACCCAGATCATAGAGCATGTCCTAAATACCCACCCAGATCATAGAGAAATGTCCTTTATATAACCACCACCCAGATCATAGAGAATATCCTTATCTAACCACCCAGATCATGAGATTGTCCTAATAAACCACCGATCATAGAGATGTCCTAATTAACCACCCAGATCAATAGAATGTCCCTTATATAACCACCCAGATCATAGAGAATATCCTTATATAACCACCCAGATCATAGAGATTGTCCTAATATCTAGAGTAGATAGAGTTTGCAGTATGGCAGCTCCATTTCATATTGATATGCAGAGCCTACAGAGTAGATAGAGTATGCAGTTGATGCAGCTCCATTTCATATTGATAACAGAGCCTACAGAGTATATGAGTTTGCAGTATGGGAGCTCCATTCATATTGATAAGCAGAGCCTACAGGTAGACAGAGTTTGCAGTATGGCAAGCTCCTTTCATATTGATAGCAGAGCCTACAGAGTAGATAGAGTATGCAGTATGGGAGCTCCATTTACTATTGATACAGAGCCTACAGAGTAGATAGAGTTTGCAGTATGGAGCTCCATTTCATATTGATACAGAGCCTACAGTAGTAGATAGAGGTTCGCAGTATGGCAGCTCATTTCTAGATAACACAGCCTACAGAGTAGATGAGTAGTCAGTATGCAGTAGGCAGCTCCATTTCATATTGATAAGCAGAACCTACAGAGTAGATAGAGTTGCAGTATGGGAGCTCCATTTCATATTGATAAGCAGAGCCTACAGAGTAGATAGAGTTTGCGTAGGGCAGCTCCATTTCATATTGATAAGCAGAGCCCAGAGTAGATAGAGTTTGCAGTATGGGAGCCCATTATGGGACTCTGAGTAGATCATTCGCATATGCGTCTTGTCGACTATTGTGATAAGGCAAGCCTACAAGCAGAGAAAGTTGTGGGGGGGGATGGGGTGTGGTGGGGCGTGTTTGGGTGGGTTGTTTTTTGTTGTGTGTTTTGAAGATGAGGAGTGTTGTGGGTGGTGGGGGGAGAGAGGGTTGGTGGGGGTGGGGGAAGGGGATTGTTTTTGGCGTGAGGTGGGTTTGTGGTTGGTGGGGGCAGGGGGGGTGTGTGGTGGGTTTCCTGTGGGATGGGGGGGTGAAGACGCAAGAAAGGAGGGCAAGAGAGGAGGGAGAAGAGAGAGGGGAGGAAGAGAGAAGGAAGAAGAGGGCAGGCCAGGCAAAATAAATGAACACAGAACAGGAGGGGAAGAAGAGAGCGAGAACAGTGGGTGGGTGAGGGGTGTGTGTAGTAGTGGGCTCTGATTCGCAGGGGGGGTGGGCAGCTCCATTTCATATTGGAGGCATAAGCCTACAGAAGGAATGAGTGAGTATGCATATGGCACTCCCAGTCATCGTGATAGCCGAGCCTACGAGTAATAGAGGATGCAAGATGCAGCTGCCATGGTTCAGATGAATAGTCCTGGGCACTGGTGGAGGCCTACAGTAGTGGGTGATAGAATGCAGGTGTGGCAGGAGCATATGGCAGGGCGGGTCCATTTCAATATGGGTAAGCACGAAGCCCAAGTAGATCGGTGGGTTGTGATGCAGAGTGGGCAACCGGTGAGGCGTCGCATTTAAATCTTGATAAGCAGACCTACAGATGTAGATAGGGGTAGATGTGTAATCATATGGGCGCTCCATTTCAATGATAGCAGAGCCTACAGATGATGAAAGTCGCAGTAATGGCAGCTCCATTTCATATTGGAAGCAGAGCCCTACCTAGTAAGGAGGGCGCAGTATGGCAGCGCCAGTCAAGTTGGGTTTATGTATGCGTCTGTGCCTGGCTCAGCGGTTTTGAGGGGTAGAGGTATGGTGTCTGGAGGGCAGGCGCCAGGGCATAGGGGATAGCAGGCCTACAGAAGAGAGAGGAGTTCGGCAGATGGCGTCTTCATGTGGGGCGATAGGGAGGATCGCAGAGCGACAAGAGAGGAGGAGCGGAGCGCGCGGCACCAACAAGTTTCTTAGCCTAGGAGAACGAGGCGACAAAGCAGAAGTGGGGGCCAGAGGTGCTGAGCATAGTCGACCAGGGTGTCTGGCGGGTGTGGGAGGACAGACCCGACAGGAAGAGGAAGGGGGGGCAGAGGGCAGCGCCCAGCAGAGGGACGAACAGAACCGTAGCGAGAGAGATGAGGGGGCAAGGCAGCGACGGCAGAGGGGATAAGCACCCAAGGAGAGAAGAGGGGAGAGCGCGCTCCAGGGCAGAGAGAACCAGCCGACAAGAAGAGAGAGCAGGAGCAGGATCAGCGGGCCGAGTGTCAGAGGAGGAACAGAACGGGGCACAGAGGGAAGAGGTTTGGCGGTCGTGTGTTGTGACCCCAGGGGTTCAGAGTGGATAGAACCACCGACAAGGAGAAGGGGCAGGAGGCACCCTGTCAGAGTGAAGAGGGTGGGGGGGGGGGGAGGGCGGGGTTGGGGGTCAAAGCCCGACGGTTGTGATATGGGGGCATGAGTGGGGCGCGCATGTGCGCGAGTAGTGATGAAGCAGGGCGACGAGGTTGAATAGAGATTCGCAGAGGCAGAGCCAGGTGCATAGGGTGGATAGGGGCAAGCCACAGAGTAGAGCGGATAGAGTAGGCAGTAGCACTCCGTGGGGCTGGTGAGGTCGTGAGCGAGCAGGGTCGTGAGAGAGAGAGAGCGGGTGCGACCCATGGCAGGATGGAGAACAAACCGACAGAAAAGAAGATGCAGGCAGTAGGGGCGGCGGCTCCGGGCAGGGGAGAACCAGCCTACAGAGTGCGGATTAGGAGATTCATAGGCCAGCGCCGCTGGCGGCGTGAGATATAGCAAGCCTACGATGAGAGGGGGGGTGGATGCAGGATGGCCACGCCATGCGATTGCGGATGCAGACCGACATAATGGAGTTCGCAGTAGGCAGCGCATTCAGAGTGAAAGAAGCCTCAAGAAAATCGCCAAGTATGGCACGTGGCCGATGGTTCAGATGGAGAGGGTGCTCTGAGAGCCGACGCTAGAGTAGAGAGTGGCAGTATCGCGCCATTCAGAGGATAACAACCGACAATAATAGAGTGCGCAGGTGAATGGCCCTCCGTGCAGTGGGTGCATAGTGCAAGGCGAACCTACAAAGAGGTCTGCGGGAGTTGCTATGGCAGCCCTTGTGCATGATTGAAGCAGAGCCTACCGAATAATGGTTGAGGTTCGGGCAGATGGCAGCCTCCATTGCAAATTGATAAGCAGAGCCTACAGAGTAGATAGTAAAGAGTAGCGGAGTAGGGCGCGCTCCATTTCATATTGATAGCAGGACCACAGATTAGATAGAGTTCGCAGTATGGCAGCTCCATTTTCAAGATAAGCAGAACCTACAGAGTAGATGAGCGATTTAGTGAGGCACCCCTTTCAATATAGATACGCAGACTACGCCGAGTCGATAGCTATGTCAGTATGGCAGCTCCATGTCATATTGATAGCAGAGCCTACAGAGTAGATAGAGTTCGCAGTATGAGCAGCTGGTCCATGATATTGATAGCAGAGCCTACAGAGTAGTAAGTTCGCAGTAGGCAGCTCCATTTCATATTGATAAGCAGGCCTTACAGAGTAGATAGAGTATGCAGTATGGCAGCTCCATTTCATATTGATAAGCAGAGCCTACAGAGTAGATAGAGTTTGCAGTATGGCACTCCATTTCATATGATAAGCAGAGCCTACAGAGTAGATAGAGTTCGATATGGCAGCTCATTTCATTGTTGATAAGCAGAGCCTACAGAGTAGATAGAGTAGCGTTGCAGCTCCATTTCATATTATAAGCAGAGCCTACAGAGTAGATAGAGTTTGCAGTTATGGCAGCTCCATTTCATCTGAATCGAGCCGACAGAGTAGAAGGAGGTTCACAGATCTACTCTGTTAGCTCTGCTTATCAATGAGGAATGGAGCTGCCCAACTGCATACTCTATCTACTCTGCAGTATGGCAGCTCCATTTCATATTGATAAACAGAGCCTACAGAGTAGATAGAGTTCGCAGTATGCAGTATGGCAGCTCCATTTCATACTTATAAGCAGAGCCTACAGAGTAGATAGAGTTCGCAGTATGGCAGCTCCATTCATATTGATAAGCAAAGCCTACGAGTAGATAGAGTATGCAGTGATGCAGCTCCATTTCATATGATAAGCAGAGCCTACCGAGTAGATAGAGTTCGCAGTATGGCGTCCAGTTTCAATATTGATAAGCAGAGCCTACAGAGTAGATAGAGTATTCAGTATGGCAGCTCCATTTCATATAGATAAGCAGAGCCTACAGAGTAGATAGAATATTCAGTATGGCAGCTCCATTTCATATTGATAAGCAGAGCCTACAGAGTAGATAGAGTATGCAGTATGGCAGCTCCATTTCATATTGATAAGCAGAGCCTACAGAGTAGATAGAGTTCGCTGTATGGCAGCTCCATTTCATATTGATAAGCAGAGCCTACAGAGTATATAGAGTTCGCAGTATGGCAGCTCCATTTCATATTGATAAGCAGAGCCTACAGAGTAGATAGAGTATGCAGTATGGCAGCTCCATATCATACAAAATACAAAAATGGAATGAAATAAGGTGCGATGCTTTAGCCAATCACAGGGGCGGATGCCGGTCGAGCCCCTCCTGCTTAATTTCCGTGCTTGGAAAAAGGCACGGGAGTTAAGCAGAAGGTGTTGGCGGAACGAAGGCTGGTAAGTACATTAGGGGACTGCTACAGTATAAACCTCGTGAGGTCGAAGTATATAACAATTCCCTGCAGTATGCTAAGTAAGTAACTAAGTAACTAACTAAGAAGTATCTAACTGAAATCAATAAATTATTTGATTCCAGAAAGCTCACATTTCCTGTCACCCCCTCTTTCTGTTAGCCCAGGGAGATACAAGATACTGATACACTGATTCTGTGCGAGGTCGCTGAGCTAGGGGAGGGGGCGGTAACTAAAGGGATTTCTATACTGTAAGATTTTACTTGGGTATTTCCTAGAAAGGAAAGAGATACATTGTTTTAACCAGCAGGGTGTGGACTAAACGTTGGAAGTATTCTGTTTTAAGGTTCGTACACACGTACGAATTTACCAACGATCCCCGATCGGTCGGGGTTGTTGATTCGCCCGGCGCTCGGTGTCTGGGGTCGTGGATCGTTGGCAAAATCGCACATGTGTACGAACCGCTGGAGTTATCCTTTATCCCATTATATATATATATATATATACACACAGATACGGCTCATTTCCTGACAATTGTCCCATAACATACTGTTTACCCCAACAGCTTATCCATCTCTAACCTTTAACAGGGGATTATACTAATGCACAATGTTACATCTTTCTGGCTCCTCCCTCAGGTATTGTCTCTGACGATTCTCCCATCTCTGACACTGAAGATCATATGAGAATGAAGGGGGGAGGATCCAGAATGCACGAGTATGATTCTCCTTATAGACAACAATAGGACTTCAATGGCCACCCCCAAGCACATCCGTCTACAGACAAGTAATTGGGTCCTTGATGGGCTTTGCTCCTGGTTAACACACATTGAACTTTTCATAATGTTCCCATACAGAGATCTGGTCTGTGCACTATTATGGCCCCTGTACATTAACCTCCCCAGTCTTCACAGCTCAGTATGGCAACCCCAACCGCACCGGACTGTGTTATATAAAGCGTTGGGCCATTTACTTCTTCACCCCAATGAACCAATGTTATCATCTTCCATTACCTAGTTCACACACTCAGATCCTCTCTAACTCAATGGTGAAAGACTGTAAGAGAAGGGTGTACATGACTGTACAATCAGATTGCAAGGTGTGTGGCCTGCTATTAATCTAGGTTATAACCTACCCCTGTAGTGGATTTCTATGGGAGGAACTGTAAGATTATAGCCTTATAATCTTACAGTTCCAGGGGGAGAAGGAAACCAGAAGCCACAAAGGGGTAGGTTATAATATATAATGCACCCCGAACTGTAAATTATAAGGATATTAAAAGTCACCTTGGAGTTCCGTGCCCTGTATAAAAGGTACTCGGCCTGCGGCCTCGTACTTTTATATGGTCACGGAACTCCTCGGTGACTTCTAATAACCTTATAATTTACAGTTCGGGGTGCATTATCCACTATATTAAGACAACTCACTAACCCTGAATTAAGGTCTGATGTACTAAACATAAAGACTTGGGATATCTGTGCAATTGACAGGCGAGTAAAAAATAGACCATTCCACCTGTTACTGAGCCCCTACTATGGCGCATTCCCATGAACAGAACGTTATATCGCATTCCCTTAGTGGCAACAGCGCACATGGCAGACTGTAGTCCGTCTACAGACATTGGCAGACATACCATTCAATGAAAGCCCAGAGCTAAAGAAATCCCATGGTCCCACCGAGGGTAAACACTACAGAATGATAAGGGCTTCTAGGCCTTATGAATGTCCCAATATAAACCCAATGAAAACGATAAGACGACTTACTCTGAGGGCTCCTCCTTATCGCTCTTCAGACTCTTCATCAATGATTCCTCACAGAGCTCTAAGGATTCTGGGAGGATTCGGAGGGACCAGGAGACATGGGAAGTTAACACACGGCTTCTGGCATCATAAAACCCTGTGTCAATACAAAGAGACAATGTAAATGAAATAGATATTAATTTGTGATCCCCATAAAATCCAGTAACCGTAAGGGGGGACGGTTACAGACAGAATAAATGGGACATTTAGAACTGGTGACTTGTCAGTCATATTCCTTTCTGGTAAAGGTATCTGCCTCCTTGCCCAATGAGCTTTTTATAAGCTTGAGCATGTGCAGTCAATCATTGGTTGTGATGTCAGCAGTGACAGCCTTGATTGACAGCATGGAGGGAGGAGCCAGTTTACTCTGCCAGAATGGGGACAGTAATTATAATGAAATATCTGGTTAGTAATACAGGTAATAATGTGCTGAATATATAAGGTTGGGGTTGGGGACAGGTAACTGAACATTTTTTTGTTTTAAGGGTGGGCATTCCCTTTAATGTCTAACTAGAGCCTTTGGTTAAATGATTATAGGGAACACTAAAACAAAATATCAATGAACCTGGATAGATGCAGGCTCAATGCGTTTTGTAGTTTAGCTGTCAGGTAACTACTGGATGACCTGCAGGTGTACTCTCTGTAATCCAGACTGAGCAGCGAGGAAACCAATTGTCACTCACTAGAAAGGAGGGTCTGGAGAAATCATTAAATGCCAGATTACCCATAATGCTTTTGGCTTGATGGTAAAACTTACCATCTCGGAGCGAGAAGGAGACCAGATCCTGTAAAGCAAAAGGAAACACGAGTCATAATGGATAATGTCCAACTCTTAATGTGTAACCAATCAGAGCTCACTAGCTGGCTAACCCAATGTAACCAATCAGAGCTCACTAGCTAGCTAATCCAATGTAACCAATCACAGCTCACTAGCTGGCTAATCCAAAGTAACCAATCAGAGCTCACTAGCGGTTCGAGTTCGGTTTTGTGTCCATCACTATTCTGGACAAGAATCTCCTGTGTATCGGTCAGTAGGTCAATGGACGATAACCAACCAATCACACATACTTGTGTCTTCTCTCAGGCGTCACGCGATAAACTTGAATCTGGAAATATAAGGAATAATGATCTAGATAAAACTTACCTTCCATCATTCCTGTAATGTCCGGGAAACCAGGTGGCCGATCATTTTGCGACCAGCTCTAACCATAACCATAATACATCTTCCGAACTTCAAAAAATAACATCCGCCACTAAGCCTGACGTTTCTTTCGATTTGGCGTTGGATTGAATGCGAAATTGATTAACATTGGGTCAGTGTCAGATATAATATCTATAAAATCCCTAATCCAATATGATCTGCTGGTGCCTGGCACCTTCTCTTAGACAGAGGCCAAGGGCTGGTCAGACAGTGGTTACATGACAGTTCCTGTAATTTAATTGGACTATTTAATTGGACTATATCCGTGTCTGTCGGACCAGGAAGTTGTGATGTTTCCATAGATTGAATAAAGACACTAATAATAAAATGGGCGTTGGAATTTGTTATATTGACATCTACAATGTAACTTGCTCTTCAGATCGAAGGTGACGCCGTTATGTCGGGGGAATCAGATGGAAAGACGGCGGATGTGCTGGGCCGAGCGCTTAGCGAAGCAGCGAGATTTGCCTACGCTGGGCTATGTGGAACGTCTTTGGCGCAGCTATTTCCTGAAAGAGAACAGAGGTAATGGTCCGTTCAAAGGGGAAATTCAGGCTTTAAACACATTTTTGATGGGTTAGTTCAAAAACTGCTGATTAACAGTCATTGTCTTTCTAAGTGACTCCTATCCAAAGATAAACCTTGGTAAAGTCAATATAATCTACCACAGCAAACCCTGCAGTTACTTTCACTTATACTGTCTCCTCCCCATCTCTCTATCTCCTCCCCATCTCTCTATCACCTCCCCTATTGCACCATATCCTCCCCCATCTCTCTATCACCTCCCCCATCTCTCTATCTCCTCCCCCATCTCTCTATCTCCTCCTCCCTCTCTATCAGCATAAATTATTGTTTTTTCCAGGAGTTTCTGTATGAAGTTTGTTGAGGATTTGGTAGATTGGCTCGATCTTTCCAAATCGGTGGTCCCGGCAATGGTGGCCTTTGCCAGCGGTCTAGGCGGTGAGGGAACAGACACATTCACTAAACTTTTACTGGAAGATCCGGCCTTGAAATCACATCCAAACATTATCACTCAGGTAACCCTGGTTCTTAAAATTTACTAATAACTGCTGATGGAAACTGCCCGACAGGGCGCTAGTAGTTAAAGTGGGAGCTTGCATGCAGGAGTTCCAGGTTAAAACAGGAGGTAGTGTCAGTGACTCCTACCTCCCTGAAAGCTAGTTTAAAAGGCAATTCCACCCCTCAAATGAAAAACTGTTTAAAGGGCAAGTCCAGCCCCAAAATGAAAACTTACATACAGTAAATTACCCCCCAAAACCCTAAACGGTAATAGATTGAAATGTGAAAGGTGTAAGTCTAACCTGAAATCCTGCACAATGTCCTGTTTCCCATGTTTCTGCTTCCTGGTTCTTCCAGTTAGTAACTTTCAGTTATGGATATGATAGATGACATCACAGCCAATGACTGAATGTTAATCCCCTGTCTGCCTCTTCTGAGCATGCCCAGGCTCAGTACAGGCTCATTACAGGTTTCTAAATGGCTCAGTTTCCATGAGGCATCCAGAACCATAGCAGGCATACAGTAATGAATTCATAGGACAAACTATGATATATCAACATATTTTAAAGAGGCCAGTCTTTCTAGAAGATGTTATTATGAGGGTGGAGTTGTCCGTTAAAGGTAAATCTCCCCCCAAACACCAAAAAGTTGACAGATGTTGGGCTAATCAGTTAAGCAGTAAAATGATGTTCCCCCTTTCCCCCCACCTCTTCATTAACCTTTACAAGCTCTTTTACAAGCTTGCACATGCTCAGATGAGACAGCTAAGGGAACAGCATTCAGTCATTGGCTGTGATGTCATCTGTTACATCCATGACTGACAGCTGGTAACTGGAAAGATCAAGAAGAAGAAACAGAGTTAACAGAACATCAAATGGTATTTCAGGTTAGTCTAACATCTCTCAGATTTCTAACTATTGCAGTTTTGGGGTTTGGGGTTAATCTCCCTATAAATCATTTGAATCAGATTTCTATGGATAGATTTAGATGAATTACATTTATATGGCACATTGGATTAGCCAAGGTAAGGCTGTGCTTGGGATTTGCCAGCTAGTGAGCTGTGATTGGTTGCGTTGGATTAGCCAGGGTAAGGCTGTGATTGAATTAGCCAGCTAGTGAGCTGTGATTGGTTACGTTGGATTAGCCAGGGTAAGGCTGTGATTGAATTAGCCAGCTAGTGAGCTGTGATTGGTTACATTGGACTAGCCAGCTAGTGAGCTGTGATTGGTTACATTGGACTAGCCAGCTAGTGAGCTGTGATTGGTTACGCTGAATTAGCCAGGGTAAGGCTGTGATTGAATTACCCAGCTAGTGAGCTGTGATTGGTTGCATTGGACTAGCCAGCTAGTGAGCTGTGATTGGTTACATTGGACTAGCCAGCTAGTGAGCTGTGATTGGTTACATTGGGTTAGCCAGCTAGTGAGCTGTGATTGGTTACGTTGGATTAGCCAGGGTAAGGCTGTGATTGAATTACCCAGCTAGTGAGCTGTGATTGGTTGCATTGGACTAGCCAGCTAGTGAGCTGTGATTGGTTACATTGGACTAGCCAGCTAGTGAGCTGTGATTGGTTACATTGGGTTAGCCAGCTAGTGAGCTCTGATTGGTTACTTTGGATTAGCCAGCTACTGGGCTAACCAAAGTAACCAATCAGAGCTCATAGCGGCAACCCAATGTAACCAATCACAGTCACAGACGCTAATCCAATGTAACCAATCACAGCTCACTAGCTGGCTAATCCAAAGTAACCAATCAGAGCTCACTAGCTGGCTAATCCAAAGTAACCAATCAGAGCTCACTAGCTGGCTAACCCAATGTAACCAATCACAGCTCACTAGCTGGCTAGTCCAATGCAACCAATCACAGCTCACTAGCTGGGTAGTCCAATGTAACCAATCACAGCTCACTAGCTGGCTAGTCCAATGCAACCAATCACAGCTCACTAGCGGGAATTCAATCACCAGCCTACCCGGCTAATCAACGTAACCAATCACAGCTCACTAGCTGGCTAACCCAATGTAACCAATCACAGCTCACTAGCTGGCTAGTCCAATGTAACCAATCAGCTCACTAGCTGGCTAGTCCCATGCAACCAATCACAGCTCACTAGCTGGTTAATTCAATCACAGCTTACCCTGGCTAATCAGCGTAACCAATCACAGCTCACTAGCTGGCTAGTCCAAGTAACCAATCACAGCTCACTAGCTGGCTAGTCCAATGTAACCAATCACAGTCACTAGCTGGCTAATTCAATCACAGCCTTACCCTGGCTAATCCAACGTACACCAATCACAGCTCACTAGCTGGCTAATTCAATCACAGCCTTACCCTGGCTAATTCAGCGTAACCAATCACAGCTCACTAGCTGGCTAGTCCAATGTAACCAATCACAGCTCACTAGCTGGCTAATTCAATCACAGCCTTACCCTGGCTAATCCAACGTAACCAATCACAGCTCACTAGCTGGCTAGTCCAATGTAACCAATCACAGCTCACTAGCTGGCTAATTCAATCACAGCCTTACCCTGGCTATCCAACGCAAACAATCACAGCTCACTAGCTGGCAAATCCCAAGCACAGCTTACCTTGGCTAATCCCAGTGCCATATAAATGTAATTCATCTAAATCTATCCATAGAAATCTGATTCAAAGATTATAGGGAGATTAACCCCAAACCCCAAAACTGCAATATTAGAATCTGAGAGATGTTAGACTAACCTGAAATACCATTTGATGTTCTGTTAACTCTGTTTCTTCTTCTTGATCTTCCAGTTACCAGCTGTCAGTCAGGATGTAACAGATGACATCACAGCCAATGACTGAATGCTGTTCCTTAGTGTCTCATCTGAGCATGTGCAAGCTTGTAAAAGAGCTTGTAAAGGTTAATGAAGAGGTGGGGGGAAAGGGGGAACATCATTTTACTGCTTAACTGATTAGCCCAACATCTGTCAACTTTTTGGTGTTTGGGGGGAGATTTACCTAACGGACAACTCCACCCTCATAATAAAATCTTCTAGAAAGACTGGCCTCTTTAAAATATGTTGATATATCATAGTTTGTCCTATGAATTCATTACTGTATGCCTGCTATGGTTCTGGATGCCTCATGGAAACTGAGCCATTTAGAAACCTGTAATGAGCCTGTACTGAGCTGGGCATGCTCAGAAGAGGCAGACAGGGGATTAACATTCAGTCATTGGCTGTGATGTCATCTATCATATCCATAACTGACAGTTACTAACTGGAAGAACAGGAAGCAGAAACATGGGAAACAGGACATTGTGCAGGATTTCAGGTTAGACTTACACCTTTCACATTTAATCTATTACCGTTTAGGGTTTTGGGGGGTAATTTACTGTATGTAAGTTTTCATTTTTGGGGCTGGACTTGCCCTTTAAACAGTTTTTCATTTGGGGGTGGAATTGCCTTTTAAACTAGCTTTCAGGGAGGTAGGAGTCACTGACACTACCTCCTTTTTAACCTGGAACTCCTGCATGCAAGCTCCCACTTTAACTACTAGCGCCCTGTCGGGCAGTTTCCATCAGCAGTTATTAGTAAATTTTAAGAACCAGGGTTACCTGAGTGATAATGTTTGGATGTGATTTCAAGGCCGATCTTCCAGTAAAAGTTTAGTGAATGTGTCTGTTTCCCTAACGCCTAGACCGCTGGCAAAGGCCACCATTGCCGGGACCACCGATTTGGAAAGATCGAGCCAATCTACCAAATCCTCAACAAACTTCATACAGAAACTCCTGGAAAAAACAATAATTATGCTGATAGAGAGGTGGGGGGGGGGAGAGAGATGGGGAGGTGATAGAGAGATGGGGGAGGGGCTAGAGAGATGGGGAGGTGATAGAGAGAAGGGGGAGGTGATAGAGAGATGGGGGAAGAATAGAGGAAGGGGGGTGATAGAGAGATGGAGAGGAGATAGAGAGATGGGGAGGATACAGAGCGATAGTGGGAGGTGATAGATGGGGGAGGAGATAGAGAGATGGGGAGGTGATAGAGAGATGGGGGAGGGGCAGAGAGATGGGGAGGGATAGAGAGCAAGGGGGAGGTGATAGAGAGATGGGGAGGAGATAGAGAGATGGGGAGGAGATGAGAGATGGGGAGGATACAGATCGATAGGGGAGGTGATAGGATGGGGGAGGAGATAGAGAGATTGTGGGAGGTGATAGAGAGATGAGGGGAGGAGATAGAGAGATGGGGGAGGTGATAGAGAGATGGGGAGGAGATAGAGAGATGTGGGAGGAGATAGAGAGGAGAGATGGGGAGTATATAGAAGAGATGGGGAGGAGATAGAGAGATGGGGAGGAGATAGAGAGATGGGGAGGTGATAAGAGATGGGGAGGATATAGAGAGATGGGGAGGAGATAGAGGGGGAGGAGATAGAGAGATGGGGGGGTGATAGAGAGAAGGGGAGAGGAGATAGAGGGAGGGGAGGTGATAGAGAGAAAGGGGAGGGTGATAGAGAGATGGGAGGATAGAGAGGGGAGGGGGAGATAGAGAGATGGGGATAGAGGATTAGAGAGATGGGGAGGAGATAGAGGAGGGGAGGATGATAGGAAAAGGAGGGAGGTGAGAGAGATGGAGATAGAGAGATGGGGAGGAGATAGAGAGATGGTGGAGGATATGGAGCGATGGGGAGGTGATAGAGAGATGGGGAGGAGAGAGATGGGGAGGAGATAGAGAGATGGGGGAGGTGATAGAGAGATGGGGAGGAGATAGAGAGATGGGGAGGGTGATAGAGAGAAGGGGGAGGTAATAGAGAGATGGGGGAGGAGATGAGAGCGATGGGGGGAGATAGAGAGATGGGGGAGGTGAGTAGAGAGCGAGGGGAGGATATAGAGCGATGCGGGCAGGTGGTAGGACGGGGGAGGAGATAGAGAGAGGGGGAGGTGATAGAGAGATGGGGAGGGCTAGAGAGATGGGGAGGTGATAGAGAGAAGGGGGAGGTGATAGGGAGGATGGGGAGGAGATAGAGAGATGGGAGGGGATAGAGAGATGGGGAGGTGATAGAGATGGGGAGGAGAGAGAGAGACGGGGAGGAGATAGAGAGATGGGGGAGGTGATAGAGAGATGGGGAGGAGATAGAGAGATGGAGGAGATAGGAGATGGGGAGGGATAGAGAGATGGGGAGGAGATAGAGAGATGGGGAGGAGATAGAGAGATGGGGAGGGTGAGAGATGGGGGAGGAGATAGAGAGAGGGGGGAGGTGATAGAGAGAAGGGGAGAGGGAGATAGAGAGATGGGGAGGATATGGAGCGATGGGGGAGGTGATAGAGAGATGGGGGAGGATGGTGATAGAGAGATGGGGGGGTAGAGAGATGGAGGAGATAGAGAGATGGGCGGAGGTGATAGAGAGAAGGGGGAGGTGATAGAGAGATGGGGGAGGAGATAGCGAGATGGGGAGGAGTAGAGAGATGGAGGAGGAGATAGAGGATGGGGGAGGTGATAGAGAGATGGGGGAGGATATGGAGCAATGGGGGAGGTGATAGAGAGAGGGGGGAGGAGTAGAGATGGGGAGGGAGATAGAGAGAAGGGGGAGTGTGATAGAGAGAAGGGGAGGTAATAGAGAGATGGGGAGGAGGATAGAGAGATGGGGGGGGAGATAGAGAGATGGGGAGGAGATAGAGAGATGGGGAGGAGATAGAGCAATGGGGGAGGTGATAGACGGGGGAGGAGACAGAGAGATGGGAGAGGTGATAGAGAGATGGGGTGGAGATAGAGAGATGGGGAGTTGATAGAGAGATGGGGGAGGAGAAGAGGATGGAGGAGATAGAGAGATGGGGGAGGTGATAGAGAGATGGGGAAGAGATAGAGAGATGGGAGGTGATAGAAGAGTGGGGAGGATAAGGAGGATGGGGAGGTGTAGAGGGGGAGGAGATAGAGAGATGGGGGAGGTGACGTAGGAGATGGGAGAGGAGATAGAGAGATGGTGGAGATATGGAGCGAGCGGGAGGAGATAGAGAGATGGAGGAGAGATGAGATGGGGAGGTGATGAGAGATGGGGAGGGGGAGAGATAGAGGGGAGGAGGAGATAGAGAGATGGGGGAGGTGAGAGAGAGGGGGGAGAGGGATATGAGAGATGGGGGATGGTGATAGCATGGGGGAGGAGATAGAGAGATGGGGAGGTGATAGAGAGATGGTAGGAGATAGAGAGACGGTGGAGGATATGGAGCGATGGGGAGGTGATAGAGAGATGGGGAAGGATGATAGAGAGATGGGGGAGGAGTAGAGAGATGGGGAGGAGATAGAGAGATGGGGGAGGTGATAGAGAGATGGGGGAGGAGATAGACGAGATGGGGAGGTGATAGAGAGAAGGGAGGGAGGTGATAGAGAGATGGGGGAGGAGATAGAGAGATAAGGAGAGAGAGATAGAGAGATGGGGGAGGTGATAGAGAGATGGGGAGGATATAGAGCGATGGGGGAGGTGATAGATGGGGGAGGAGATAGAGAGATGGGGGAGGTGATAGAGAGATGGGGGAGGATAGAGCGATGGAGGAAGGTGATAGATGGAGGGGAGGAGAGATAGAGAGATGGGGGAGGTGATAGAGAGATGGGAGAGGAGATAGAGAGATGGGAGAGGAGATAGGAGAGATGGTGGAGGATATGGAGCAAGGGGAGGTGATAGAGAGAGCGGGGGAGGAGATAGAGAGAGGGGGAGGAGATAGAGAGATGGAGGAGAGATAGAGAGATGGAGGAGGGATAGAGAGATGGGGGAGGTGATAGAGATGAGGGAGGTGAAGAGAGACGGAGGAGGAGATAGAGAGATGGGGGAGGTGATAGAGAGATGGGGGAGGTGATAGAGAGATGGGGTAGAAGAGACGGAGGAGAGATAGAGAAGATGGGGAGCGGAGATAGAGAGATGGAGGAGGAGATAGAGAGATGGGGGGAGGTGATAGAGAGATGGGGGAGATATGGTGCAAGGGGGAAGGGATAGAGAGATGGGGAGGAGAGATAGAGAGATGGGGGAGGAGATAGAGAGATGGGGGGAGGTGATAGAGATGGGGGAGGAGATAGAGAGACGGAGGAGATAGAGAGATAGGGGAGGAGATAGAGAGATGGGGGAGGTGATAGAGAGGGGAGGGATATGGTGCAAGAGGGGAGGTGATAGAGAGATGGGGAGGAGATAGAGAGATGGAGGAGACAGTATAAGTGAAGTACTGCCGGGTTGCTGTGGTAGATTATATTGCGACTTTACCAAGGTTGTATCTTGGAAGAGTCATTAGAAAGACAAGAATGTTAAATCAGCAGTTTTGAAACTAACCCATCAAAAATGTGTTTAACGACCTGAATGTTCCCCTTTGGAACGGACGTCACTGTATATTGTAATATTCTCTCCTGTCCGGTATATCTGTAATATTCATCCATCCAGGTCATGGTATCTGTAATATTCATCCATCCAGGTCACGGTATATCTGTAATATTCTCCATCCTCAGGTCACGAGTAATCTGTAATATTCCATCCAGGTCACGGTATATCTGTAATTCAGTTATATCCAGGTCCACGGTATATCTGTAATATCATCCATCCAGGTCAGTATATCTGTAATATTCATCCATCAGGTCAGGTATAATCTGTATATTCATATCCCCATGTCACGGTATATCTGTAATATTTCATCCATCCAGGTCACGGTATTCTGTAATATTCATCTTCATCCAGGCAGGTACTGTATATCTGTAATATTCATCCATCCAGGTCACGGTATATCTTAATATTCATCCATCCGGGTCATGGTATATCTGTAAATATTCATTCATCCAGGTCCACGGTATATCTGTAATATTCATCCATCCATTACGGTAATATCATCTGTCATATTCATCCATCCAGGTCATGGTATATCTGTAATATTCATTCATCCAGGTCACGGTATATCATCTGTAATATTCATCCATCCAGGTCACGGTTATCTGTAATATCATCCATCCAGGTCATGGTATATCTGTAATATTCATTCATCCAGGTCACGGTATCTTGTAATATCATCATCCATCCCGGTCACCGGTATACTGTAATATTCATCCATCCAGGTCACGTATATCTGTAATATTCATCTCAGTTCAAGGTATAATCGTATATTCATCCATCCAGGTCAGGTATATCTGTAAATTCATTCATCCAGGTCACGGTATATCTGAATATTCATCCATCCAGGTCACGGTATTCTGTATATTCATCCATCCAGGTCACGGTATTCTGTATATTCTATCAGGTCGGTATATCTGTAATATTCATCCATCCAGGTCACGGTAAATCGTAATATCATCCTCCAGGTCAGGTATATCTGTAATATTCATTCATCCAGGTCACGGTATATCTGTAATATTCATCCATCAGGTCACGGTATATCTGTAATATTCATCCATCCAGGTCATGTTATCTGTATATTTCATCATCCAGGTCACGTATATCTGTATATTCATCCATCCAGGTCACGTATATCTGTAATATTCATCCATCCAGGTCATGGTATATCTGTAATACTTCATATCATCCAGGTCACGGTATATCTGTAATATCATCATCCATCCAGTCACGGTATATCTGTATTTCATCCATCCAGGTCCATGTATATCTGTAATATTCTCCATCCAGGTCACGTATATCTGTAATATTCATCCATCCGGGTCCGTATAGGTCTGTAATATTCATCCATCCAGGTCAGGTATATCTGTAATATTCATCCATCCGGTCACGGTATATCTTAATCATTAAAATTCATCCATCCAGGTCACGGTATATCTGTAATATTCATTCTCCATGTCACGGTATATCTGTAATATTCATCCATCCAGTTCATGGTATATATCTGTAATATTCATCCATCCGTCACGGTATATCTGAATTTCCCATCCAGTACGGTAATCTGTAATATTCATCCATCCAGTCACGGATATCTGTAATTCAATTTCCATCCAGGTCACGGTATATCTGTAATATTCATTCATCCCAGGTTCACGGTATATCTGTAATATTCATCCATCCAGGTCACTGGTATATCTGTAATATTCATCCATCCAGGTCACGGTATATCTGTAATATTCATCCATCCAGGTCAGGGTATATCTGTAATATTCATCATCCAGTCACAGGTATATCTGTAATTTCATCATCCAGGTCACGGTATATCTGTAATATTCATCCATCCAGGTCATGGTATATGCTGTAATATATTCATCATCCAGGTCACGGTATATCGGTAATATCATCCATCCAGTCACGGTTCTGTAATATTCATCCTCCAGGTCACGGTATATCTGTATATTCATCCATCCAGGTCACGGTATATCTGTAAATTCATTCATCCCAGTCACGGTATATCTGTAATATTCATCCATCCAGGTCACGGTATATCTGTAATATTCATCCATCCAGGTCACGGTATATCTGTAATATTCATCCATCCAGGTCAGGTATATCTTTAATTTCTTCATCCAGGTCACGGTATATCTGTAATATTCATCCACCAGGTCACGGTAATATCTGTAATATTCATCATCCAGGTCCGGTATATCTGTAATATTCATTCATCCAGGTCACGGTATATCTGTAATTTCATCCATCCGGGTCACGGTATAACTGTAATATTCTCCATCCAGGTCATGTAATCTGTAATATTCATCATCCAGGTCCCGGTATATCTGTAATATCCATCCATCCAGGTCACGGTATATCTGTAATATTCATCCATCCAGGTCATGGTATATCTGTAATATTCTTCATCCAGGTCACGGTATATCTGTATAATTCATCCATCCGTCACGGTATATCTGTAATATTCATCCTACCAGGTCAGGTATATCTGTAATATTCATTCATCCAGGTCACGGTATATCTGTATATATTCATCATCCAGGTCACGGTATATCTGTAATATTCTCCATCCAGGTCACGGTATATCTGAAATATTCATCCATCCAGGTCACGGTATATCTGTAATATTCATCCATCCGTCAGGTAATCGTAATTCACATCCAGTCAGGTATATCTGTAATATTCATCCATCCAGGTCACGGTATATCTGTAATATTCATTCATCCAGTCACGGTATATCTGTAATATTCATCCATCCAGGTCACGGTATATCTGTAATATTCTACCATCCAGGTCACGTATATCTGTAATATTCATCCATCCCGGTCATGGTATATCTGTAATTCATCCATCCAGGTCATGGTATAATCTGTAATATTCATTCATCCAGGTCATGGTTATCTGTATATCATCCCATCCAGGTCATGGTAATCTGTAATATTCATCCCTCCAGGTCACGGTATATCTGTAATATTCATTCATCCGGTCATGGTATATCTGTAATTTCATATCCATCCAGGTCATGGGATATCTGTAATATCATTCATCCAGGTCTGGTTTCTGTATATTCATCCATCCAGGTCATGGTATATCTGTAATATTCATCCATCCGGTCACGGTATATCTTAATATTCATTCATCCAGTCATGCTTATCTGTAATATTCATCCCCAGGTCACGGTATACTGTAATCTTCATCCATCGGTCACTTATATCTGTAATATTCATCCATCCAGGTCATGGCTTATCTGTAAATTCATCCATCCAGGTCACGGTATATCTGTATATTCATCCATCCAGGTCACGGTATAATCTGTAATATTCATCATCCAGGTCACGGTATCTGTAATATTCATTCCATCCAGGTCCACGGTATATCTGTAATATTCATCCATCCAGGTCACGGTTATCTGTAATATTCACCATCCAGTTCCGGTATATCGGTAATATTCATCCATCCAGGTCACGGTATATCTGTAATTTCATCCATCAGGTCCCGGTAATTCTGTAATATTCATCCATCCAGGTCACGTTCTCTCTGTAATATTCATCCATCCAGGTCACGGTATATCTGTAATATCATCCATCCGGTCACGGTATATCTGTAATATCATCCATCCAGGTCACGGTATATCTGTAATATTCATTCATCCAGTCACGGTATATCTGTATATTTCATCATCCAGGTCACGGTATATCTGTAATATTCATCCATCCAGGTCACGGTATATCTGTAATATTCAATCCATCCAGGTCACATATATCTGTAATATTCATCCACCGGTCACGTATATCTGTAATATTCATCCATCCAGGTCACGGTAATATCTGTAATATTCATCCACCAGGTCACGGTATACGTATATTCATCCATCCAGGTCACGGTATATCTGTAATATTCATTCATCCAGGTCACGGTATATCTGTAATATTCATCCATCCAGGTCACGGTAATCGTAATATTCTATCCATCCAGGTCACGTATATCTGTAATTCATCCTCCCAGGTCACGGTATATCTGTAATATTCATCCATCCAGGTCCGCTATACTGTAATATTCCCATCCAGGTCACGGTATATCTGTAATATTCATCCATCCAGGTCACGCTATATCTGTAATATTCATCCATCCAGGTCACGGTATATCTGTAATATTCATCCATCCAGGTCACGGTATATCTGTAATATTCATCATCACCAGTCACGGTATTCTGTAATATTCATCCATCCAGGTCATGGTATATCTGTATATTCATCCATCCAGGTCACGGTATATCTGTAATATTCATCCATCCAGTCATGGTATATCGTAAATATTATTACGTGACTGGATGATGAAATATAGATATACCATGACCTGGATGATGAATATTACAGATATACCATGACCTGGATGGATGAATATTACAGATATACCGTGACCTGGATAATTAATATTACAGATATACCGTGACCTGATGGATGAATATTACAGATAACCGTGACCTGGATGGATGAATATTACAAATACCGTGACCTGGATGGATATATACAGATAACTGACTGGATGGATTGAATATTACAGATATACCGTGACCTGGATGGATGAATATTACAGATATACCGTGACCTGGATGGATAATATTACAGATATACCGTGACTGATGAATGAATATTACGATAATACCGTGACCTGGATGGATGAATTATCAGATATACCGTGACCTGTGGATGAATATTACAGATATACCGTGACCTGGATGGATGAATATTACAGATATACCGTGACCTGGATGATTAATATTACAGATATACGTGACCTGGATGGATGAATATTACAGATATACCGTGACCTGGATGAATGAATATTACAGATATACCGTGACCTGGGATGAATGATATTACAGATATACCGTGACCTGGGATGAATATAAATAACTGACCTGGTGGATGAATATTCCAGATATACCGTGACCGGATGGATGAATTCAGATATGTGACCTGATGATGAATATTACAGACATACCGTGACCTGGATGGATGAATATTAACAGACATACCGTGACCTGGATATGAATATTAATACAATACCGTGACCTGGATGGTGAATATTACAGATATACCGTGACCTGGATGTATTAATATTACCAGACTACCGTGACCTGGATGGATGATATTCAGATTACCGTGACCTGGATGGATGAATTACAGATATACCGTGACCTGGATTGATAATATTACAGATATACCGTGACCTGATGAATGAATATTACAGATATACCGTGACCTGGAATATGATGAATATTACGATATACCGTACCTGGATGGATGATATTACAGATATGACCGTGACCTGGATGGATGAAATTACAGATATCCGTGACCTGGATGGATGAAATATTCAGATATACCTGACCTGGATGGATGAATATTACAGATATACCGTGACCTGATGATCGCTATGGATGGATAATATTACAGATATACCGTGACCTGGATGGATGAATATTACAGATATACCGTGACCTGGATGGATGAATATTCAGATATACCGTGACCTGGATGGATGAATATTACAGATATACGTGACCTGGATGGATGAATATTAGCAGATATACCTTGACCTGGATGGATGAATTACAGATATACCATGATGGATGAATGAATATTACAGTATACCGTGACCTGGATGGATCATATTACAATATACCGTGACCTGGATGGATGAATATTACAGTATACCATGACCTGATGGATAATATTACGATATACGTGACCTGGTGGATGATATTACAGATATACCTGACCCTGGATGGATGAATATACGATATACCGTGACCTGGATGGATGAATATTACAGATATACCGTGACCTGGATGATGAATATTCCAGATATACCGTGACCTGGATGGATATGAATATTACGATATACCGTGACCTGGATGGTGAATATACAGATAACGTGACCTGGATGGATAATATTACAGATATACAGGACCTGGATGGATGAATATTCAGATATACAGTGACTGGATGATGAATATTAAGATCACGTGCCTGGATGAGAATATTACAGATATACTGTGACCGAGGATAATATACAGATATACCGTACCTGGATGGATGAATATCGATATACCGTGACCTGGATGGATGAATATTACAGATATACCATGACCTGGATGGATGAATATTACAGAATATAGCCGGACCCGGATGGATGAATATTACAGATATACCGTGACCTGGATGGATAATATTACGATATACCTTGACCTGGATTGATGATATTACGGATATACCGTGACCTGGATGGATGAATATTACAGATATACCGTGACCTGGATGGATGAATATTACAGTATATCCATGACCGATGGATGATATTACAGATAACCCGTGACCTGGATGGAGAATATTACAGATATACCGTTACCGGATGATGAATATTACAGATATACCGTGACCTGGATGGAATAATATTACAGATATACCATGACCTGGATGGTTTGAATATTACAGATATACCGTCCTGGATGGATGATATTACAGATTGCCTGACCTGGATGATGATATACAGATATCCCGGACCTGGATGGATGAATATTAAGATATACCGTGACCTGGATGGATGAATATTACAGATATACCGTGACCTGGATGGATGAATATTACAGATATACCGTGACCTGGATGGATGAATATTACAGATATACCGTGACTGGATGGATGAATATTCCAGATATACCTGACCTGGGATGGATGAATATTACAGATATACCGTGACCTGGATGGATGAATTTACAGATATACCGTGACCTGGATGGATGAATATTACAGATATACCGTGACCTGATGATGAATATTACAGATATACCGTGACCTGGATGATGATATTACAGAGATACCGTGACCTGGATGATAATATACAGATATACCTGCCTGGATGGATTGAATATTACAGATATACCGTACCTGGATGGATGAATATTCCAGATATACCATGACCTGGATGGATGAATATTACAGATATACCGTGACCTGGATGGATAATATTACAGTATACCGTACTGGATGATGAATTTACAGATATACCGTGACCTGGATGGATGAATATTACAGACCTTTATATCTAGTCTACCCATAGGCAGTGCCATCGCTACTGCCCCAATGTTTTAAAACCCCTATACCTATGGAAGTGACCAAATCCTCCGAGCTCCTCCGAGTAATCTTTGGCTATGCATGAAGTCACAGTACATGCTGGCACAATGACGTTACGCTGCAGGCTGCCTTTGCGCTATTTCTGACTGCTAGTAAAGGTATTCCTACGCTCCTCAACATCGGAGCAATAGTGTGCTGGACTGTCTTAAGACAATATCATGCTAGTTTGCTTTACAGCGACCAATATCACATAATAAGGATCTGGAGGGAGGGAGGGGAGGGGCTTTCCTGCATGTCAGAGTCCTCCGGAGGACAAGGAAGGGGCAGGAACTGGATGACACAAGACAGCTCCTATCTTCACTTTCGGGACTTTGGACAGACACTTCAGGAGAACCATAAGGAGCAGGGATGTAGGTAAGGTATTATTACACTACATAGTGGGGCCAGCAGTGGGTTCTTGTTAGTTATGGGGAGGGGGTGCCTCTAATTTTAATAGTGAAAGAAATATTTTTATACCAGATTTTGTCACATCTCATTAAAAAAGTGTTATAATTCTATTAAAATATAAAACTGTATAAAGATCCAACACTTCCCAGGTCATTTACACACAGGAATTAGCATGTCATTTCTGACCTAAGGCTAAATTGGAGCCATTTTTTCTTACCAGTATGGAAACCACTGTGGGGACCAGAGATTAAGACTGAGGGGGCCTTCAGTATCTCGGATGAAAAACCGGACGCTCTTCGAAGGATACCCTTAGTATTAGCCTATTAATGGACAAATAACACAATAAAAAAATGTCTGTGTCTTCCAAAAGGCCATATCCATCAATTCTAAAATGTTTTACCTTCTGGAACCATTACCCATCCCCAGTACCTAATACTCTTACTAAGGAGAACATCACTCTTTGGGTAACCTAAACCTTCTGGAAACATACCCTCCCAGTACCAATACTCTTACTAAGGAGAACATCACTCTTTGGGGTACCTAAACCTTCTGGAAACATTACCCTCCCCAGTACCTAATACACTTACTAAGGAAACACACTCTTTGGGTAACCTAAACCTTCTGGAAACATTACCCTCCCCAGTACCTTAATACACTTACTAAGGAGAACATCACTCTTTAGGTAACCTAAACCTTCTGGAAACATTACCCTCCCCAGTACCTATACTCTTACTAAGGAGAACATCACTCTTTGGGTAACCTAAACCTTCTGGAAACTTACCCTCCCCAGTACCCCAATACTCTTACTAAGGAGAACTCACTCTTTGGGTAACCTAAACCTTCTGGAAACATTACCCCCCCCCCCCAGTACCTAATACACTTACTAAGGAGAACATCACTCTTTGGGTAACCTAAACCTTCTGGAAACATTATACCCCCCAGTACCTAATACACTTACTAGGAAAACATCACTCTTTGGGTAACCTAAACCTTCTGGAAACAATGCCTCTCCCCACGCCTTAGTATTAGCCTATTTAATGGGACAAATAACACAATAAAAAAATGTCTGTGTCTTCCAAAAGGCCATATCCATCAATTCTAAAATGTTATTACCTTCTGGAACCATTACCCTCCCCAGTACCTAATACTCTTACTAAGGAGAACATCACTCTTTGGGTAACCTAAACCTTCTGGAAACATTACCCTCCCCAGTACCTAATACACTTACTAAGGAGAACATCACTCTTTGGGTAACCTAAACCTTCTCTCTTATCATCATCCATTCATCTCCCCCTGCATGGTGGAATTTCAAGACCGGGGCCAAAGGATTCAGATATGATTATTTCTTGCACATACAAAAAAAGTTTAAAGGCTAAGTAAAGGTTTAACATGCTGATATTGATCCTTCATTATGCTCTAGAGAGGGTGTGGGGGGTTTCTGCCTCAAGAGGTGGGGGACCATCAACCCGAGTGCCAGTGGCCCCCACGCCCCATTCCCACCTGCCCAGCACCCCTTTTTAGGACAGACCCGACCAGCCCCCTGCTTTATTTATAAATATACCCCATAGACTTGTATTACAGCGCTGATTATACACAAACCGGGTTTGTTTCTGGAACTGCAGCACAGCCAATCATTACAGTGAATTGCTTGTGAAGTTTATCGTACATTAAGGTCACGGTATATCTGTAATATTCATACATCCAGGTCACGGTATATCTGTAATATTCATTCATCCAGGTCACGGTATATCTGTAATATTCATTCATCCAGATCACGGTATATCTGTAATATTCATACATCCAGGTCACGGTATATCTGTAATATTCATTCATCCAGGTCACGGTATATCTGTAATATTCATCCATCCAGGTCACGGTATATCTGTAATATTCATCCATCCAGGTCACGGTATATCTGTAATATTCATCCATCCAGGTCACGGTATATCTGTAATATTCATCCATCCAGGTCACGGTATATCTGTCAGTAGCGTTAAATGGCCATCAGTAGCGTTAAATGGCCATCAGTAGCAGTGGTTTTTGGACGCTTTGTCTGACAATTATCTAGTGTTTTACCGGAAGATTAAACAGACGCTGCTGCGGTATATAGCCAAACGCTGTAATGTTCGCAGTATCACCTACTGACAGTGAACACAAATAGACTGAAATCACATTAAAGGGAAACTAATTAATGAGGAATAATCAATAATTACAGCTCTATATCAATCAGTAGCCGGAGCGCAATGTAAAGGTAGGCGAGAGCTAGTCAGGGGGTTGGAACCACCAAAAAATTCATATTGCTGTAGGCCAAGAATGTATAATGGACTAATATTGTATTTCTATATGGGGGGAGTGTTTACCACTAACAGCCAGTATTGTACCCTTAGGCTGGGTACACACCATCACATATTTCTGTCCGAACGACCAATAATGCCGTGTATCGCTGGTTCACCAGTTCGTCCGTATCACACTGTCGGTAAATCCCTAAAGGACCAAACGATCAGTCGCGTGAACTGTCACCCGCGGTCACTATTGCCGTCAAATTAATGGATTTCTAAGGGATTCGAAGGACCAAAACCTGTAAAAAGGCATCTTCCCTTTGGCCAATCCATAATTGAGACTCACTTAGGCTGAGGCCACACTGCAACGAACAGGAATCGTGCACAAAATCGCGAGCGTTATCGCACACGATTGTGTGCACTTTTCTTGTGCGTTTTGCGTTCGCGTTTTGAGCATGCGTTTTCGCCATTTTGCGTTATGGAAACGCATGCGCTAACACACCAAAAATGGTGAACGCATGCGTTACCAAAACGCGAACAGACGCGCAATCGCATGCGCATCTAAAATCGTGGGAATTTTCGCGTTCCCACGATTTCCATTTTAGCGAAAATCGCGGGTGCAATCGCAAGCGTGAAACGCGTGCGCAAACGCTAGAAAAACGCGCTAGTGTGGCCTAGCCCTTAAAAACCCAATGAAAATAGTGTGTTCGGTTCTGTTTTTTGATGCCTGAATCTTCCTGTGATATAACAGTGCCATCTAATGTACAAAATGGGTATTACTCCTACTACTTTAAATTGGGGAGAAATTTTAATTCTGCAGGTTTTATACATTGCAAATGTTGATGATTTTTTTGCTGGTGAACATTTCAGAGATGCACGCATTTCTCTATATTTAATTTTTTTATTCCAATAAATTTATATTTAAATATATCTTACTGTGGTCTCCATACAAGTGCCCTCTATTAAAAAACACACACTCCTACCTTTAAAATGACTCACACTGTGAGCTGTGACTGCTCCAGCACCATTGCTCTGGCCCCTACCCATTGGCAGAACATCAACAGCTGCACCATAATCCCTGCACTTAGTTTTAAAGCCACATACCTGAAAGGGAAAATGTTTCTCCCCCTTAGACCGGCACTAACTACCATATGTTTAAATTACAATGTCTATAAAGTATGGAGGGATAACCCCCACAAAGCTTTACATACATGATTCCTAATATTAAAACGAAAACACAAAGTCATACATAACAGTTACATAGTAACATAGTATTGGAGGTTGTATAAAGACATACGTCCATCTAGTCCAACCTTTATACCCTACCCATAATGTCTGTATAACAGTTACATAGTAACATAGTATTGGAGGTTGTATAAAGACATACGTCCATCTAGTCCAACCTTTATACCCCACCCATAATGTCTGTATAACAGTTACATAGTAACATAGTATTGGAGGTTGTATAAAGACATACGTCCATCTAGTCCAACCTTTGCACACTGCTCTTTAAAGGGCAAGTCCAGCCCAAAAATAACTTGCTTATTAACCCCCCCCCCCCCAAAAAAACAAAAAACAAAACTCACTTTCACAAGGTTGATATATTTCAAAGATCCCCCAGAACTTACTTTCCTGAACAAGGCCCTCGCCGTCTAGGCGCCGCCCCCTGCTCCTGTTTTAAACTTGTTGCGAGCAAAAACAGGAGCAGGGGACTTCTGCGCTGACAGACACTTCACTTCCTGGTCGCGGCTGTGCAATTGGGCGTGATGTCACGTCTTAACTGACAGCCGCAACCAGGAAGTGGAGCGGCTGTCAGCAGCCGCAGAGTAGAGGTGGCAAGGGACTGGTTCTGGGGGATCTTTGAAATATATCAACCTTGCGAAAGTGAGGTTTGGGGGGGGGTAATAAATATTTTAAAGGCTAGTTATTTTTAGGCTGAACATTCCCTTTAACTCTACGTAACAGTTGATCCAGAGGAAGGCAATATAAAATACAGCTAAAACAGGGGGAGAAAATTCCTTCCTGACTCCAAATGGCAATTGTTTTTTTCTGGGGGGGGGTTGGTGGGTTTATGACGCAGATTATCATTTGTATGTCACAAAGAATTGGCAAACCAATACAGACGGCACTTGTATGAAGACCACAGCGCCAGTTTAATCTTGGAACTAGTTACAATAAACGTTGCTGCAGTGTGATCTGCTGTCTCTCCTGTACTATGTGTTTGATGATAATATTTTGACAATATTTGGTGCTTTGTAAAGTGGGAGAAGAATCCACCAATTCTCTATCCATGTACTAAGGTTTATTGTAGGCCAACAGTCCCCATATTATGATTGGTCTCCCATGTGGCCCAGTATTGAACACACAGCTAATGAATGTGTAATGTACAATAATAACCTTATAACAGCTCCTAATGAATGTGAAAGGGGGGGTGTAATGTACAATAATAACCTTATAACAGCTCCTAATGAATGTGAATGGGGGATGTAATGTACAATAATAACCTTATAACAGCTCCTAATGAATGTGAATGGGGGGGGGGTGTAATGTACAATAATAACCTTATAACAGCTCCTAATGAATGTGAATGGGGGAGTGTAATGTACAATAATAACCTTATAACAGCTCCTAATGAATGTGAATGGGGGATGTAATGTACAATAATAACCTTATAACAGCTCCTAATGAATGTGAAGGGGGGGGTGTAATGTACAATAATAACCTTATAACAGCTCCTAATGAATGTGAATGGGGGTGTAATGTACAATAATAACCTTATAACAGCTCCTTACTGACGTGAATGGTGGTAGGGATGTAATGGACAATAACAAACTATAACAGCTCTAATATAACGCTTCCTTAATGGAATGTTAATGGTTGTGGGGTGAATGTACAAATAATACATTATAACAGCTCCTAAGGAATGTGACTCGGGGCGTGTAGTACAAAATCACCTTTAAACAGCTCCCAATGAATGTGAATGGGGGGTGTAATGTACAAAATAACTTATTAACAGTCCTAATGAATTGTGAATGGGGGGTGTAATGTACAATAATAACCTGTTAACAGCTCCTAATGAATGTGACATGGGGAGTGTAAGTACAATTATTACACCTAACAGCTCCCTAATGAATGTGAATGGGGGTGTAAGTACAATATAACTATAACAGCTCCTAATGATGTGAATGGGGGTGTAAATGTACAATAAAACTTTATAACATCCTAATGAATGTGAATGGGGGAGTGTAATGTACAATAAAAACCTTATAACAGCTCCTAATGAATGTGAATGGGGTGATGTTATGTACAATAATAACTTATAACAGCTCCTAATGAATGTGATGGGGGGGATGTAATGTAATAATAACCTTATAACAGCTCCTAATGAATGTGAATGGGGATGTAATGTACAATAATAACCTTATAACAGCTCCTAATGAATGTGAATGGGGGGTGTAATGTACATAAAACCTTATAACAGTCCTATGAAGTGAATGGGGGGTGTAGGTGTAAGTACAATATAACCTTATAACAGCTCCTAATGAATGTGAATGGGGGTGTAGTTAAGTACAATAATAACCTTATAACAGCTCCTAATGAATGTGAATGGGGTGAATGATACAATAATAACCTATAACACTCCTAATGAATGTGAATGGGGGGTGTGTGTACAATAATACCTTTATAACAGCTCCTAAATGATGAATGGGGGTGTAATGTACATATAACCTTATAACAGCTCCTAATGAAGGAATGGGGGTGTAATGTACAATAATAACCTTATAACCAGCTCCTAATGAATGTGAATGGGGGATGTAATGTACAATAATAACCTATAACAGCTCCTAATGAATGTGAATGGGGGGATGTAAGTGTACAATAAAACCTTATAACAGCTCCTAATGAATGGAATGGGGGTGGTGGGGGTTGTAAGAACAATACCAAACAGCTCCTAATGAATGTGAAATGGGGGAGGGGTTGTAATGTACAATATAACCTTATAACAGCTCCTAAGAATGTGAATGGGGGTGTAATGACAATAATACCTTAAACAGCTCTAATGAATGTGAAGGGGGGGGGGTGTAATGTACCATATAACCTTATAACAGTCCTAATGAATGTGAATGTGGGGGGTGTTGAATGTACAATAATAACCTTAAACAGCTCCTAATGAATGTGATGGGGGTGTAGAGTACCAATAATCACCTTAAACAGCCTCATGAAGGTGAATGGGGGTCTCTTTCCCGCAGATTCGTATGTTGATTGTGCAGTGATTTCTCTTTCCCGCAGATTCTGTATGTTGATTGTGCAGTGATTTCTCTTTCCGCAGATTCCGTTATGTGATTGGGCAGTTGATCAGTGATTTCTCTTTCCCGCAGATTCCGTATGTTGATTGTTCAGTGATTTCTCTTTCCCGCAGATTCCGTATGTTGATTGTTTTCCCGCAGATTCCGTATGTTGATTGTGCAGTGATTTCTCTTTCGCACAGATTCCGAATGCGACCCTGTGGGTGACACTATTGAGTTTCCCCATTTCCCGAACTCTTGGGAGGTTGAAGAAAACGTTCATTCTGGCTTCTCAGGAGACAAACACTTTGAACTCTCCAATCAGTTTACATGTGACCAGAGGAACAAAAAGGGTCCAACAGACGAGGAAAGTGAAGAACAGCAGGAAAATAATGCAAACAAAGGCCTAGTTAAGGTAATGTTGCTTTGTGCTTGTCTTGCAACAGTAGGCACCTCACTAAAGATTTCTTCCTTCACCCCATTGATTGATTGACAGCTACCCCACATGGTCAATTACTCATCTCATCCACAGTGCAAGTCCTGTTATACCAGCCTCTTTCTTAAGCTGACAACAATTTTTCCTATTTCCCAATAAATTAGACAAACGGTTGGTTGCGGAAGAAAATCCATGTAATTATTTCGGACCAATACACTGGAATATCGGTTGGTTGGGCAGAATTCATTCTAGGAAAGCCTTAAAGGGGAAGTTCAGTGCAAATACCAATGCTTTTTAGATAAAAGAGCAGTATTTTTCCATCCCAATGACCTTAATCTGCCCATTTAGCATTGTGTCTGTGTATAAATAAATGCAACCGAAATACTGACTTCCTGTTTGTAGGACCCCTAATAGAGACCGTTATGGTCTTGCCCTTGACCCAGCGCCTGGGTTGATTCAGGTGCTCAGTAGAGATCTGAGCATGTGTGACCCATCCAACAGCCAATCAGTAGAAATTACTGTTAGGAACATTCCAAGGAAGTGGTGCATCCTGGGAAAAAGAAGGACCATTAGAACCTGAAATGTCAGCTCACTAATGTCAACAGCAGGGAACAGCAAAGGGTATGAAATCAACTGATTTTTCAATGGGAGAGAATATGTAGAATAACTAAGAAGGCATCACACAAACTAACAATGTAACAAATATTGATCATTTCCACTGAACTGTCAAGAGGAAAGTGACATAAGGAACCTGAGATTTCTAGATGGATATCACATGGCAGATTATAGTAATATAGGTTACACCTCCTATATTATTATTTACTGGTAGTGTAGGGTCTGGACATTCCATTTCTATATTGTGCTATTGGCTTAGTTGATGATGATCTGATGTTATTCATTCTATTATCTTATTCCAGCTGGGCAACAAACAAAAAAAGGAGCAGCTCCGCCAACAGAAGAAGAAACGTCAGGAGGAGAGACATCGTCAGAAGGTCCTTGAGAGCAGAGGGAACATCCCAGATGCCAACAACAGGGACGGTTCAAGCACAGATGCTGGAGAGGTCACAGTGGTTAAGGCCCTGGCCGCGCTGAGTATCTGAGGGTTTTGTAGGGGTTGCAGGTGGACGGTTCTTATCCAGGAGGATGTAAATATTTTGTAACGCTCCTGTTGCGTTTCACCATTGTCTCTTGTGCCTTTCCGATTGCCCCAGAATATTCTTTCCTGAGAGACTTTGCTAGACTTTCCATGCATGCTCAGAGGTGGATTTAAAGGAATTGTATACGGCTGCATGACTTCCTCCAGTACTTGACTCTCTGTGTGGGCAAGCATGCTCAGTAATCCCCATGAGGCAGCATCGGGAGAGGGAATTTCCCACCATGCAGTTCACGTACCAACTGTCACCATTCCAGCTACAGCAAAACTACACATAACAGAAACATTTGTAATACTAAGGCACTTGATTGATGGCTGAAATGAAAGATGTGTCAGGCTGGATATCTAAAGAAATGGAGGACAGATTTACAGACAAAGTGGTACAGTGATAGGAAGAATTATAGTAATATCCTTTAATACCGCGCACGCTGCATTTAAATAAACGGTTTGCTAAATTTGTTTTTTAATATAAAACTGGCAGGTATCTTGTAGTCCTAATGTAAAGGTTAATGTGTTTTGCCTTAATAATTATCCTCGTGGGATAGTGATTTATTTTGTGTTACTGTGGATCTGACACAAAGTCCTCCTGGGTTTTACCAATTGGTAGCTGAAATCCACGGCGCTGACCCAATTCAAAGGTGTAGCCAATCAGAATCTGAACTACAAGGAAGATGAACAGTTAAGGTTTTTTTTTTTAACTTTCCTCCAATAAAGTTAGATTGATCTGTGTGATGTTGAATGGGATCTGTTCCGGTATTGACATTTAACAGGCTGTGGTCGCTATGGGGATAAAGGGAAAGCTGATAAAAATGATTTACAGGACAACTAAAACCTGTCAGATAAGCAAAAGTCTGTGTCTCGCCTTTTATTTTGCTGTGGCTGTTGGGAAATGAAGTTATATAAACGTGACCACCCACTATTAATCCCTAGCCAATCCTGTTACAGGTCAGTAAGCATTGATCTGTCAGGAGGTGTGGCTAAAAAGCTCATGCACACAAGGCCATTTAAAGGTTTCAAGACTTGCATGTATGTAGTTTATTTATAAAGCGCCTCTTGGGGACACGCTTACGGGAAAGCAATCAGCATGGCAGCACTGACTGTTACCTAATCCAGTCCCTCGGGATTATACATGTAAGTAAATGTTATTTGCTGTTTTGGTATCTTGCACATCATTGGAATTCAGTGGCCTTTGTATTTGTAATAGTAGCAGGAATCCATTTTACTTGGAAATGTACCCAATATGCAATGGACAGAAGTAACAAGAAATGGCTGCACTGTGTGAGTTTTGTTTATTATTATTTACAACAACATCTTGTTACAGTAGATAACTGATGAACCAGACTGTCCCTTTTAACCAGGGGTCCTCAAACAATAGGGGGCCAGTTACCTATCCCTCGGACTGTTAGGGGCCCGACTGCATTTTCACACTGGGGCACTGATCCAACAGAATTTGTGGAATATGGTAAATGTGAATGGATAGGTCCCATTACTACAGTAGAGAGAGACGATAACATCGGACCGTGTATGGAACATTATGGTAAATGTGAATGGATAGGTCCCTTTACTACAGTAGAGAGACGATAACATCGGACCGTGTATGGAACATTATGGTAAATGTGAATGGATAGGTCCCTTTACTACAGTAGAGAGATGATAACATCGGACCGTGTATGGAACATTATGGTAAATGTGAATGGATAGGTCCCTTTACTACAGTAGAGAGAGACGATAACATCGGACCGTGTATGGAACATTATGGTAAATGTATGTAACAATCTATATAACAGTCTATGTAACAGTATATTACAATCTATATAACAGTCTATATAACAGTCAATATAACAATCTATATAACAGTCTATATAACAATCTATATAATAGTCTATATAACAGTATATTACAATTTATATAACAATCTATGTAACAGTCTATATAACAGTCTATATAACAGGCTATGTAACAGTCTATATAACAGTCGATATAACAGTCTATATAACAGTATGTAACAATCTATAAAACCGGCTATGTAACAATCTTTATAACAGTCTATGTAACAATCTATATAACAAGTTTATGTAACAGTCTATATAACAATCTATATAACAAGTCTATGTAACAGTCTATATAACAATCTATGTAACAGTCTATATAACAATCTATATAACAATCTATGTAACAGTCTATATAACAAGTCTATGTAACAGTCTATATAACAATCTATGTAACAGTCTATATAACAATTTATATAACAATCTATGTAACAGTCTATATAACAAGTCTATGTAACAGTCTATGTAACAGTCTATATAACAATCTATATAACAAGTCTATGTAACAGTGTATATAACAATCTATGTAACAGTCTATATAACAATTTATATAACAATCAATGCAACAGTCTATATAACAGTCCATATAACAATCTATATAACAGTCTATATAACAGTCTATATAACAATCTATGTAACAGTCTATATAACAATCTATATAACAATCTATATAACAGTCCATATAACAATCTATATAACAGTCTATATAACAGTATATTACAATCTATATAACAATATATATAACAGTCTATATAACAATTTATATAATAGTCTATATAACAGTATTTTACAATCTATATAACAATTTATGTAACAGTCTATATAGCAGTCCATATAACAATCTATATAACAGTCCATATAACAGTCCATATAACAGTCTATGTAACAATCTATGTAACAATCTATATAACAGTCCATATAACAATCTATATAACAGTCCATATAAAAGTCTATATAACCTACCCCTGTAGTGGATTTCTATGGGAGGAACTGTAAGATTATAGCCTTATAATCTTACAGTTCCAGGAGGAGAAGGAAACCAGAAGCTACAAATGGGTAGGTTATAATAAATAATGCACCCCAACTGTAAATTAAAGGGATATTAGAAGTCACCTTGGAGTTCCCTGCCCTGTATAAAAGGTACTCGGCCTGCGGCCTCGTACTTTTATAAGGTCACGGAACTCTTCTGTGACTTCCAATATCCTTATAATTTACAGTTGGGGGTGCATTATCCACTATATAACACTCTATATAACAGTATATTACAATCTATGTAACAGTCTATATAACAAGCTATGTAACAATCTATATAAGTCTATTTAACAGTCTATATAACATTCTATATAACTGTCTATAAAACAGTTTATTACAATCTATGTAACAGTCTATATAACAGTCTATATAAAAATCTATATAATAGTCTATATAACAGTATATTACAATCTATATAACAATCTATGTAACAATCTATATAACAGGCTATGTAACAATCTATATAACAGCCTATGTAACAATCTGTATAACAGTCTATATAACATTCTATATAACAATCTATATAACAGGCTATGTAACAATATATATAACAGTCTATATAACAATTTATGTAATATTACAATCTATATATCAGGCTATGTAACAATCTATATAACTGTATATTACAATCTATATAACAATCTATGTAACAATCTATGTAGCAGTCTATATAACAGTCCATATAACAGTCTATATAACAATATATATAATAGTCTATATAACAGTATATTACAGGCTATGTAACAATCTATATAACAGTCTTTGTAACAGGCAATGTAACAATCTATATAACAGTCTATGTAACAGTCTATATAACAATCTATGTAACAGTCTATATAACAGGCTATGTAACAATCTATATTACAATCTATATAACAGGCTATGTAACAATCTATATTACAATCTATATAACAATCTATATAACAGTCTATATTACAATCTATATAACAATCTATATAACAGTCTATATAACAATCTATATCAGTCTATGTAACAGGCAATATAACGATCTATATAACGATCTATATAACAGTCTATATAACAGTCTATATAATAGTCTATGTAACAGGCTATATAACAGTCTATGTAACAATCTATGTAACAATCTATATAACAATCTATATAACAGTCTATGTAACAATCTATATAACAGTCTTTGTTACAGGCTATGTAACAATCTATATATAACGATCTATATAACAGTCTATATAACAGTCCATATAACAGTCTTTGTAACAGGCTATGTAACCGTCTATAATAATCTATATAAGTCTTTGTAATAGGCTATGTAACTATCTATATAACAGGCTATGTAACAATCTATATAACAGTCCATATAACAGTCTTTGTAACAGGCTATGTAACAGTCTATAATAATCTATATAAGTCTTTGTAATAGGCTATGTAACTATCTTTATAACAGGCTATGTAACAATCTATATAACAGTCTATGCAACAGGCTATGTAACAGTCTATTTAACAATCTATATAACAGTCTATATAAGTATATGTAACAGTCTTTATAACAATCTATATAACTGTGTATATAACAGTTTATTACAATCTATATAACAATCTATGTTACAGTCTATATAACAATCTATATAACAATCTGTATAACAGTCTATATATATCTGTTGTATTCAATTAGATCAACTGGACTTGAAGTTTAGTTCTTGAAGACGTTTCGCTAGTCATCCGACTGGCTTTCTCAATTCAGAATGACTTGTACAAGAATCTGTGGCAATTATGTACCCTGGAAAATCCCAATTAGCATATCACAGCCAAGTGTTAAGGGCGTGATTGGATAGTGGCTAAGAGGTCTTATAGGAATGCCCAGAGTAAGGTGTCAAAACAGCATTGTACATAGCAGACAGTTGCTCTGATTTGTATGTGGGGGAGACCAAACAGCAACTGCATCAACGTATGGCCCAGCACAGAAGAGCCAATTCCTCGTGTACATGCATCTTAAGGATAAAGGACATACCTTTGAAGATTGTAATGTTAACATATTGGCAAAGGAACGTGACTGGTTCAAGAGAGGTGTTAAGGAGGCTATTTATGTGAAAATAAAGAAACCAAGCCTAAATAAAGGTGGGGGGTTTCGACACCAACTGTCTGCCATGTACAATGCTGTTTTGACACCTTACCCTGGGCGTTTCTATAACACCTCTTAGCCACTATCCAATCACGCCCTTAACACTTGGCTGTGATATGCTAATTGGGATTTTCCAGGGTACATAATTGCCACAGTTTCTTGTACTGAATTGAGAAAGCCAGTCGGATGACTAGCGAAACGTCTTCAAGAACTAAACTTCAAGTCCAGTAGATCTAATTGAATACAACAGATATACCATGACCTGGCTGAATGAGAACCTTCACAAGCAACAGTGTATATAACAATCTAAATAACAGTCTATATAACAGTCCATATAACAATCTATATAACAGTCTATATAACAATCTATATAATAGTCTATATAACAATCTATATAACAGTATATTACAATCTATATAACAGTCTATGTAACAGTCTATATAACAATATATATATAACAGGCTATGTAACAATCTATATAACAGTCTATATAACAATCTACATGACAGTCTATGTAACAATCTATGTAACTGTCTATATAACAGTCTATATAACAGTCTATGTAACAATCTATATAACTGTCTATATAACAGGCTATGTAACAATCTATATGACAATCTATATAACAGGCTATGTAACAATCTATGTAACTGTCTATATAACAGTCTATACAGTATAACAGTCTATGTAACAGTCTATATAATAGGCTATGTAACAATCTATGTAACAGTCTATATAACAAACTATATAACAGTCTATATACCAATCTATATAACAATCTATATAATATTCTATATAACAGTCTATGTAACAGTCTATATAACAATCTATATAACAGTCTATATACTAATCTATATAATAATCTATATAACAGTCTATATAACAGGCTATGTAACAATCTATATAACAATCTATTTAACAGTCTATGTAACAGTCTATATAACAATCTATTTAACAGTTTATGTAACAGTCTATATAACAATCTATATAACAGTCTATATACCAATCTATATAACAATCTACTATAATTTATTATATAACAGTCTATTTAAAGGCTAGTAACAATCATATATAAACAATCGATTAAACAGTCTATGAACAAATCTACTATAACAATCTATTTAACCGTCTATGAAAAGTCTATACAACAATATATATAACAAGTGCTATATAAATATATAACCGTCAAGTAACAGTCTATATAACCGTATGTAACAGTCTATGTAACAGTTCTATGGTAACAGTCTATGATAACCGTCTATATAAACACTCTATATAACAATTATATAATATAACCATCAATGGTAAACAGTCTATATAACAACTATGGTAAACAGTCTATATAACCTAATAACCGTCAATATAACCGATCAATCGTAAACAGTCTATTAAAACAAATCTATGTAGACGTCTAGTAAAACAATTATATAACAGGAATATAACAATGCTATTGAACAGTTAGGTAACAGTCTACATAACAGAATAGGTAACAATCTTGATATACAATCTAAATAAAACTATGTAACAATCTATATCATATTCATTAAACAGCTCTGTATAACAGTCTATATAACAGCTATATAACAATCTATATAACGTCTATATAACATCTAATAACAATTCTATATAAATTTTGATATAACAGTCTATATAACCAGTCAAAGAAAAGCTATATAACAATCTATATAACAGTTATAAACAAGTCTATATAACAGTTTATCGATAATAGTCTATAACATGATCTATAACAAGTCTATATAAACCATCTATATAACAATCTAGATAAACATATATATAACATCTAATAACATATCATGTATATCTATATAACAATCTATATATATAGTCTATATAACAATCTATATTAACAGTCATAATACGTCTATAGCAGAATTATATAAGTATATAACAAGTCTATAAACAATCGATATAACAATATCAATAGAACAGTCTAATAACAGCTATATAACAAATCATTATAACACTAATACAACAATCGGAGTAACAATCTGACGATAAAATCATATACAGTCTATATAAAAATCTAGCTCAGAGAAAACAATTCGTATAACAGTCTATGGTAAAATCTCTAGAACAAATCTATATAGAACATCGCTATATAAACAGTCTATATAAACAGATCTATAACAGTCTAATCTATAAACAGTCTATAGAACAACGTAGATAAAGTCTATAAACATTATCATATAAACATCTATATAACAATCTAATAACAGGCTATATACACAGTCTAGAGTAAAAATCATAGCTAACAGTCATATGAAACAAATCTAGATAACAGGCGTATATAACAATCAGTAAGTCTATTAACAGTCTATATAGTATCGATATACAATATATACAGTTTAATAACAGATCTATATAAAACATCTATAAACATCGATAAATCTATATAAGTATAGACCACCTTCCATGGAATGCTTGGCTAAACTGAAATAAAATCGTGATAATCGGCACTATTACGTAGTTAGCGCGGCGTTATACTTTCCGGAACTGCCTTACCCCTCCCTTCCCCTTGCCATCACTCTCCTCCAACTCCGTTTACTTTCCCTTTAGGTTGACCGTGTTGCGCATTGTGTTATACTGGTTAACGGCTTCCGCAGTCATGTGTTATGGACGCGGCTCCAACGTTTACTTTTACATGGTAAAAGCGGAAGCCGTGGAACTCGTTATACACAAGCGAACACGGTCAACTAAAGGAACAGTAAACGGAGGTGGAGGAATTGTGAAGCAAGGGGAGAGAGAAGAGGGTAGGACAGTTACCTCAGGGAAGACAATGCGACACGTAAACTGAGGGGAAAGTAACCTGGAGCTGGGAGGAAATGGGCAGGGGGGAGGAGGGAGGAGAGGCAAGGCATGTTTCAATGGAACAATCGGATATAGAATTAACTTGGATAACAGTCTATGTAACAGTCTATGTAACAGTCTATGTAACAGTCTATATAACAGTCTATATAACAATCTATATAACAATATATAACCATCAATGTAACAGTCTATATAACAATCTATGTAACAGTCTATATAACAATATATAACCGTCAATATAACCATCAATGTAACAGTCTATATAACAATCTATGTAACAGTCTATGTAACAATCTATATAACAGGCTATATAACAATCTATTTAACAGTCTATGTAACAGTCTATATAACAGTCTATGTAACAATCTATATAACAATCTATATAACAATCTATGTAACAATCTATATAATATTCTATATAACAGTCTATATAACAGTCTATATAACAATCTATATAACAGGTAAAGCTATGGAACTGTCTTCCAGTGGACGTTGTTATGGCAGGTTCATTGGTCAGTTTAATAAAAAGCTGGATGAGTTTCTACAAACAAGGAATGTTACAAGTTACTGGTATTGATACATAAAGTAGAGTTGATCCAGCGAAATTTCCCATTGCCACAGTCAGGAAGGAATTTTTTCCCCCTTCATAAATTTGGTGGGGTTTTTTTTGCCTTCCTCTAGATCAACAGTTATGCAGGAAATGAGGATATTGCTAGATGGGTTGGACTGGATGGACGTATGTCTTTATTCAACCTCAAATACTATACTATACTATACTATACTGTACTATACTATACTATACTGTACTATACTATACTGTACTATACTGTACTATACTGTACTGTACTATACTGTACTGTACTATACTGTACTGTACTATACTGTACTATACTATACTGTACTATACTGTACTATACTATACTGTACTGTACTATACTGTACTATACTATATTGTACTATACTGTACTATACTATACTATACTGTACTATACTATACTGTACTGTACTATACTATACTGTACTACACTATACTATACTGTACTATACTACACTATACTATACTACACTATACTGTACTGTACTATACTATACTACACTATACTGTACTGTACTGTAATGTAATGTACTGTACTATACTACACTATACTATACTTTACTATACTACACTATACTGTACTGTACTATACTATACTGTTCTATACTACACTACACTATACTATACTACACTATACTATACTACACTATAATATACTATACTACACTATACTGTACTGTACTATACTGTACTATACTACACTACACTATACTATACTACACTATAATATACTATACTACACTATACTTATTTATGATACATTTACAAATTATAATCTGTTTCTATATTTCCACTTAGATTTCTTTACAACCATTGGTTTGGCAGATCCCACATTCAACCCAAATAGTCAGGAATGTGGGCTTTACCTGAAACAATTGGTTAATAGAAGCCTGCAGTCTTATTCCTTAAAAATGGATCTCTGGCTGCAGCCTGTAACAACTGCACCCCCTGACCCTCTGTCTCCCCCAACGATCCCAGTTGTCTTAAGTAGTCATAATAAGACTTAAGCTTCGAGAAGGGTAGGCTATTAGATGCAAGAAGAGTTTGTCACAGTCTGCAAAACAGCTGTCAACATGGAAGTAATGTGGCTGACAACCTCATCTGCAACAACTTACCTAGAGATGTTGATTAGGACAGAAGGATTTTTATATAATCAGTCTATGATAGTGTGGTAGGTAGGCACAATCAAAATGGTATTTCAAACATAACTAATTTATTAGTCTTGAAAACAACCAAATGCCAAATACACACAACGTTCGGGGGTCCAACCCCCTTTCCTCAGGTGTAAACCCTAACCCTAATCCCTGATATATAGATATCTCTTCCTGTCCACCAAACGCACGTCCTCCTTTGTTTTTTTGAGAGGGGAGGGGTGGGGTGAGGGAAGTGACGCAGTCTTGCAATCTTCCTCTACTAACCACTTCCTACTTCATAACTAACCATCAGAAAAATGTTGTGAGTTGGCTAAATGTGCTGTCAATCTAAATATTAAGCCCACCATTGGATACAACACTTAAAGGAGGGAAGTAGAAGAAAATATGTCCCTTTGTAAGCTTCCATTGCCTCCCTGTAAAACTTCATGGGGTGTGGCAAACACTCCATTTGAAGATAACATTACATAACAGGAGTGGGGACCTGTGTCAAGTAATTTTATTATTTATAGATTTTGCCATTATTTTACATTTCTACTTTAATGCACTACAACATTATTTGTTAATATGATTATAACTATTTATTTAGTGGTAAACACCAGTAAACATGTCCCTATGTATATACTTTACCACCCCACCAACATAGTCCTCCGGAAAAACCCACCCCAGTGTATTCCCCATGTAAGATCCATGTTATTTGTAGATATAAGGGATTATTATTTCTATTGGTGTAATTGATGTCTTTCTTTTACACGCGGGAGAAAACTGAATACCAGCAGCCTATCGGTGGGAAGGGTCAGTCTGCCACGTGGCCCCTTGGGAATTCAAATTCCCCTTCCACCTCGAACCCGGTTCGAAGTCCTTCGATGGGAGTACTTTACGGAGGACAGACGTGTTCATCTCTCGCTGACGATCTCCGAATTGTGAATGATCGGGGCTGACCTTGCCGACGTACGGACGTAATAGCACAGGGGTGAGAGTACGACTGAATCGAAAGTAACAGCCCTGATGTTACATGTACGGAAAACAACAGCTTATGAATGGCTTAACCGGTCGATTCATCCGACCCGCGGTCATGGCGTACACCTAGATCTTCAGCTGGGGGAGGTGACCCAGAGGGGCACAGCCGATCCATCACAAAAACAAACGGGTACAATCTTGTGTCGCCCTCTCGTGAGGTTGAAATCATCCCCGATGCCGAGGTCACCATGAGCCACCGCATCAACATCATCTTCCTCTTACGCCAAGACCGCGAATATACAGGGCCGCTGTCCTCCAGGCTTTCGCCTCGATATTCAAGGCAACGAAACGCTCTTCTCACTTTGCTTTTATTACGATCTGTCAGCCCAGACAGTGTAAGCCAAACGACTATTGTCAAGTCAAAAAGCCAGATGTGCCTAATACGAACGGTAAATTACCCAGACTTGTTAAAATTACGTGGACAGTGTTTAAAGACGACGCAACACAGTCCCTCAGATCCCTTAATGGATATCTATCCAAAGCACCCCGTCGCACCCTTTTTTCCTGCTGGCGTGGGCAGCCACGTGACCACGGATTTCCTGAAAACCGCTGTCGAATGAACAACATCAACAACTGGCAGGTCTTCTTTCTCCCATCCACTTTCAAGGTTACAACCCGAAGTATCTGAGCACGTCAACAGTTCCCATCTGTCCAACTGGAAGCTCCTGAGAGGATCCGGTCGTTTTCGACAGGACGTGTGAGAAAAGTCTTTTTCTACAATGCCGTTAATGGTGCAGCGCACTCCAAATGGCAGCTGCATGCACAAGACAAACGAGGGAGATCTGGAAAGTTGGCATTTACGAGATTGTTATCCGATACTCCGGACTCCATGTCTTCCAGAGTCGGTGTAGACAGCGCTTACTTCAACAATACCGGTCGAAGGGCATGTAACCCAAGGCTCAGCGAGGAATCTACCCACCTTGTGTGTACCAGAGCAACTCTGGAAAGGTCTAGCGTCCCGATCCGAGCTCGCCATGCTACTCTTTGACAGGAACAGGGTAATAGTATTGACAGTGAACTGTAAGAAATGCTCCTACTTGCAGGGTGGGTGATTGAAGACTTCATACTTATCTTGGACCTCCCTCCCAGCCTCTGGTTTACAGCCAATCTTCCATGACACTGGAAAATCGAGAAAGGTGGGAAAATTTCCGTCAGCAATCACTCTGGGGCAAGACATTCAGTTACCTGAACTCTGAAACTTGCTTTTCGCTCCAAGGGTGCTCCAATGATAGACTCCAGAGTATTGTTGTCCCCTTTCACATTTGGGGATAAATATCCCGATAAAAGCCATAAGCTTGCATTTTGCCCAATTTAAAGGAACATATTAATCTGGTCGCATTACCGACCGCTTTCTTGCTCCCACCTTCATTAACAAATACTTACCTGTCAGAGATGAGGGAGGGTCAGTGACTCGATGAAGGAGGAGCCAAAAAGCAGCAAGTTACTGCTTGAGTATAGTTTTCCCTAAATGTCAACTGAGGGTTGACCAGCAGTCATCGTTGTGGATCTTAATTTGAATTTTAGAACTATTTTATTTTTTTAACACTCCCAAATTACCGTGTCGAGGCAGAGGATCTCGGGCATGGTTGTAGTGCACAACCAGGCTTTTACTAGAGACATATTCACATCTGCATTAAAGAAATTGCGTTAGCTAAAAAAACAGTTTCTCTAGAAATTGTATTTGATTTAAAATGAATTTGTTACAAGATTACAGCAGTTACATGTAATCTAGCAGACCAAAGCCTCCATGGTACCCGCCCCCTTCATTTTTAGTGGCCTGGGCATGCCGTGTGTTTTATTCTAGGGAAAGAGAACAGCTCCTCCATTACACATGCCTGGTACTGACAGATAACTTAGCCCATTCAGCTAATAGCATGTCCAGCTTTAGAGAGTGTATACATTGTTAAATTAGTGACAGGATTTCGCATGGGCAGCACAACAGGACTCTTGTATAGAAAATGGTTGGAGAAGGATATGTCTGTGTTGTGGGGTGTGGATTTTACACACGTTGATCTCATTTCATATCCTGAGGCCCTCCATCTGTTTAACACTACCCGTGTCTGTGTGGCACAACAGTGTCTGTGTGACAGGCCATTATGTCCGGTGTGTACAGCATGTATGTACTGTGTGGACAGCGATTTTCTGTGTGTACAGCACAGTTCTGTGTGTACCAGCATTATTGTCTGTGTGGACATCCCACGTGTCTGTGGTGACAGCCCGTGTCTGTGTGGACAGCACAGTGTCTGGTGGACAGCCCAGTGGGTGCCTGGTGTGACAGACCCGATTTCTGGTGTGGACCAGCACAGTGTCTGTGTGGACAGCATATGTCGGTGTGACAGCACAGTGTCGGTGTGAGCAGACATTCGTTACAGCACAGTGTCTGTGTGGACAGCCAGTGTCTTGTGTGGACAAGGTCGGGCCCAGTGTACTGTGTGGACACATTAGTTGTGTGAGCATTTGTGTGGCGCACATGTCAGGTGCATCTATGTGTGGACAGTCATATGTATGTCGTGTGGACAGCATGTGTCTGTGTGGACAGAACCAGGTCTGTGTGGACAGCATTGTCTGTGTTGGACAGCATTTGTCGTGTTGGACTCGCAATGTGTCTGTGTGGGACAGCCAGTGTCTGTGTGGACATCATTGGTCCATGTGTCTGTGTGGACAGCCAGTTGTCTGTGTGTAGCACATGTGTCCTGTGTGCAGCATTGGTCTGAAAGCCCAGTGTTCTGTGTGTACGCATTGTGTCTGTGTGGAACACCTGGCTTGCACACCGCTGGTGACACGTGTCTGTGTGTACAGCTTTGTGTCTGTGTGGGCACAGCCCAGTGTCTGGTGTTAACTTAATGTCGAGCAGCCTGTGTGTGCTTGTGCGGTGACCAGCCCAGTGTAGTGTGGACAGACAGGTCTGTGTACACGTGTTGTGGACGTGATGTTGGAAGCCCAGTGTCTGTGTGTGACAGCACAGTTGTCTGTGTGGACAGCCCCAGTGTCTGTGTGTACACGCATTTGTGTCAGTTTGTTGTGGACATGCAGTGTCTGTGTGGACAAGCATTTGTCTGTGGTGAAAGACCGGTTACAGCACAGTGTTCTGTGTGGACATCCCGTTATGTCTGTGTTACAGCATCAGTGTATGTGTGGACAGCATGGTGTCTGTGTGGACAGGCCATTGTCGGTGTGGACAGCGTTATGTCCTGTTGCAGAGGTGTGGACAGCATTATGTCTGTTGGACAGCACAGTGTCGTGTGTGGACAGCATTGTGTCGTGTGGACAGCCCAGTGTCTGTGTGGACAGCATTTGTGTCTTGTTGGGACACATTACGGTGTAGCATGTGTTTGTGGAACAGCACAGTGTCTTGTGGACAGCAGGGGTCTGTGTGGACAGCCAGTGTTCTGTGTGTACAGCATTGTGTCTGTGTGGCAGCGTGTCTGTGTGACAGCATATTTGTGTGTAGCATTTAATGCCCATTCTGTGTGGACAGCACTGTGTGTCTAGTTGTGTGACAGATGTGGTCAGCATTGTGTACCTGTGTCACATGTGGGTACAGCATCTGTGTCTGTTCGCATATGTGTGGCAGCATTAGTCTGTGATGGAAAGCATTAGTGTTGGCATTATGTTGGGTGGACAGCACAGTTGTTGTGTGGAACAGTATCTGTGTGGACCCGTGCCTGTGTGGACAGCATTGTGTCTGTGTGGAAGACTGTAGCGTGGTCAAGCAGATGTTGTGTGGGCCATTGCTGTCGGGACAGCATTAATGATGTGTGGACAGGCATTATTTGTCGTGTTGTGTGGACAGCACCGTGTCATGTGTCGCCTTGCCTTGGTGGACAGCCCAGTGTCTGTGTGGACAGCACCGTGTCTGTGTGGACAGCAAAGTGTCTGTGTGGACAGCAAGTGTCTGTGTGGACAGCCCAGGTCGTGACGAGTGGTCTTGATGTGGACAGCCAGCTTGTCTGTGTGGACACGCCCAGTTGTGAACAGTGCTGTTGTGACAGCATCGGGGCAGAATGTCTGTTTGGAGAGGTCTGTGTGGACACCAGTGTCTGTGTGGCAGCCCAGTGGTGTTGGCGCGTGCTGTTGGAAGCCCCATTGGGACGCCAGTCTGTACACGGGTCTGTGTGGACGCACAGGTGTGTGCCCTGTCTGTGTGGACAGGCCCAGGTGTGGACGCCAGGTGGTGTGGACACCCAGTGTCGTGTGGATTTGTTTAACACTGAATGTTTACTTCGTTTTCTTTCAAAAGGGAAATTTTCTACCTGTTACTTTCAGCCTTCTCCAGCAGGAGTGAAGGATTACATGGGTACAGTTTGGGGTATGGGCGGTGCGTGGGAGTATTGCCATTCTGGGATGGGGGAGTTGAATCAGACTCGGTTTTGTCTGTTCAATTTGAGGACTCATCAGTTGCCTCTCTTAAAACAATGCATTTTGTATATATAAATATATTTAATGTGTTTGTTTTTTGTCATTGATTGGAAAATATTAATAAAATGCAAGAAACCATTTTATATACATGTGCTGTTCATTATCCTAATAAATCAAATGGGTATCTTGTAAATTATATTGTTATAACTCGGTGGTTTAGAGCTATGTCGATCAAGTTTTTAAATCAGTGTTCTGCTATGTCATATCATTAACGAGGGTTTTAGCTATGGGCATCAGTCTATAATCATGTTTAGCGCTTGTCCCAGATTTTATAACCGTTTCTAGATGTTATCCATGTAAGCTATGGTCATCAGTTATAATCAGTGTTTAGCATGTCATCAGATTATATCAGTGTTTAGCTATGTCATCGTATAATCCGTGTTTAGCTAATGTCATCGTATAATCAGTGTTTAGCTATTCCATCAGTTTATAACAGTGTTTACTATGTCAATCAGTTAATCAGTAGTGTTTAGCTATCGTCATCAAGTTATAATCGGTGTTTTAGCTACGTCTCAGTAAATGGTCGCTAGTCGTTATAATCGGTTTAGCTATGTCATCAGTTTAATCGGTGTTTAGCTATGTCATCTTGATAATCGGTGTGTTAGGCTACGTCATCAGTTATGTAATCGGTTGTTTAGACTAGTCATCAGTTATAATCGGTGTTTATAGCACGTCGTCAGTTATAATGCAGGGTTTTAGCTACGTCAATCAGTTATAATCGGGGTTTAGCTATGTCATCAAGTATAATCGGTTGTTTAGCTATGTCATCAGTTATAACTCGGCGTTAGCTATCTATCAGTTATAATCGGCGTTTAGCTAGGCATCAGTTATAATCGTGGCGTTTAGCTATGTCATCAAGTTTATATCGGTGTTTAGCTATGGGTTCATCATTATAACGGTTTCAGTCAGTAATCGTGTTTAGCTATGTCATCAGTGTTATAATCGGGTTGTTTAGCTTGTCATCGTTATAATCGGTTGTTTAGCTATGTCATGCAGTTTATAATCGGTGTTTTAGCATGTCATCAGTTATAATCGGTGTTTAGCTATGTCTCAGTTATAATCGGTGAGTTTGCTATGTCCTTTATCTTTAGGCTGTTCAAGTTAAATCGGTGTTTTAGCTATGTCATCAGTTTATAAATCGGTGTGTTGCTATGTTCATCAGTTTATTAGCGTCGTGTTTTAGTATTCATCAGTTCATAATCTGTGTTTAGACTTTGTCATCAGTTATAATCCGGTGTTTAGCTTTGTCACATTTAATTTCTGCACAAGGGCCTCACCACGGACTCTGCTTGCTTACACATCTCCCTCTGCCTTCTGTTTCTCTGCGAGTCTTCCTAAATGTTTGCATGTGTGCTGACGGGGGCAAAGGCGTCGATTTCAATCTCGTGCTTCGGAGTGACAGGTCTTTCCCTGTAAATTCTTTGTTTTCAATATGGATTGATTTCTAAGTAATCTACAGCTCAATTTATATTGAAAAAGGTTTGGATCATGAGAGATTGCTTGTATAGAAAGATGGTAAAGGTTCTATGTATATTAAGGTATGGAGTCTTATTAATATAATTGAATTCAGTACAGACTGCCTTCACCCTGGGGGGCATCGTACTATGGTTAAAGGGGAACACAACTGAACTGTGAGCACTATAGACTCCCATTCAGGGGCTTCATAGGGGAGCCCCATAAGAATTCAATATGTTCACAGTTCACCTTCTTAAAGGCACAGATCCTATTTACTGAAGATAACACTAATACTCCTTAAACCATGGTATATCTGTTTTATTCAATTAGATGAACTGGACTTGAAATGTAGTTCTTGAAGACGTTTCGCTAGTCATCCGACTGGCTTTCTCAATTCAGAATGACTTTACAAGAATCTGTGGCATATATGTACCCTGGAAAATCCCAATTAGCATATCACAGCCAGGTGTTAAGGGTGGGATTGATAGTGGCTAAGAGTGTTATAGGAACGCCCAGAGTAAGGTGTTAAAACAGCATTGTACAAGGCAGACAGTGGTGTCACCACACCTATTAGCTTGTTCTCACATAAATGGCCTCCTAACACCTCTCTTGAACCAGTCACGTTCCTTGCCATATGTTAACATTACAATCTTCAAAGGTATGTCCTTTATCCTTAAGATGCAGGTACACGCTTGAGTCCTGACCGAGGAATTGGCCTCTTCGTGCTGGGCCATACGTTGATGCAGTTGCTGTTTGGTCTCCCCCACATACAAATCAGAGCTTCTTCACTGCACTGCACTGCGTATAGATGTCACTCTTCACGCACTGCACAGCTATATAATGGCACTCTTCCACTGCACGTGTATATATGTCACTCTTCACTGCACGGTGTATATGATGTAAACTCTTCATCGTTGTTCTCATGCTGTGATATGATTCGCTTTTCTGTGTTTCGGTATTATTGGGTCGTTTCGGATTGTACAAGCAGACAGGGATACGGGTGTTAATTTTCGGAGACCCATGCTACAGTATGGGATGACATTGTTCTTCCTCCTGTCTGCTTTTCCCTTCACTGTTGGTTTTGTGTTCTTTTCTTTCCTTCTACTTCTTTTGACAAAGGCCCAGTCTGGGATCCACAGATTTAAGGGCTCCTGAGAGTTGTCATTTTTTAGCCTTCGCTCTGTGCTAGTGGGGATGTTTCAGTCTGAGTGTTTCTCAGCTCTGTGCTAGTGGGGATGTTCGCAGCTCTGTCTTAGTGGGGATGTTCTCAGCTCGTGTGCTATGTGGGGATGTTCTCAGCCTGGTTAGCTAGGGGATGTTTCCTCTGTGCTATGGTGCTAGCGCTGTGCGGAGATGTTCTCGCTCTGTGTTGTGGGTTGTCTCGGCTCGGTGCTAGTGGGGATGTTTACTCAGCTCTGTTAGTGGGGATGTTCCTACAGCTCTGTGTTAGTGGGAGCTCGGTGTGGGGAATGTTTTTTCTCATGCTCTGTGCTATTGGGAGTGTTTCTCACGCTCTGTGCTAGTGGGGATGTTTCACTCAGTTCTGTGCTTAGTGGGATGTTACTCAGCTCTGTCCTAGTGGGGAAAAAGTCTGCGTGGCAGTGGGATGTCTAGCTAGTGCTAGTGGGATGTTTCCTCAGCTCTGTGTTTGTCAGGGTTCTGATGACACCGCTTGTGATCTGAAAGGTGGTGGGATAATAAACACAAACAACTCTGCATTACAAGGCCTGTGTGTGTGACACCTTAACTCTGCGTTCCTTATAAACACCCTCTTAGCACTATCCAATCACGCCATTAACACCCGTCTGTGAATATGCTAATGGGATTTTCCAGGTAAATAATTACCACAGATTCTTGACAAGTCATTCTGAATTGAAAAGCCAGTCGGATGACTAGCGAAACGTCTTCAAGAACTACATTTCAAGTCCCAGTTGATCTATTGAATAACACAGATATACCTTGACCTGGATGGATGAATATTAATATACCGTGACTGGATGAGAAATACCAGATATAAGCCGTGACCTGGATGGAGGGAATAGTACAGAATTCTACCGTGACTGGATGGATGAATATTACATACAGATATACCGTTGACCTTGGATGGTGAATATTACAGATTTACCGTGACCTGGATGGATGAATTACAGCATATACCTGACCGGGATGGATCATATACAGAATTATACGTGGACCGGGATGGAATGATATTTACAGATTATTACCGTGACCTGGATGAATTGAAATTACAGATATCAACCGATGACTGGATAAAGAATATTACAGTATAACCGTGACCTGGATCGAAATGATTACAGATTATACCTTGGACCTGGATCAATGAATATTACAGATAGACCGTGACCTGGATGGATGAATTACAGATATAACGTGACCTGGCAGGATGAATATACCAGTCTATTACCGGACTGTGATGGAGACTATTACAGATATACCGTGACTGGATGGATGAATATTACAGATATACCGTGCCTGGATGGATGAATATTACAGATATTACCGTGACCTGGATGGATGAATACGTACAGATTATACCGTGACCTGGATGGATGAATATTACAGATATACCATGACTGGATGGATGAATATTACAGATATACCGTGACTGGATGTGACTGAATATACAGATAGACCGTGACCTGGATCAATGAATATAAAGATATACCATGACTGGATGGATGTATTACAGATTTATACCGTGACCTGGATGGATGAATATTCACAGAATACAGACCTGGAGGTGAATATTACAGATATACGTGACCTGGATGAAGAATATTACAGGATAGACCGTGAAGGATCAATGAATATACAGATATACCGTGACCTGGATGGATGAATATTACAGATATACCGTGACCTGGATGGATGAATATTACAGATATACCGTGACTGGATGGATGAATAGTTACAGATATACCATGACTGGGATGGATGGATATTACAGATATACCGTGACCTGATGGTAAATATTAACTATATACCGTGACCTGCTGGATGAATATTAGATATACCATGACCATGGATGGACTATTGACCGATGTACATGACTGGATGGATGAATATTAACAGATATACCGTGACCTGGATGGAGAATAATAACAGAATAACGTGACGGAGGATAATATTACAGATATACCGTGACTGGATGGATGAATATACAGATATACCGTGACCTGGATGGATGAATATTACAGATTATACCGTGACCGGGTGGATGAATATTACAGATTACCGTGACCTGGATGGATGGAATTACAGATAGACCGGACCTGGATGAATGATATTACGATATACCGATGACCTGGATGGTGAAATTACAGATATTGCAGTGACCTGGAGTATGAATATTACAGAATACCATGACCTGGATGGATGAATATTACAGATATACCGTGACCTGGATGAATGAATATTACAGATATACCATGACCGGATGGAGATATACAGATAGACCGTGAACTGGATGGATGAATATTACAGATTATACCGTGACCTGGAGGGATGAATATTACAGATTACAGTGACCTGGATATGAATGAATATACAGATAGAACGTGACCTGAATCAATGAACTTACAGATTACCATGACCTGGATGGATGAATATTACAGATATATACCGTGACCTGGATGGATGAATATTACAGATATACCAGTGACCTGGATGGATGAATATTACAGATATACAGTGGACCTGGATGAATGAATATTACAGATAGACCGGACTGGATCAAGAATATTACAGATATACCATGACCTGGATGGATGATATACAGATATACCGTGACCGGATGGATGAATATTACGATATGACCGTGACCTGGATGGATATATATTACAGATATACCATGACCTGGATGGATGAATATTACAGATATACCGTGACCTGGATGGATAAATATTACATATATTACCGTGACATGGATGGATGGATATTACAGATATACCATGACCTGGATGGATGAATATTACAGATATTACATGACCGGGATGGATGAATATACAGATATACCGTGACCTGGAGGAGAATATTACAGATATCCGTGACCTGGTGGTGAATATGTACAGATATACCAGACCTGGATGGATGAATATTACAGATTACCGTGACCTGGATGGATGAATATTACAGATATACCGTGACCTGGATGGATGAATATACAGATATGACCGTGACTGGTGTGAATGAATATTCAGATATAACATGACATGGATGGATGAAATTACAGATATGCAGTGACCTGGATGTTATGATATTACAGATATACCAGACCGGATGGATGAAATTACAGATTACGTGACCTGGATGAATGATATTACAGATTACCAGACCTGGATGGTGATATTACAGATATACCGTGACCTGGATGATGAATATTACAGATATTACCGTGACCTGGATGAATGAATATTACGAGATATACAGTGACCTGGATGAATGAAGATTACAGATAGACCGTGACCTGGGATGATGAATATTACATGATATCGCAGTGACCTGGATGTATGATATTAAAGATATTACCGACACTGGATGGATGATATTACAGATATACCGTGACCTGGATGAATGAATATACAGATATACCGTGACCTGGATGGATGAATGTACAGATTAACCATGACACTGGATGGATGAATATTACAGATATACCGTGACCTGGATGGCTGATTATTACAGATATACCGTGACTGAATGGATGAATTTACAGAGATACCGGACTGGATGAATGAATATTACAGATGACCGTGACCTGGATGGATGAATACAGATATACCGTGACCATGGATGGAGAATATTACAGATATACCGTGACCTGGATGGATGAATATTACAGATATACCGTGACCTGGATGAATGAATATTACAGATATACAGTGACCTGATAATGAATATTACAGATAGACCGTGACCTGGATCAATTATATTACAGATATACCGTGACCTGGATGGATGAATTTACAGATATACCGTGACCTGGATGATATATTACAGATTATACCATGACCTGGATGGATGAATATTACAGATATACCGTGACCTGGATTGGATGAATATACAGATATACCGTGACCTGGATGGATGAATATACAGATTACCGTGACCTGGATGATGAATATTACAGATATACCGTGACCTGGATGGATGAATATTACAGATATACCGTGACCTGGATGAGATGAATATTACAGATGACCGTGACCCGGATGGATGAATATTACAGATATACCGTGACCTGGATGGATGAATATTACAGATATACCGTGACCTGGATGAATGAATATTACAGATATACCGTGACCTGGATGGATGAATATTACAGATATATCGTGACCTGGATGAATGAATATTACAGATATACCGTGACCTGGATGGGTGAATATTACAGATATACCATGACCTGGATGGATGAGAACCTTCACAAGCTTAAACCATGGAAGTTTTGGTTCCATATATTCTATAAAATACAGATAACAAACCCAGTTAAACCCACACATTGATTAGTATATAAGTCTGCCCAGAGTGATTGGTGTATTTGCCCACAGTGGCTACTTACTGTGGCAGGATCCATTATCCGGGTGAGAGAGACACTAGAAAATGTGTCAACGGAAGGGGGAATTGTGGGTGGGTGAGGATAGCCTTTACCCCTCAATTTTGATACCCCATATGTATGCCCCACGTGGCCACCCAGCCGGGTACATCTCGTCTATTTACCCGCCATGGAAAGGGTTAAATACAATCTGTAATCAGTGCAGCTATGCTAAATATATTTATTAATTTCTCTCAGTGCCAATGGGATATTCTTGTCTTTATAACTGTCGCAGCAGATCAGAAAGAATCCAATCGCTGTATAACGCCCGTGTCAGCCTAGCGCTGTATACGCTGTCGCTGCGCTGATAACGCCGTGTCAGCCATTGCGCTTATAACGCCGTGTCAGCCTAGGCTGTTAACGCCGTGTCAGCCTAGCGCTGTATAACGCCCGTGTCAGCCTTGCGCTGTATAACGCCCGTGTCAGCCTAGCGCTGTATAACGCCCGTGTCAGCCTAGCGCTGTATAACGCCCGTGTCAGCCTTGCGCTGTATAACGCCCGTGTCAGCCTTGCGCTGTATAACGCCCGTGTCAGCCTAGCGCTGTATAACGCCCGTGTCAGCCTTGCGCGGGTATTTTCCTCCAGTGGTTGAAGGTAAGTTTGTAGAATTCCCAATCGAGAGAAGTTCGTGTCTGGTCTCCAGAAATGGGCTGGTTCACATTTCAATGGTTTTAAAAAAATGTATTTGTATTCGACAGATAAAAGGTGATATCACTTTAAAAGTATTAACAAGATTAGCAGTAACTTAATTTCTATAATATATACATAGAGAAAAAGCAATAATAAGTAAACGTATTTGTTCCGTATAACGGACTGGGTTTGTACTGCTAGGGAGCGGACACTTGTCACTTTGTTGGCAATGGACACACGGAATATGGTCTTATTTATGTATTTGATCAGATAAATTGTATCTACACAATTGTATAACGTGTCCTATTCACATGAACGTGGAACGGGAGAAAGGAAAGTAGCAGAAACCAACAGCACCATTATTTATTACAATAAATAGCTAAAAATATATATTACAGAGCTGGCCAGCTCAAAATGTACTAACACAGGAGTGGATCTAAAAATACAAAACATCCCTACCGGAAACCCAATATAAAGGGGTAGTGGTACCAATAGTATTAACAGTATTAGATAAACATATAGTCACTTTCAGTGCTAAAAGGTCCAGAGTCTATAATGTGTATGGCACCAAATCCAGCCTTGTAGCCTAAATCTGGAATCCAAGGAGTGGAAAGTAAACCAATAAAGTATCCAGTCTTGGATAGCCCGGCAATAGAAACTAGAAAGGGAAAGTTTAAGTATAAACTCTGGATTTGGCTTGAAAGCCGCATCATTTTGGAAGGGAAGTTGTGTGTTGTGCTGCAGATTTTAAAACTCAATAATGTCAATGAAGTGGACATTGTTGTTTTTTTTACTTACCTTAAAATGTCACATGCATTAAAGGTAGGTCAGTTGGTGTGTGTATTCATATCAGGTTGGGGGATAAAAACTTAACTAGGATGTCAACAGTGTTTTTTGACTATAGTTACCCTTTAAATATGGGCTGCCATGGAAATGGAAGGGTGGGGTCAGTTGGTTGTACCAGGATCAGGGTGGAAGTAAAAAAACAAACTTGATTATTTGATCAAATTTGTATTTTGATTTTGGTTACCTTTAAGTTATGCTGCCACAGTATGGCATAAGTAATCCAGTAGGTGTGGTACGGGTCTGGTTGAGGGGGTATGTTTTTTTTTTTTTGTTTACAACCATAAAACTCTTTTATTGAGGATAAATCTAAATTAGTTTTTTTGACTATAGTTACCCTTTAAATATGGCTTCCATGGGAACGGAAAGGTAGGTCAGTAGGTGGGTGTACCTGGGTCTGTGTGGGGGGTTGGGGGTATCACCATTTGTATTTATGACCATGAAAAAAACGTTTGAAATATCCACATTTGAGGATTGTTACCTATATGTCCGGATTGTTGAAAAAAATGTCCGGAAATTCGCCGATAACGCTTCCGCGGATTCCTTAGCTAGAAGATGGCACACTTCTCCTATATGCCCCGCACGTCTGTACCGAATTTCATGTCTCTAGCTCAAAAACTGTGGGAGGAGATACAGTCCAAAAAAGCGGAAGAATAAAACGGAAGAAGAAATAGAAAGAACAGGAATCTGGATTTTTCAAGCCAAATTAATAACAATGTAGCAATGTGCAATACACCGTACATCACCATTCCGCCACTACATGCAGTCGGGAGCTGTCAGCAGGAGCTCCTCCAATCCCCCTGGGCAGCGTGTATCGATCTGACCGTGACCGTAGGCTCTTGGGATCCTTGCAGAGGGTGAGTAACTAGCTCCGTAGTGCCGATAATGAAACTCCCTATAATAGGCAGGACACATACCCAGTAGTATAAGACGGGCCGGGTTCCAGCGTCACCACTTCTGGATTTATTATAATAAACTATTAGGACTATTCTACACACTTTGTCTCCTGATCTTGCAACAGCTCAAGCAAGTATTTCTTATTAGTGCACCTATTTAAAGGGAAAGTTGGGGAGTTGGAAATGGACTTAAGTGTACTTAAAGGGAAATGTTGGAGTGTAGTTTATCATACCATGGAGAACAACACAAACCGATGCAGGTGTGCTCTAAATATAGCTTTCTACTTCCAAAGGGAAGAAGGTATCTGTAATCACAATTCGATGACGTCGCACTACTAAAAGTGAGTAATATCCATTTCTACTAGCAAAAACAAACATGGAGATACGTTCCTCGAGTCCTCTTCACATTCATTCACCCCTTCCTCGGTCCCGCTTCACATTCCCCCCCTTCCTCGGGTCCTCTTCACATTCACCCCTTCCTCGGGTCCTCTCTCTCACCTTCACCCCTTCCTCGTGGTCCTCTTCCCATTCCTTCACCCCTTCCTCGGGTCCTCTTCACATTCACTCTACCCCCTTCCTCGGGTCCTCCTCACATTCCCCCTTCCTCGGGTCCTCCTCACATTCAACCCCTTCCTCGGGTCCTCCTCACATTCACCCCTCCTCGGCGTTCCCTCCTCAAATCACCCCTTCCTCGGTTCCTCCTCACATTCACCCCTTCCGGTCCTCCCTCCCACTCACCCCTTCCTCGGGTCCTCCTCACATTCCCCTTCTCGGTCCTCCTCACATTCCCCCTTCTCGGGTCCTCCTCACATTCACCCCTTCCTCGGTGTCTCCTCACATTCACCCCCTTCCTCGGGTCCTCCTCTCATTTCACCCCTTCCTCGGGTCCTCCTCACATTCCACCCCTTCCTCGGTCCTCCTCCACATTCACCCTTCCCGGGTCTCCTCACATTCCCCCTTCCTCGGTCCTCCCTCACATTCCCCCCTTCCTCGGTCCTCCTCCATTCACCCCCTTCCTCGGGTCCTCCTCACATTCCCCCTTCTCGGGTCGCTCCTCACATTCACCCCTTCCTCGGGTCCTCCTCACATTCACCCCTTCCTCGGGTCCTCCTCACATTCACCCCTTCCTCGGGTCCTCTCCCATTCACCCCTTCCTCGGGTCCTCCTCACATTCACCCCTTCCTCGGGTCCTCCTCACATTCACCCCTTCCTCGGGTCCTCCTCACATTCACCCCTTCCTCGGGTCCTCCTCACATTCACCCCTTCCTCGGGTCCTTCCTCACATTCACCCCCCCTTCCTCGGGTCCTCCTCACATCCACCCCTTCCTCGGCGCCTCACATTCACCCCTCTCCTCGGGTGCTCCTCACATTCACCCACCCTTCCTCGGGTCCTCCTCACATTCACCACCCCTTCCTCCGGGTCCTCCTCACATTCACCCCTCCCTCGGGTCCTCCTCAAATTCACCCTTCCTCGGGTCCTCCTCACATTCACCCCTTCCCCTCGGTCCTTCCTCACATTCACCCCTTCCTCGGTTCCTCCTCACATTCCCCCTTCCTCGGGTCCTCCTCACATTCACCCCTTCTCGGGTGCTCCTACATTCACCCTTCCTCGGGTGCCTTCCCGTCATCATTCACACCCCTTCCTCGGGTGCTCCTCACATTCACCCTTCCTCGGTGCTCCTCCATTCAACCCTCTCCTCGGGTGCTCCTCACTTCACCCCTTCCTCGGGTGCTCCTCACATGTCCTCTCCCACCCCTTCCTCGGGTCCTCCTCACATTCACCCCCTTCCTCGTGTCCTCCTCACATTCACCCCTTCCTCGGGTCCCGTCTCTTCACATTCACCCCTTCTCGGGTCCCTCTTCACATTCACCCCTTCTCGGGTCCTCCTCACATTCACCCCTTCCTCGGGTGCCTCTTCACATTCACCATGGTTACATTTTGGGAAATTAACGAATGACACTTTTTTTTTTAGTATTTTTATTGCAAAGTAGCAAACGCTGAAGATATATCTACCTGGACCATAAGTACACCAGGAAGGGCTGATCTGTTACATCCCCAGAATCTACCAGCCCTGGGGTACCATATATCTGTAATATTCATTCATCCAGGTCACGGTATATCTGTAATATTCATCCAGGTCACGGTATATCTGTAATATTCATTCATCCAGGTCACGGTATATCTGTAATATTCATCCATCCAGGTCATGGTATATCTGTAATATTCATCCATCCAGGTCATGGTATATCTGTAATATTCATCCATCCAGGTCATGGTATATCTGTAATATTCATCCAGGTCACGGTATATCTGTTGTATTTAATTACGGACTCTGGTTGGTCCCTGTGACCCACCCTAATGGTTTATTCCAGGCCGAGCCAGTGTTCAGACCTGAGCTCTATCTATCCTGATAACCCTGGTTCTCCCCCATTACCAGCAATTAATGGATTTCTAAGGGATTTGAAGGACCAAAACCTGTAAAAAGGCATCTTCCCATTGGCCAATCCATAAATAGTCCAGGGCTGTAAGAGGGGGCGGGCCAATACTGACACTATGAGCCAGGCTATGACAGAATGGAATGGGGGGATTAATTGACCTAATCTCAGGGTTGGAGGAAGGTAAGTATAGATTTTAGTGGTGGGGGTGGATATTCCATTTAATTTAACATCTGGTAAGGTAACCATGGTCTGTCCAAATGGATAGAGGAAATAACAAATTATAAAGCCAGAACCATTATGAACAGTAAGGCAGAAATCCAGTACTGGCTGCCGGGTTGACATTGTGCCAGGGACGTGACTTTAACCATCTCTATCAGGTCACTATTGTCTATTAACCAGTGGAATTCTGATGTCACGTACCTTGTAAAAAGTAAACCTTATAAAGAATAAGGGGGTGATCCAGGGTGTTGGATTATTATCTGATCTTTTCTAAAGTTTACATTTTTGGTTATGTTGTCCTTTAATTCACAGGCACTAAACACTGAAACAAAGATATTTCCAGAAAATTGCAGAGGAATGACAAGGAGCAGAATGAATGGAGTAAAATTCCCAGGAAGGAATTGTCGCAAGTGATTTCTATGTGTGATTGACACTTCGTAATGATACCATTCAGTTTATTGTGACAAGACGGAATGACGTGTAATAAGGAAATTACAGTGTCCGGAAACGGCTCCTTGGATCTGTCAACCACAGTTTCCTACAAAGACTTATGACAAGGAGCTGCCTTAAAGTGGCAGATAAGGGATTATCTCATGTGTTGTTTTTATGAATATTATTGACAGATGGCGGAGAGAAAGCATGGCAAGATGTAAAATCCATTATGAAAGTAGATAGAAAGGGATAAACTATAAATACAGGCAGAGTTGGACGGTCAATTAAAGGGAGCTATGACTTTTATTACATAGAGCACACTCCTGTCTTTAAAATCATGCTTCTAGCTGCAGTGTATCCAAAGTTACAGCAGTGTAAAGGGTGATGCTTCCTGCTAGTAGTGTGACATCACCAGCACCACTGCTCTGCCCCCAAGTTTAAAGGATAAGTACACCCTAAAATCAAATGAATTGTATTTGGAAGCTGCAGCTTTAAGTAATCCTGTGCACACGTGACAACATTACTCCGTGCCGTGTTCACAGGTATGTGCTGATGTCACAGCACATGTGCAGTGACATCACACGCACGGGCTGCGCTTTCTTGGACCATCAAAGGAGAGGCAGGAAAATCTCAGGGGGAAAAGGAAAAGATTAATTAAAGCTGCAGCTTCCAAATACAATTCATTTGATTTTAGAGTGTACTTTTCCTTTAAGGTTGGAACATGCATACACAAACCAATTCCCGGCAATAATGGCCGTTCATTGGACATGTGCCATGGCCACATCTGTACCTACCGGTACATTAAAGGTAACAATACTTTATTTCCTTGTACATACACAATTAGATTTAACAGGAGTATCAATTGAAGAAATTTGTTAATAAACAAAAGGCCTTGATATAAATTTATATAAATATTCAGTTAGGCTGGGGCCACACTGCAACCCACAGGAATCGTGCACAAAATCGCAAGCGTTATCGCACACGATTGTGTGCACTTTTCTTGTGCGTTTTGCGTTGCGTTTTCGCCATTTGCGTTATGGAAACACGCAGGCTAACGCACCAAAAATGGTGAACGCATGCGTTACCAAAACGCGAACAGAGCCGCAATCGCATGCGCATCTAAAATCGTGGGAATTTTCGCGTTCCCACGATTTCCATTTTAGCGAAAATCGCGGGTGCAACGCGAAGCGTGAACGCGTGCGCAAACGCTAGAAAAACGCGCTAGTGTGGCCTAGCCCTTAAAAACCCAATGAAAATAGTTGTGTTCGGTTTGTTTTTTGATGCCTGAATCTTCCTGTGTATAACAGTGCCATCTAATGTACAAAATGGGTATTACTCCTACTACTTTAAATTGGGGAGAAATTAATTCTGCAGGTTTTTTACATTGCAAATGTTGATGATTTTTTTGCTGGTGAACATTTCAGAGATGCACGCATTTCTTATATTTTTTTATTACCAATAAATTTATATTTAAATATATCTTACTGTGGTCTCCATACAAGTGCCCTCTATTAAAAAACACACACTCCTACCTTTAAAATGACTCACACTGTGAGCTGTGACTGCTCAGCCCATTGCTCTGGCCTACCATTGGCAGAATCATCAACAGCTGCACCATAATCCCTGCACTTAGTTTTAAAGCCACATACCTGAAAGGGAAAATGTTTCTCCCTTAGACCGGCACTAACTACCATATGTTTAAATTACAATGTCTATAAAGTATGGAGGGATAACCCCCACAAAGCTTTACATACATGATTCCTAATATAAAACGAAAACACAAAGTCATACATAACAGTTACATAGTAACATAGTATTGGAGGTTGTATAAAGAATACGTCCATCTAGTCCAACCTTTATACCCTACCCATAATGTCGTAAACAGTTACATAGTAACATAGTATTGGAGGTTGTATAAAGACATACGTCCATCTAGTCCAACCTTTATACCCTAACCCAAATGTCTGTATAACAGTTACATAGTATTGGAGGTTGTATAAAGACATACGTCCATCTAGTCCAACCTTTATACCCTACCCATAATGTCTGTATAACAGTTACATAGTAACATAGTATTGGAGGTTGTATAAAGACATACGTCCATCTAGTCCAACCTTTATACCCTACCCATAATGTCTGTATAACAGTTACATAGTAACATAGTATTGGAGGTTGTATAAAGACATATGTCCATCTAGTCCAACCTTATACCCTACCCATAATGTCTGTGTAAAAGTTACATAGTAACATAGTATTGAGGTTGTATATAGACATACGTCCATCTAGTCCAACCTTTATACCCTACCCATAATGTCTGTATAACAGTTACATAGTAACATAGGATTGGAGGTTGTATAAAGACATACGTCATCTAGTCCAACCTTTATACCCTACCCATAATGTCTGTAAAACAGTTACATAATAACATAGTATGGAGGTTGTATAAAGACAACGTCCATCTAGTCCAACCTTTATACCCTACCCATAATGTCTGTATAACAGTTACATAGTATTGGAGGTTGTATAAAGACATACGTCCATCTAGTCAACCTTTATACCCCACCCATAATGTCTGTATAACAGTTACATAGTAACATGTATTGGAGGTTGTATAAAGACATACGTCCATCTAGTCCAACTTTATACCCTACCCATAATGTCTGATAACCGTTACATAGTAACATAGTATTGGGGTTGTATAAAGACATAGTCCATCTAGTCCAACCTATATACCCTACCATAATGTCTGTATAACAGTTACATAGTAACATGGTATTGGAGGTTGTAAAGACATACGTCCATTGTCCAACCTTTATAACCCTACCCATAATGTCGGTATAACAGTTACATAGTAACATAGTATTGGAGGTGTATAAAGACATACGTCCATCTAGTCCAACCTTTATACCCCACCCATAAGTCTGTATAACAGTTACATAGTAACATAGTATTGGAGGGTTGTATAAAGACCATACGTCCATCTAGTCCAACCTTTATACCCTACCCATAATGTCTGTATAACAGTTACATAGTAACATAGTATTGGAGGTTGTATAAAGACATACGTCCATCTAGTCAACCTATTATCTACCCTAATGTCTGTATAAAGTTACATAGTAAACATAGTATTGGTGGTTGTATAAAGACAACGTCCATCTAGTCCAACCTTTATACCCCACCCATAATGTCTGTATAACAGTTACATAGTAACATAGATGGAGGTTGTATAAAGACATACGTCCATCTAGTCCACACCTTTATACCCTACCCATAATGTTGCTTATAACAGTCATAGTAACATAGTATTGGAGGTGTATAAAGACATACGTCCACTAGTCCAACCTTTATACCCTACCCATAATGTCGTTATAACAGTTACTAGTAACATAGTGGTGGTTGTATAAAGACATACGTCCATCTAGTCCAACCTTATACCCTACCCATGATGTCTGTATAACATACATAGTAACAGTATTGGAGTTGTATAAAGACATACGTCCATCTAGTCCAACCTTTATACCCTACCCATAATGTCTGATAACGTTACATAGTAACATAGTTTGGAGGTTGTATAAAGACATACGTCCATCTAGTCCAACCTTTATACTCTACCCATAATGTCTGTATAACAGTTACATAGTAACATAGTATGGAGGTTGTATAAGACCACTCCATCCAGTCCAACCTTTATACCCTACCATGATGTCTGTATAACAGGTATCATAGTAACATATATTGGAGGTGTATAAGACATACGTCCATCTAGTCCACACCTTATCACCCTACCATAATGTCTGTATAACAGTTACATAGTAACATAGTATTGGAGGTTGTATAAAGACATACGTCCATCTAGTCCAACCTTATATACCGTACCCATAATGTCGTGTATAACAGTTACATAGTAACATAGTATTGGAGTGGTTAAAGACATACGTCCATAGTCCAACCTTTATACCCTACCCATAATGTCTGTATAACAGTTTACATAGTAAACATAGTATTGGTGGTGTATAAAGACATACGTCCATCTAGTCCAACCTTTATACCCCCACCCATAATGTCTGATAACAGTTACATAGTAACATAGTATTGGAGGTTGCTATAAAGACATACGTCCATCAGTCCAACCTTTATACCCTACCCATAATGTCTGTATAACAGTTACATAGTAACATAGTATTGGAGGTTGTATAAAGACATACGTCCTCTAGTCCAACCTTTATACCCTAACCATAATGTCTGTATAACAGTTACATAGTAACATGTATGGTGGTGTATTAAAAGACATACGTCCATCTAGCCAACTTTATACCCTACCCATGATGTCTGATAACAGTTACATAGTAACATAGTATTGGAGGGAAAAGACATAACGTCCATCTAGTCCAACCTTATACCCTACCCTAATGTCTGTAAACAGTTACATAGTAACATAGTATTGGGTGGTTAAAGACATAGTTCCATCTATGTCCAACCTTTATATCCTACCCATAATGTCTGTATACAGGTACATAGTAAATAGTATTGGAGGTTGTATAAAGACATACATCCATCCAGTCCAACCTTTATACCCTACCCATATGTCTGTATAACAGTTACATAAAACATAGTATTGGAGGGGTATAAAGACATACGTCCATCTAGTCCAACCTTTATACCCACCCATAATGTCGTATAACAGTTACATAGTAACATAGTATTGAGTTGTATAAGAGCATACGTCCATCTAGTCCAACCTTTAACCCTACCCATAATGTCTGTATAACAAGTTACATAGTAACCTAGTATTGGAGGTTGTATAAAGACATACGTCCATTAGTCCAACCTTTATACCCTACCCTAATGTCTGTATAAGTTACATCGTAACATGTAGAGGAGGTTGTATAAAGCATACGTCCATCTAGTCCAACCTTTATACCCTACCATAATGTCTGTAAACAGTTACATAGTAACATAGTATTGGAGGTTGTATAAAGACATACGTCCATTACGTCCAACCTTTATACCCTACCCATAATGTCTGTTAACAGTTCTAGTAACAAGTATTGGAGGTTTTATAAAGACATACGTCCATTTAGTCCAACCTTCATATACCCTACCCATAATGTCTTGTATAACCAGTTACATAGTAACATAGTATTGGAGGTGATAAAGACATACGTCCATCTAGTCCAACCTTATACCCTACCCAAATGTCTGTAACGTACAAGTAACATAGTAATGGAGGTTGTATAAAGACATACGTCCATCTAGTCCAACCGTATACCCTACCACTAATGTCTGTATAACAGTTACATAGTATTGAGGTTGTATTAGACATACGTCCATCCAGTCCAACCTTTATACCCTACCCAAATGTCTGTATAACAGTTACAGTAACATAGTATTGGAGGTTGTATAAGACATACGTCCATCTAACCCAACCTTTATACCTACCATAATGTTCTGTATAAACAGTTACATGTAACAAGTATTGGAGGTGTATAAAGACATACTCCATCTAGTCCAACCTTTACCCTCCCCATAATGTCTGTCTAACAGTTACATAGTACATAGTATTGGAGGTTGTATAAAGACATACGTCCATCTACTCCAACCTTTATACCCTACCCATAATGTCGTTATAACAGTTACTAGTAACATAGTATTGTAGGTTGTAAAAGACATACGTCCATCTAGTCCAACCTTTATACCCTACCCATTATGTCTGTATAACAGTACTAGTAAAATAGTATGTGTAGGTTGTATAAAGACATACGTCCTCTACTCCAACCTTTATACCCTACCCATAATGTCTGTATAACAGTACATAGTAACATAGTATTGGAGTTGTATAAAGACATAGTTCCATCTAGTCCAACCTTTATACCCTACCCATAATGTCTGTATACAGCTTAAATAGAACTAGTATTGGAGGTTGTATAAAGGCATACGTCCATCTAGTCCAACCTTTATACCCTACCCATATGTCTGTATAAACAGTTACATAGGAACATAGTATTGTAGGTTTGTATAAAGACATACGTCCATCTAGTCCAACCTTTATACCTATCCATAATGTCGTATAACAGTTACATAGTAACATAGTATTGGAGGTTGTATAAAGACAAGTCCATCTAGTCCAACCTTTATACCCTACCCTAATGTCTGTATAACAGTTACATAGTAACATAGTATTGGAGGTTGTATAAAGACATACGTCCATCTAGTCCAACCTTTACTATATACCCATAATGTCGTATAACAGTTACATAGAACATAGTATTGTAGGTTGTATAAAGACATACGTCCATCTAGTCCAACTGTATACCCTATCCATAATGTCTGTATAACAGTTACATAGTAAACATAGTATTGGAGGTGTATAAAGACATACGTCCATCTACTCCAACCTTTATACCCTACCCATATGTCTGATAACAGTTACATAGTAACATAGTATTGGAGGTTGTATAAAGACATACGTCCATCTAGTCCAACCTTTATACCCTACCCATAAGTCTGTATAACAGTTACATCTTAGCATATAACTAGTATTGTAGGTTGTATAAAGACATACGTCCACTATCATACTAGTCCCATCCACCAATCTCTTTTATTACCATGTTTATTTCAAACCCATATGGGGCTTTCCCACCGATATTCTTCAGTTACACATACGTAACATTAGGATGGAGTGTTTGGTAAAAACATACGTCCATCTAGTCCAACCTTTATACCCTACCCATAATGTCGTATAAAAACGTTAATAGTAACATAGATTGGAGGTTGTATAAAAGACATAGACCATCTAGTCCAACCTTTATACCCTCCATAATGTCTGTATAACGTAACATTCATCATGTAACATAGTATTGGAGGTTGATAAAGACATACGTCCATCTAGTCCAACTTATACCCATCAATAATTGCATGTATAACAGTTAACATGTATACCATAGTATGGAGGTTGTATAAAGCATACGTCCCTCTAGTCCAATCCTATCCCTACCACTAGCTGTGCTATAACATTTACATAGTAACATAGTATCGGAGGTTGCTCTATAAGACTATTGTTGACTCTCACTAGTCCAACCTTTATACCCTACACCATAATGTCTGGATAACAGTTACATAGTAACATAGTATCTGAGGTTGTATAAAGACATACGTCCTCTAGTCCAACCTTTAACCCTACCATCAATGTCTGTATAACGAGTTACATAGTAACATAGTATTGGGTTGTATAAAGACATCGTCCCTCTAGTCCAACCTTATACCCTACCCATATGTCTGTATAACAGTTACATAGTAACATAGTATTGGAGGTTGTATAAGACAAGTCCATCTAGTCCAACCTTTATACCCTACCCATAATGTCTGTATAACAGTTACATAGAACATAGTATGGAGGTTGTATAAGACATACGTCCATCTAGTCCAACCTTTATCCCTACCCATAATCTGTATAACAGTTACATAGTAACTATGTTTGAGGTTGTATAAAGACATACGTCCATCTAGTCACCTTTATACCCTACCATAATGGGTAACAAAGTTACATGTAACATAGTATTGGAGGTTGTATATAAGACATACGTCCATCTAGTCCAACCTTTATACCCTAACCCATAAGTCTGTATAACAGTTACATAGTAACATTATTGATGGTTGTATAAAGACATAAGTCCATCTAGTCCAACCTTTATACCCTACCATAATTCTGTATACAGTTACATAGTAACATATTATGGAGGTTGTATAAAGACATACGGCCATCTAGTCCAAACCTTATACCCTACCAATGTCTGTATAACCGTTACATAGTAAATAGTATTGGAGGTTGATAAAGACATATCATCTAGTCCAACCTTTATACCCTACCCATAATGTCTGATAACAGTTACATAGTAACATAGTATTGGAGGTTGATAAAGAATACCATCTAGTCAACTTTTCCTAATGTCTGTAAACGCACTTCCCTATATGTCTTTGTGGGGAGTTATAAAGAAACCGTCCATCTAGCAACCTTTGCACACTGCTCTTTACATAGGGCAAGTCCAGCCCAAAAATAAACGTGCTTATTAAACCCCCCCCCCCCCAAAAAAACAAAAAACCAAAACTCACTTCACAAGGTTTGAGTAATTCAAAGCCCCGCCAATCTACTTTCCTGAACACAGGCCCTCGCGTCTACGGCGCCGCCCCCTGCTCCTGTTTTAAACTTGTTGCGCGACAAAACAGGAGCAGGGACTTCTGCGCTGACAGACACTTCCTTCTGGTCGCGGCTGTGCAATTGGGCGTGATGTCACGTCTTAACTGACCCGCAACCGGAAGTGGAGAGGCTGTCAGCAGCCGCAGAGTAGAGTGGCAAGGGACTGGTTCTGGGGATCTTTGAAATATATTCACCCTGCGAAGTGAGGTGTGTGTGTGGCGTGGGTAAATATTTAAGGCTAGGTATTTTTAGGCGTGACATCCTTTAACTTACGAACAGTTGATCCAGAGGACAGCAATATAAAATACAGCTAAAACAGGGGGAGAAAATCTTCCTGACTCAAATGGCAATGTTTTTTTGCTGGGGGGGGTTGGTGGGTTATGACAGATTATCATTTGTATGTGCATTGGCCCACAACATGAAGACTCTGTGAATAAGACATCCCAGGCCATCTTGTTTGATATGGGAGATCTATGATATCCACGCTAGAGTTGTTGACATATAACCATACGCTTTTATTTAAAAATTTCTTGCGCCGTGTGACTGCTGGTCTTCATCCTTTGTACACCGCTTGAGGATTATTACCATTTGTCCAATATTTGGTGCGTGTTGTAGTGGTCCGAATAGACTAACACATCTATCCTTCTAATATCACGTTATCTGAATGTGTTTGTTATCATAGTGATTGCGATGCGAAGCGTAGTTAACAGCCTCTCTAATATTATGATTGGTCTCCATGTGGTTATATGCACACCTTATCTGTACATGATTGACCATACTCACATTTGTCAATGGGCTATACGCTAATGGACATTATGTATATAACCTCTATAACAGCTCCTAATGAAGGTGAATGGGTGGTAATGTACATAATATAACCTTATAACAGCTCCTAAGTGTAATGTGAATGCGGTGTGAATGTACAATAATAACCTTCTCCCCCCCCCTTTTGAAACAGTCTCCTAACCACTGAATGTGAATGGGGGGGTAATGTACAATAACCCTGTCTCTCTATTGTTTTTTACTTCCTTATAACAGCTAAATGAATGTGAATGGGGTGTATGACATACCATAAACCTTATAACAAGCTCCTAATGAATGTGAAGTGTGGGGGTGTAATGTACACCCAATAATAACCTTATAACAGCTCCTAATGAATGTGAATGGGGGATGTAATGTACAACAAAACCTTCCCCTATAACAGCTCCTAATGAATGTGAATGGGGGGTGTAATGTACTTTTTCCCATCACCCTATGTAAGCCCAATTTATTAAGAACAATACTATTAACAGCTCCTAATGAATGTGAATGGGGGATGTAATGTACAATAATAACCTTATAACAGCTCCTAATGGGGGGGCAAATTTTTGTGAATGGGGGTGTAATGTACATAATAACCTTATAACAGCTCCTAATGAATGTGAAGAGGGGTGAATGTACAATAACCTTATAACAGCTCCTAATGAATGTGAATGGGGTAATGTACAATAATAACCTTAAACAGCTCCTAAGAATGTGAGGGGGAGTGTAATGTAAATAACCTATAACAGCTCCTAATGAATGTGAATGGGGGTGTAATGTACAATAATAACCTTATAAACAGCTCCTAATGAAGTGAATGGGGGAGTGTAATGTACAATAATAACCTTATAACAGCTCCTCATGAATGTGAAGGGTGGGTGGAATGTACAATAATAACCTTATAACAGCTCCTAATGAATGTGAATGGGGGGGAATGTACAATAATAACCTTATTAACAGCTCCTAATGAATGTGAATGGGGGTGTAATGTACAATAATAACCTTATAACAGCTCCTAATGAATGTGAATGGGGGTGTATGTACAATAATAACCTTATAACAGCTCCTAATGAATGTGAATGGGGGTGTAATGTACAATATAACCTTATAACAGCTCCTAATGAATGTGAATGGGGGTGTAATGTACAATAATAACTTATAACAGTCCTAATGAATGTGAATGGGGGAGTGTAATGTACAATAATAACCTTATAACCGTCCTAATGAATGTGAATGGTGGTGTAATGTACAATAAAACCTTATAAAGTCTCCTAATGAATGTGAATGGGGGTGTAATGTACAATAATAACCTTATAACAGCTCCTAATGAATGTGAATGGGGGGTGTAATGTACAATAATAACCTTATAACAGCTCCTAATGAATGTGAATGGGGGGTGTAATGTACAATAATAACCTTATAACAGCTCCTAATGAATGTGAATGGGTGTGTAATGTACAATAATAACCTTATAACAGCTCCTAATGAATGTGAATGGGGGGTGTAATGTACATAATAACCTTATAACAGCTCCTAATGAATGTGAATGGGGGGGTGTAATGTACAATAATAACCTTATAACAGCTCCTAATGATGTGAATGGGGGGTTGTAATGACAATAATAACCTTATAACGCTCCTATGAATGTGAATGGGGGAGTGTAATGTACAATAATAACCTTAACAGCTCCTAATGAATTGAATGGGGGGGTGTAATGTACAATATAACCTTATAACAGCTCCTAATGAATGTGAATGGGGTGTAATGTACAATAATAACCTTATAACAGCTCCTAATGAATGTGAATGGGGGGGGTAATGTACAATAATAACCTTATAACAGCTCCTAATGATGTGATGGGGGGGTGTAATGTAAATAATAACCTTATAACAGCTCCTAATGAATGTGAATGGGGTGTAAGTTACATAATAACCTTATAACAGCTCCTATAATGAATGTGGAATGGGGGTGTAATGTACAATAATAACCTTATAACAGCTCCTAATGAATGTGAGGGGGGTGTAATGTACAATAATAACCTTATAACGCTCCTAATGAATTGAATGGGGGATGTAATGTACAATAATAACCTTATAACAGCTCCTAATGAATGTGAATGGGGATGTAATGTACAATAATACCTTATACAGCTCCTAATGAATGTGAATGGGGGGTGTAATGTACAATATAACCTTATAACAGCTCCTAATGAATGTGATGGGGGTGTAATGTACAATATAAACCTATAACAGCTCCTAATGAATGTGAATGGGGGAGTGTAATGTACAATAATAACCTTATAACAGCTCCTAATGAATGTGAATGGGGGTGTAATGTACATAATACCTTATAACAGTCCTAATGAATGTGAATGGGGGGTGTAATGTACAATAATAACCTTATAACAGACTCCTAATGAATGTGAATGGGGGTGTAATGTACAATAATAACCTTATAACAGCTCCTAATGAATGTGATGGGGGTGTATGTACAATAAACACTATAACAGCTCCTATGATGTGAATGGGGGATGGTAATGTACAATAATAACCTTATAACAGCTCCTAAGAATGTGAAATGGGGGGGTGTAATGTACAATATATAACCTTATAACAGCTCCTAATGAATGTGAATGGGGGATGTAATGTACAAAATAACCTTATAACAGCTCCTAATGATGTGAAGGGGGGTGTAATGTACAATAATAACCTTTAACAGCTCCTAATGAATGTGAATGGGGGTGTAATGTACAATAAACCTTATAACAGCTCCTAATGAATGTGAATGGGGGGTGTATGTACAATAAATAAACCTTATAACAGCTCCTAATGAAGTGAATGGGGGGTGTAAGTACAATAATAACCTTATAACAGCTCTAATGAATGTGAATGGGGGGTTTAATGTACAATAATAACCTTATAACAGCTCCTAATGAGGATGAATGGGGGGGTGTAATGTACAATAATAACCTTATAACAGCTCCTAATGAATGTGAATGGGGGGGGTAATGTACAATAATAACCTTATAACAGTCCAATTGAATGGGGGTGTAATGTACAATATAACCTATAACAGCTCCAATGAATGTGAATGGGGGGTGTAAAGAATAATAACCTTATAACAGCTCCTAATGAATGTGAATGGGGGGTGTAATGTACAAAATAAACCTTAAACAGCTCCAATGAATGTGAATGGGGGGTGTAATGTCAATAATAACCTTATAAAGCTCCTATGAATGTGAATGGGGGTGTAATGTACAATAATAACCTTATAACAGCTCCTATGTGTGAATGGGGATGTAATGTCAATAATAACCTTATAACAGCTCCTAATGAATGTGAATGGGGGTGTAATGTACAATAATAACCTTATAACAGCTCCTAATGAATGTGAATGGGGGTGTAATGTACAATAATAACCTTATACAGCTCCTAATGAATTGAATGGGGGTGTAAGTACAATAATAACCTTAAACAGCCTCTAATGAATGTGATGGGGGTGTAAGTTACATAATAACCTTATAACAGCCTAATGAAGTGAATGGGGATGTAATGTACAATAATAACTTATAACAGCTCCTAATGAATGTGAATGGGGGGTGTAATGTACAATAATAACCTTATAACAGCTCCTAATGAATGTGAATGGGGTGTAATGTACATAATATACCTTATAACAGCTCCTAATGAATGTGAATGGGGGTGTAATGTACAATAATAACCTTATAACAGCTCCTAATGAATGGGGAATGGGGGTGTAATGTACAATAATATATCCTATAACAGCTCCTAATGAAGGAATGGGGGTGATGTACAATATAACCTTATAACAGCTCCTAAGAATGTGAATGGGGGATGTAATGTACAATAATAACCTTATAACATCTCCTAAGAATGTGAATGGGGTGATAATGTACAATAATAACCTATAACAGCTCCTAGAATGTAATGGGGGTGTAATGTACAATAATAACCTTATAACAGCTCCTAAGAATGTGAATGGGGGTGTAATGTACAATAATAACCTTTAAACAGCTCCTAATGAATGTGAATGGGGGGGTGTAATGTACAATATAACCTTATAACAGCTCCTAATAATGAATGTGAATGGGGGGTGTGTAATGTACAATAATAACCTTATAACAGCCCTAAGAATGTGAATGGGGGGGTGTACTTGTATAGGGTGTAATGTACAATAAAACCTTATAACATCTCCGGTTTTTTTCTCCCTAATGAAGTGAGAATGGTGGGGGATGTAATGTACAATAATAACCTTATAACAGCTATATGAATGTGAATGGGGTGTTGTAATGTCAATAATAACCTTTACAGCTCCTAATGAATGTGAATGGGGGGTGTAATGTACATAATAACCTTTATAACAGGTCCTATGATGTGAATGGGGATGTAATGTACAATAATAACCTTATAAAGCTCCTAATTGAATTTGTTGTGAAGGGGGACGAATGTACAATAAAAACCTTAAACAGCTCCTATGATATGTGAATGGGGGGTTGTTAATGTTATAACGTCCTACCCTGATGTAATGATTAGCTACAATAATAAGCTCCTAATGTTGAAGGGGGTGTAATGTTTGCCCAAGGGATTGTAATGACATACTAACCTTGTATAACAGCTCTATGACATATGTGAATGGGGTGTCTTGTAAGTATCAATAATACCTTTTATAAAAGCTCCAATGAATGTGAATGGGGGGTGTAATGTACAATAATAACCTTATAAAAGCTCCTAATGAATGTGAATGGGGGATGTAATGTACAATAATAACCTTATAACAGCTTAATGAATGTGAAAGGGGGATGTAATGTACAATAATAACCTTATAACAGCTCTAATGAATGTGAATGGGGGATGGTAATGTACAATAATAACCTTATAACGCTCTTAATGAATGTGAAAGGGGGGGTGTAATGTACAATAATAACCTTATAACAGCTCCTAATGAATGTGATGAGGGGAGTGTAATGTACAATAATAACCTTATAACAGCTCCTAATGAATGTGAATGGGGGGTGATGTTTTACAATAATAACCTTATAACAGCTCCCTAATGAATGGTGAATGGGGGATGTAATGTACAATAATAACCTTATAACAGCTCCTAATTGAAGGAATGGGGGATGATATGTACAATAATAACCTTATAACAGCTCCTAAGAGTGAATGGGGGGGTGTAATGTACAATAATAACCTTATAACAGCTCTAATGAATGTGAATGGTGGGTGTAATGTACAATAATAACCTTATAACAGCCCTAATGAATGTGAATGGGGGTGTAATGTTAATAATAACCTTATAACAGCTCCTAATGAATGTGATGGGGGGTTGTAATGTACAATAAAAACCTTATAACAGCTCCTAATGAATGTGATGGGGTTGTAATGTCAATAATAAAACTTAACAGCTCCTAATGAAGGAATGTGGGGTGTAAGTACAATAATAACCTTATAACAGCTCCTAATGATGTGAATGGGGGGTGTGTAATGTACAATAATAACCTTAATACAGCTCCTAATGTGTGAATGGGGGTGTAGTACAATAATAACCTTATACAGCTCCATGAATGTGAATGGGGGTGTAATGTACAATAATACCTTCTATACAAGCCTCTCACATGAATGTGAAAAGGGGGATGTAACACACAATAAAACCTTATAACAGTCCTAATGAATGTGAATGGGGGGTGTAATGTACAATAAGTTAACCTTATACAGCTCCTAATGAATGTGAAGGGGATGTAATGTACAATAATAACTTTAAACCAGCTCCTAATGAATGTGATGGGGGGATGTAATGTACATAAAACTCTTAACAGCTCCTAATGAATGTGAATGGGGGGGTTAATGTACAATAATAACCTCTTACAGCTCCTAATGAATGTGAATGGGGGGGAGGTACGTAATAATATACCTTTACAGCTCCTATGAGTGAGGGGTTGGGTGTGTACGAATATATACCTTATAACAGCTCTAATGATGTGAATGGGGGGTGTTTAATGTACAATATAACCTTATTAAAAGCCTCCTAATGAATGTGCATGGGGGGGTATGTACAATAATAACTTCTTATAACAGCTCCTAATGAAGTGAATGGGGGGTTTGTAATGTACAATAAAACCTTAACAGCTCCTAATGAAGGTGAATGGGGGTGTAATTGACAATAATATAACCTTCCTATAACAGCCTAATGAATGTGAATGGTGGGAGTTGTAATGAATTACAATAATACCTATAAAAGCTCCTAATGAATGTGAATGGGGGAGGTAATGTACAATAAAACCTTATAACAGCTCCTAATGAATGTGAATCTTATGGGGGGTTATGTACAATATAACTTATAACAGCTCTAATGAATGTGAAGGGGGTGTAATGTACAATAATAACTCATTAAACAGCTCCTAATGAATGTGAATGGGGGGCTGTAATGTTACAATAATAACCTTTATACAGCTCCTAATGAATGTGTGAATGGGGGATGGTAATGTATCAAAAATAACATCCAAGTGCCTCACCTAAAACAGTCCTATATGATATTGTGAATGGGGGATGGTAATGTACACATAATACCTTATAACAGCTCCTAAGAATGTGAATGGGGGATGTAATGTACAATAATAACCTTATAACAGCTCCTAATGAATGTGAATGGGGGTGTGTAATGTACAATAATAACCTTTAACAGCTCCATAATGAATGGAATGGGGGAGTGTAATGTACAATAATAACCTTATAACAGCTCCTAATGAATGTGAAGGGGGTGTAATGTACAATAATAACCTTATAACAGCTCCTAATGAATGTGAATGGGGGGATGAATGTCACAAAATAACCCTTATAACAGCTCCTAATGAATGTGAATGGGGGTGTAATGTACAATATATAACCTTATAACAGCTCCTAATGAATGTGAATGGGGGGTTGTAATGACAATAATAACCTTATAACAGCTCCTAATGAATGTGAATGGGGGGTGTATGTACAATAATAACCTATAACAGCTCCTAATGAATGTGAATGGGGGGTGTAATGTACAAAATAACCTTATAACAGCTCTAATGAATGTGAATGGGGAGGTATTATGTACAATAATAACCTTAAACCGTCTCCTAATGAATGTGAATGGGGGGGTGTAATGTACAATAATAACCTAACAGCTCCTAAAGAATGTGAAGGGGGGTTAATGTACAATAATAACCTTAACAGCTCCAATGAATTTGAATGGGGGGTGTAATGTACAATAAACCTTATAACAGCTCCTAATGAATGTGAATGGGGGATGTAATGTACAATAATAACCATAACAGCTCCTAATGAATGTGAAGGGGGGGTGTAATGTACAATAATAACCTTATAACAGCTCCTAATGAATGTGAATGGGGGGAGTTAATGTACAATAATAACCTTATAACAGCTCCTAATGAATGTGAATGGGGGGATGTAATGTACAATAATAACCTTATAACAGCTCCTAATGAATGTGAATGGGGAGATGTAATGTACAATAATAACTTATAACAGCTCCCTAATGAATGTGAATGGGGGAGTGTAATGTACAATAATAACCTTATAACAGCTCCTAATGAATGTGAATGGGGGAGTGTAATGTACAATAAAAACCTTATAACAGCTCCTAATGAATGTGAATGGGGGATGTAATGTACAATAATAACCTTATAACAGCTCCTAATGAATGTGATGGGGGGGTGTAATGTACAATAATAACCTTTAAACAGCTCCTAATGAATGTGAATGGGGGAGTGTAATGTACAATAATACCTTATAACAGCTCCTAATGAATGTGAATGGGGGTGTAATGTACAATATAACCTTATAACAGCTCCTAATGAATGTGAATGGGGGTGTAATGTACAATAATAACCTTATAACAGCTCCTAATGAAATGTGAAGGGGGAGTGTAATGTACAATAATAACCTTATAACAGCTCCTAATGAATGTGAATGGGGGATGTATGTACAATAATAACCTTATAACAGCTCCTAATGAATGTGAATGGGGGATGTAATGTACAATAATAACCTTATAACAGCTCCTAATGATGTGAAGGGGGAGTGTAATGTACAATAATAAACCTTATAACAGCTCCTAATGAATGTGAATGGGGGGGGTAATGTACAATAATAACCATAACAGTTCATAATGAATGTGAATGGGGGATGTGTAATGTACAATAATAACCTTATAACAGCTCCTAATGAATGTGAATGGGGGAGTGTAATGTACAATAATAACCTTATAACAGCTCCTAATGAATGTGAATGGGGGATGTAATGTACAATAATAACCTTAACAGCTCCTAATGAATGTGAATGGGGGATGTAATGTACAATAATAACCTTATAACAGCTCCTAATGAATGTGAATGGGGGAGTGTAATGTACAATAATAACCTTATAACAGCTCCTAATGAATGTGAATGGGGGTGTAATGTACAATAATAACCTTATAACAGCTCCTAATGAATGTGAATGGGGGATGTAATGTACAATAATAACCTTATAACAGCTCCTAATGAATGTGAATGGGGGGTGTAATGTACAATAATAACCTTATAACAGCTCCTAATGAATGTGAATGGGGGGGTGTAATGTACAATAATAACCTTTAAACAGCTCCTAATGAATGTGAATGGGATGTAATGTACAATAATAAACCTATAAACAGCTCCTAATGAATGTGAATGGGGGTGTAATGTACAATAATAACCTTATAACAGGCTCAATGAATGTGAATGGGGGGGTGTAATGTACAAAAATAACCTTATAACAGCTCCTAGAATGTGAATGGGGGAGTGTAAGTACATAATAACCTATAACAGCTCCTAATGAATGTGAATGGGGGTGTAATGTACAATAATAACCTTATAACAGCTCCTAATGAATGTGAATGGGGGGTGTAATGTACAATAATAACCTTATAACAGCTCCTAATGAATGTGAATGGGGGAGTGTAATGTACAATAATAACCTTATAACAGCTCCTAATGAATGTGAATGGGGGGGTGTAATGTACAAAATAACCTCTAACCTCCTAAGAATGTGAATGGGGGGGTGTAATGTACAATAATAACCTTATAACAGCTCCTAATGAATGTGAATGGGGGGAGTGTATGTAATAACATATACCTATAACAGCTCCTATGAATGTGAATGGGGGGGGGGGTGTAATGTACAATAATAACCTTATAACAGCTCCTAATGAATGTGAATGGGGGATGTAATGTACATAAAACCTTAAACAGCTCCTAATGAATGTGAATGGGGGGTGTAATGTACAATAATAACCTTATAACAGCTCCTAATGAATGTGAATGGGGGAGTGTAATGTACAATAATAACCTTATAACAGCTCCTAATGAATGTGAATGGGGGGTGTAATGTACAATAATAACCTTATAACAGCTCCTAATGAATGTGAATGGGGGTGTAATGTACAATAAAAACCTTATAACAGCTCCTAATGAATGTGAATGGGGGATGTAATGTACAATAATAACCTTATAACAGCTCCTAATGAATGTGAATGGGGGTGTAATGTACATAATAACCTTAACAGCTCCTAATGAATGTGAATGGGGGGTGTAATGTACAATAATAACCTTATAACAGCTCCTAATGAATGTGAATGGGGGAGTGTAATGTACAATAATAACCTTATAACAGCTCCTAATGAATGGGAATGGGGGAGTGTAATGTACAATAATAACCTTATAACAGCTCCTAATGAATGTGAATGGGGGGGTGTAATGTACAATAATAACCTTATAACAGCTCCTTAATTGAATGTGAATGGGGGTGTAATGTACAATAATAACCTTATAAACAGCTCCTAATGAATGTGAATGGGGGGTGTAATGTACAATAATCCTTATAACAGCTCCTAATGAATGTGAAGGGGGTGTAAGTACAATAATAACCTTATAAAGCTCCTAATGAAGTGAATGGGGGTTGGGTAATGTACAATAATAACCTTTATAAAGCTCCTAATGAATGTGAATGGGGGTGGGTAATGTACAATAATAACCTCTTATAACAGCTCCTAATGAATGTGAATGGGGGGTGTAATGTACAATAATAACCTTATAAACAGCTCCTAATGAATGTGGAATGGGGGGGTGTAATGTACAATAATAACCTTATAACAGCTCCTAATGAATGTGAATGGGGGTGGGTGTAATGTACAATAATAACCTTATAACAGCTCCTAATGAATGTGAATGGGGTGTGTAATGTACAATAATAACCATAAAGCCTATAATAACAGCTCCTAATGAATGTGAAGGGGGTGTAATGTACAATAATAACCTATAACAGCTCCTAATGAATGTGAATGGGGGGGTGTAATGTACAATAATAACCTTATAACAGCTCTAATGATGTGAATGGGGGATGTAATGTACAATAATAACCTTATAACAGCTCCTAATGAATGTGAATGGGGTGTAATGTACAATAATAAACCTTATAACAGCTCCAATGAATGTGAATGGGGGGTGTAATGTACAATAATAACCTTATAACAAGTCCTAATGAATGGTGAATGGGGGAGTGTTAATGTACAAAATTATATAAACTCCTTAACAGCTCCTAATGAATGTGAATGGGGGATGTAATGTACAATAATAACCTTATAACAGCTCCTAATGAATGTGAATGGGGGTGTAATGTACAATAATAACCTTATAACAGCTCCTAATGAATGTGAATGGGGGGAGTGTAATGTACAATAATAACCTTAACAGCTCCTAATGAATGTGAATGGGGGGTGTAATGTACAATAATAACCTTAACAGCTCCTAATGAATGTGAAGTGGGTGGTGTAATGTACAATAATAACCTTATAACAGCTCCTAATGAATGTGAATGGGGGAGTGTAATGACAATAATAACCTTATAACAGCTCCTAATGAATGTGAAGGGGGGGTGTGTAATGTCAAAATAACCTATTATAACAGCTCCTAATGAATGTGAAGTGGGGGATTGTAATGTACAATAATAACCTTATAACAGCTCCTAATGAATGTGAATGGGGGAGTGTAATGTACAATAATAACCTTATAACAGCTCCTAATGAATGTGAATAGGGGAGTGTAATGTACAATAATAACCTTATAACAGCTCCTAATGAATGTGAATGGGGGTGTAATGTACAATAATAACCTTATAACAGCTCCTAATGAATGTGAAATGGGGGGGGTAATGTACAATAATAACCTTAACAGCTCCTAATGAATGTGAATGGGGGATGTAATGTACAATAATAACCTTATAACAGCTCCTAATGAATGTGAATGGGGGATGTAATGTACAATAATAACCTTATAACAGCTCCTAATGAATGGAATGGGGGGGTGTAATGTACAATAATAACCTTATAACAGCTCCTAATGAATGTGGAATGGGGGGTGGGAGTGTAATGTACAATAATAACCTTATAACAGCTCCTAATGAATGTGAATGGGGGGGGTGTAATGTACAATAATAACCTTATAACAGCTCCTAATGAATGTGAATGGGGGGTGTAATGTACAAATATAACCCTAAACAGCTCCTAATGAATGTGAATGGGGGGTTTAATGTACAATAATAACCTTATAACAGCTCCTAATGAATGTGAATGGGGGATGTAATGTACAATAATAACCTTATAACAGCTCCTAATGAATGTGAATGGGTGTGTAATGTACAATAATAACCTTATAACAGCTCCTAATGAATGTGAATGGGGGGTGTAATGTACAATAATAACCTTATAACAGCTCCTAATGAATGTTAATGGGGGGGTGTAATGTACAATAATAACCTTATAACAGCTCCTAATCAATGTGAATGGGGGAGTGTAATGTACAATAATAACCTTATAACAGCTCCTATATAAATGTGAATGGGGGGGTGTAATGTACAATAATAACCTTATAACAGCTCCTAATGAATGTGAATGGGGGATGTAATGTACAATAATAACCTTATAACAGCTCCTAATGAATATGAATGGGTGATGTAATGTACAATAATAACCTTATAACAGCTCCTAATGAATGTGAATGGGGGATGTAATGTACAATAATAACCTTATAACAGCTCCTAATGAATGTGAATGGGGGATGTAATGTACAATAATAACCTTATAACAGCTCCTAATGAATGTGAATGGGGGATGTAATGTACAATAATAACCTTATAACAGCTCCTAATGAATGTGAATGGGGGTGTATGTACATAATACTATAAAGCCCTAATGAATGGAATGGGGGATGTAATGTACAATATAAATCTATAAAACAGCTCCTAATGAATGGAATGGGGGGTTAATGTACAATAATAACCTATAACAGCTCCTAATGAATGTGAATGGGGGATGTAATGTACAATAATAACCTTATAACAGCTCCTAATGAATGGTGAATGGGGGTGTAATGTACAATAATAACCTTATAAACAGCCTAATGAATGTGAATGGGGGGGGGGTGTAATGTACAATAATAACCTTATAACAGCTCCTAATGAATGTGAATGGGGGAGTGTAATGTACAATAATAACCTTATAACAGCTCCTAATGAATGTGAATGGGGGTGTAATGTACAATAATAACCTTATAACAGCTCCTAATGAATGTGAATGGGGGTGTAATGTACAATAATAACCTTATAACAGCTCCTAATGAATGTGAATGGGGGGTGTAATGTACAATAATAACCTTATAACAGCTCCTAATGAATGTGAATGGGGGGTGTAATGTACAATAATACCGTCGGTTTGGGCCTAGGCACTCCTTATTGGCAACGTGCCATCAATGTTGAAGGTGCAGCTCCCGTTCGTCCTCTACCTGTGGGACTCTCAGCTATAGCACAAGCATTTGTATTGGAAGCGCACACTTGTCCTCAGTTTCAAACTGTTTATTTTACTAACCCACATAAACAACGTTTCGGAGAGCGCTGTATGTCTCCTCATCAGGTATAACTCACACAATGTGTCCCTTCACCTTAAATAGCCCTTGGTTAACTATAACTCCTCCCCCTAACCAGTGGGAGGGATTAGTGTAATTTCCTAGTGCAATAATCACATATACAAACATCGTACAATATTCAGTGTGACTGTTATCAAGTCCAATATCATATAGTGTCCAAGACCATTATAATATAATCCAAAGTTTTTCGGTGGGTGGCGTTGATGTTTATATAACCTGTGGATGTGCAATAAGAGAAAAAAGAGAAAAAAAACAAGAAAAAAATGCATATATACATAAACAATATATTGAATAAAACCAATTCTTTAAAAAAATAGAAAGGTTGTTTCTATTCCATTCCATTATTCTAAATGGTGTGGTATACTCTTTTTACACCACTAGGTGGCAACATCGTTACCTTTCCACAATGAGGAAAGGTGTAACATTGTATCCAGATACACTGGTATAGATCATAATCAAAGAACAATCTCATATTATGTTACACTAGGCAATTCCATTATTAATCTGTTTCTAATAGTCACAGTGTAGAGAGGTACCTTAGTTATTAAAGAAAGGTGCAACTTCTAAACCTTAAAGAAGCTACTCAGTCCAGAATCCTCATTCAGGCCCCAAGGACTGAGAGTGTTCAGTTTATCTTCCACTCAGCTTCCTTTTTAAGGAGCATATTGTTGTAACCCCTCCTCGGGTGTGTTCTTTCACAACTCTAAAACCTGCCATTTCATTTGGGAAACCTGATGTTCATTTGTATGAAGTGTTTACTTAGTGGTGTCTCATACCTTGAGGCACTACCATCATATTTAGATATGCTCTTTATGTTCCCCAATCCTAGTTTAACCTCCTCTTTGTTTTGCCCACGTACCCTTTCCACATGGACATTTAATCAAATATATTACACCTTTCGTGTTGCTGCAAGTGGCAAAGTCTTTAGATTTATCTTGTCCCTTACTTGGATGGTTTACTTGATTCCCTTTTATGATGGAATTGCAAATGCCACAGTTTCTGCATGGGAAAGTCCCTGTTGTGGTGTACCTAAGAATAGCTGTTTAGTTCTCAAGGGGGGTACTATATCCGTTTTAACTAGGTGGGTACTTAAATTCGATGCTCTCTGTAGGATAATAGGGGGGGTTCAGAGAAAGTTTACCATATTCTGGGTCTCCTTGTAATTTTCCAAGATTTTTCAGAATTTGCCTATTGGTTAGAATTAATATTATAGGTAGTAACGAATGGTATTCTCTGCTGACTGTCCCTGTTTTCCTCTCTTTTCTTGAGCAGTGTCTCCCTTTCAACGGCCATTGCTTTCAGTTGTTTCCCTAACAGTCTTTCATCATATCCTCTGTTACTAAATTTTTTACTCATTTCTTTTATCTGCGTTTACAAGTGGCCTCCTCGCTAACTCCATCCGACCCTCAAAAATTGACGTATGGTAAACTCTGTTATGTAGTTCTAGGATGAAAGATCATGTTTAAGAGGTTATTCCATCTGTTTCTTTAACAAATAATCTGTCACATATACCCATTTTCTCCCACTAATCAATACATCCAGGTAGTGTAATTTCTTGTTCATTGTAATTCGGGTGTGAAATTTAACGTAGGGTCCGGGCACTGTCATACCCCAAGCGGTGGTTTGTGGTTCGTAGTGAGTCATCGTTCCATCTCCTTACGCTTCTCAAGTTCTTTCAGAGGATGTTTGTTTGCCCCCGGTTTCTCGGTTTCAAGTCTCCTGTCCTCAAGTGTAACAAACACTTATCGTCATCCCCATATCCTTGTCAACAACACTTGCTGTTGTTGTCTTCCCCCATTTGTGTCCTTTCCTTTCATACAAATAGTTTTTTTCAAATGTACCCGCCGTGACCTCGCCCTTTCTCCCCCCCATCACTATATTACGGAATCACCGATGGCTGCGCCAAAGTGCGGGCACCCTACTGGTCCCCTGTGCATGGTATCCCATAATATCATCGTATATTTATTCTGTAATAGGAATTTACTCACAGCCAGAGGTCGTTGTCAGCAAATCCCTCATGAAAAGAGACTGATTTTTAGATTTCATAACCCACCATCGCAAATTGCTCTTTTGATTACATTACTCATTTCCAATTCTGAGTGTATGATGCTGGCGTTGCGCGATCAGTGCCTGTTTGTATGTAATCCACATCTTACCCAAGATGCTTGTTCGCTTCCCTTTGTCCTCCCCCTTTCATCTGCCTTTGTTTTACCACATTCCGTTGTGTCCTTGTGTGTAGGTCGTGTGTGCTTGTCCCTAGGGGTTTTGTGTCGAACCAGTGGGTCCCCTCTTTCCCCTCCGGGTCCGCGTCTCGCGATCTATTTCGCCTGTCGATCGGGGGGTCCTCGTCCCCTATCTACTTTAACGTTATGCCTGGACTGGGGGAGGTCCGCCATCTAAACTAAACCGCTCGCCTGTGCCTACGGTGTGGTATTACCTCATTCACCTTAAACGTCTATGACGTGCCTGGGGGAGCAGCACTCTACCTCTCGTCCGCCGCCGGGGGGTTTGCCAATCTCCTCTACCCGTTGGCCGTACTGGGGGGGTGGTCCTTCACCCTCCGTCTCTGCCGGCAGGGGTTTTGTACAATCCCCCTCTCCTTCTTCTGCCTCGACATTTCTTCGATCTTGTGGACAGCTTCAGATCGTTAACCCCCTTCTCGACTCCATAGCGCACCCTGAGTCCGGCACCCTGCCCTTTTTTCCGCAGTTTTTGTTCTCTCTTCGTAGCAACCTGGTCCCTGCTTTCCCCTCTCCCCCTACTCTACCCCTCCTCCTTCCTTCCTTTGAGTACTTTTTTGTGCCTCCTCTTCCCCCCACCTCCCCCCTTCTCCCCCCTCCCCTCCCTCCTCCTTTTCCTTTTTTTTCCAAAAACAAGCCCATGAGAACACCACTTTCCCCTCCTCCCTCTCCCCTCTCCCCCCCTCCTTTCCTTTCCTTTTCTCCCTTTCCCCTCCCCAAACTCCCCCTTCCCCTACACCCTACCCTTCTTTTCCTTTTTTCATTCACCACTTTCACACGAGGCCTCGATTTACCCTCCCTCTTCCCCCTTCCACCCCACCTACCCCGAGTGTAATGTCCACCCCCACACCACCAAAAAACCCGGGCCCCACGCGACCACCCAAGACAGGAGTGTAAGGAGGAGTGTAAGGGTGGAGTGTGGGGGGGAGTGTAACACACCCACCACACGGGTGGGGAGGGAGGGGGGGGGAGTGGGGGGAGGGTAGGAAGCCCGGAGGAGTGTAGTTGGGGGGGGGGGGAGGTTGGGGAGGGGGGGGGGGTAGGGAGTGTAGGGAGAGGGGGGGAGGGGAGTGTTGGGGGAGTGGAGGGGGGGGGCAGGGGGGAGGGGGGGGGGGGAGGGGAGGGGAGGGTGAGGGAGGTGGGGGGATTCCGGGGGGTGGTGAGGTATGTTGGAGTGAGTGTAATGTACAATAATAACCTTATAACAGCTCCTATTGGCTGGAGATGATGAGATCAGTGAAATGATAGAAGGAATGACTCTTCTGGTACATCCTTCTTGTCAACTCTATGGTTCTGTGTCACCTTTCTTGCTCCTGCTCCCACCGTCTCTATGGTACATGGCGGCCTTTCTGCTTCCGCTGTCTCCATTGGTAACCGCGCTCATGTCACGTGACTTGCATTACCGGAAGTGCCTGGGTTACTGCTGGTCCCGGTTCCTCCCTGGGAGCCATGTCCCGTAAACAGACAGTGAGGACCCGGCCGGGCAGGAAAGCCGAGTTAGAGCGGAAGAGAGACGAGAGGGCGGCCCGACGGGCCCTGGCTAAGGAGCGGAAGAACCGAGCGGGTGAAGTTTCGGATCCGGAGGAGTTTGTCAGTTTCACTAACCAACTGCAGGTCCTGGGGCTCCGGTTACGGGAAGTTCCAGGTGACGGGTCAGTACCGAGGGCGGGCGGCCATATTGCTCCACCCATTGCGCTGGGTTCTCGGGAAGCCCTGCGCCATCTTGGTCCTCCCATAGACACAACGTTATAACCATTGGTGGATCTTACTAAGGGGCAAAACTGAAAAGTCTGAAACACAGGTGTATCTTTGGTTAGGAATTACAAACACATTATACACTCTTTAAAGCAGCTGGCCCGGTTTGAGCTAAATGTATTTTACCCTGAACTTATCCTTTAATTCCTGCCTTCAAATCTTGCAAAAACCCTCATAGAAGAATCTTTGAGTTGGGCTAAACCAGCGCAGTAAAATATCCAGATAATGTATTTTTTCATATTCATTATTATTATTATAATTTTACTGTTGTACTTTCTGTAGGAACTGCTTATTTCGAGCTCTGGATGACCAATTAGAGGGACATTCTCGGAACCATCTGAAGCATCGGCGGGAGACCGTGGACTATATGGTTAAACACCGAGATGATTTTGAACCGTTTGTAGAGGATGATGTGCCTTTTGACAGACACGGTAAACATTTCAACCGCATAAACTTGGCCTTGTTGTGTTACCGTTGGAACAGCGATGTCTCTGAAATACTGTTTGTTTTGTTTGTTTAGTTGAAAATCTGGCCAAGCCAGGGACTTTTGCTGGCAATGATGCTATTGTGGCTTTTGCCAGGAATAATCAAGTCAACGTGGTAATTCATCAACTTAACAACCCCCTGTGGCAGGTAACTGCTGACATCCAAACCTGTTTATCCTAAGCTCAGAGAGGGACGGGAATTGTATCCAGAATGTATGAAATAAAGTTTTATTCTTCCGTTTCCTAAAACTTTAGTTATAAAGGGAATAACAAACAAATCTTCTGGTTTGTGTGGAATTGGGAGATGAAGCATTATTCACAGTCACTTTCTCATTGTCAGGAAGTTCAATGTTTGTTATTTGAATAATATTAAGGTTTGGTTAGTAATTCCCCTGTAACTTCATCAGTTTTACCTCTTTATTTTTTTAAACTTCCAGACTCCAACCAAGGGGCTGTTTTATTTTGTGATGATCTTAATGTATTCGTATCATCCAGTGTTTCGTTTTTAATAGTTAATATACTTTACCCTAGTTGTTTTATTGATCGATAGACTAGTAATGCCACCAGACCATTAGTCTGGGACTGCTAGGGAGAAGCCTATGGCCAGAAGTAGAGAGACCAAAGGGCTTATTTAATAAGTGGTGCAGCATCTTCAGTAACCAATCAGATCTTACCTTATTACTGGTCTACTACAGTTAAAATACATCTGATTGGTTGGTGCAAATGAATAGCACAGGACTGAGGAAATGATTTTACTTATTTCCATGGAGCGACACAGACCTTTGGGTAAAATAAAGCATTCCTAATACCAGTCATAGACTATTAGGCAGTGTAAATGGATAGATTAAGGTTATAGTACACTAGGGTATGTACACAATCATTCCAGCAGTTTTTATCTACAGACATTCTGCTCATCTTCTTCCCAAGATCCTTTGTCAGTGGATCTTGGTTAGCACATGGCAGCACCACCACAGACTTAAATGGGGTTGATCTCAATTGCAGGGCATCATGGGAACCAGAAAGAGAGGCAGGATAAATGTAACGGTTGGTCATGTGGAGTGTATCTGCTGCATAAATGTTACATATAAAAAAAATACAACAGTTAAGGCCCTTGGTGTATTATTACATTTTAGTTCTTGTGTAAGTTTGTTTTGTGGTGTTATTTGGGTGTGAATTGCACATGTACAGCTCCTTTTCATGGTCTCGCTCACTAGACTTACCACTAGGGGCTTCTTATTTCGTGGTGGTGGTAACACGCCTCTTTGTGAAAGGACCTATAGCTCTGGGCAGGAAGCTTACTAATAGGGAGAGCAGAAAGTGCCGATTAACGTGACTTTATATTTCTAACAAATAATGATCACGGAGAGACACTTGTAAGACACAAACTGTCTTTCCTGTTTTTTGCAGATCCGAGGGACCGACAAAGCCAATATCCGGGAACTCCACATTGCTTACCGGTATGGAGAGCACTATGATAGTGTTCGGCATATTAATGACAACACAGAGATGCCTGCTAATCTGCAGACCGAGGTGATTAGTCTGCTGAACTCCCAACACCGTGTTTCCATTGATATACTACATGGTGGGGGATGTAATGCAAACTCTCTGGGGGAAAGGCCCCTTTTACTTACTCTTTATCGCCAGTGGTTAAAACCACTTTTTGCTATTAATTTTTATTGAAGAACGGGAGGTAAAGGAGCTGTGTCTTACCTCCAGTTCTTCAATAAAATGTTCAGGAGCCGGAAATGAAGGTAAGTAACTTACCTGGTCTCCTGCTCCTCTGCCAAATCTTCTGACAGGTCCCGGCGAACCTATTCGCATAGAATACAGAGTCTGTCGGGGCCTGGAAAAAGACGTGGCAGAGGAGTGAGAGACTGGGTAAGTTACTTACCTTCATTCCTGGGTCATGAACGTTTAATTGAAGAACGGGAGGTAAGACACAGCTCCTTTACCTCCCGTTCTGCAATAAAAATTAATAGCAAAAAAGTGGTTTTAACCCTTTAAAGGGGAACTGTGGAAACGTGCCATCTGGAGCCCACATCTACTTGTAGCATGCGACATCACCAGTACTATTGCTCCGCCTCCTCATCGCTGTTTTGCGCATGCCCACTTGTATCCTACTGCTGGGACAGAGCATCATCAGCTGTATCATAAGCCCAGCCCCATAAATTCAGTCCTATTTAAATCTAGCCACAAGTCTGAGACGGAGAATATTTCACTCCCGTAGGTGTCATGTTTGTAGGCTCCAGAACCAGCTTTAGAATGGATCACTCTATAGAGATAAGAAATATAAAATTACTGTCTTATCACTTTAAGGGACTTTGATACAGCTTAACCAAACACGTTACATGCCTATAACTTTTGAATAACAAAAACTACAGCCATCCTAGACTTGATGATAAACACTACTAATGATCATTATAAGAAGATAATGTTATTAGATGAGCAAAAGCTAGTGCGTTCTGTTATTCTGCATCAGCCAATCGGATGTTTCGAAACTGCAGTAAACCAGTAAAACACTTGATTGGACTCTGTTGATTTATTGCACATGTAACCTTTGCCCATTTAATGACATTAACCCAAACTGTCAGCTGGTGTCCTGGAGAGACAAGTCATTAAATTATCCCTAATAATAATCTATATTCCGTACAATGCCAGACTGCTGGGTAAATGGGAATTATTATTGTATTGTGGAGGAGAAAAGTTTTTGTAATTTGATTCCTAGTTGGAATGAGGTGCAGTACTCCCAGTGTTCTACAGGAGGCGCTGCAGGTCTGTGAATTCACATCTAAAAAGATCCGTTGGCACAAAGTTCCCATGAGCAGTGTCGCGGTGATAAATAGAGTCTCACACTGAAGGGGAAAATGGGGTTGGTAGCTTTTTACCCCCGTGACGAGAACAGAGCTGTTTCCCTGCTGATTTCACAGCTTTGGAAGTGTTTTGTCTTCTAATTGTCACCTTCTCTTACTTTCAGATGCTTTCCAAGGACAAGTCGATCCAGAAGAGTAGACAGAGGTCGCAATTAGCAGATGAACAGGCGGGTCTACATGGAGACGCTGTTCAGAAGGTTTGCAATGCCACAGGATGTGCGGTGAGGGCAACAACTTGCCATAATCATTAGTGTGGGAAACAAATGCCGGTACGAAGCAGGGTTCGTTTTGGCTGACGATCATTCCTTGTATGGACGCTCAGACGTCCTGCTGAATCAGACAACGAGCCCCGACCCGGCGTTTTGGGTGACTGCGCCTATACACAGGCCGAACGTCAGACGAAACAGCCGTTTAATACGCATGTAAATGAACCTTATGAACCTTATGCTTGAAAATGGCCTTTTTACCTGACTGATAAGGGTTGTGTAATGCTTTGCTTACTGTTTGTGATTTAAACACCTGGCTAGTGATTATCTGAATGTTGTAACCGCTACAAACAAACCACTGAACATCTCCTTGGATCATTGTTTACCCAGTAATGTAAAACCTAGTAACTACCTGATAAGCTGATAAATAGATGGCAACGGGAACTGAAAGATCTGCCCAGAGTCTGCAAACTCAGGTAGACATAAAGCTGGGTACACACGATTAGATATTTCGGTCCGATCGACCGATAGTTCAGTGTATCGGTCGATCGGACCGAAATTATCGAATCTATCGAAATTATCGAATCCGAATGTGCCCATGTCCGAATCGGAGGAAAGGACGATCGGACAGGGTGGAAAACCTCGTCCGATCGTGTGGTCCTCTATGGACCGCACGATCGGTCACGGTGACTATCGGACGCGGCTGCTTTTGCCGCGACCGACAGTCCTTCCTCCTGGCCGACCGTTCGAAAGTATCGAACGGTCGGTCAGGAGGAAAAATCGCTAGGTGTGTACCTAGCTTTAGATTTGACATTAGGACAACACTGAATCAGAGGGCAGGACACCTTTATATAAAAGGATGTGGGTTCTGTGAAATTTACATGGAGTTTGTGTTTAATTTCCCAGCATTTGAAGATCACACAATGTGGTCACTGACTATTTTGTTCTTTGCACATGCCCAGTTCTAAGCTACTGCAAGGACTTGTTACAGTGCCCATGTACACAGGTTTCTTAACCAGGGGACTTTAATTCTGTTTACTTGTCCTTTAATGTAACTATTTATAAATAAAGTGAATTTGTAAAAAATAATAAAAACTTGTCTGAATGAAATACATTTTTGTGTTTAGGATGTCCGTCTCATTATGCAGAGTCTAAAGGCGGAAAGTTACGATATCGAGTCCACTATTCACGCTGTACTGCAGATCGAGGAGCTAAAACTGATTGGTAGGTCATTTTCTTGTTTTTCCCAATAAGAAACGACTCCTGAGCACACAGCAGAATTTCATTCATGTGTATTAGATTGCACATAGACACATAGACATGGCATTTCACATTAGATTGGGAGCAACGGTGGAAAGTATAGGTATAAATATCACTCCGCTACATAGCTGTTTGTTATAAGCCGTTTGTTGCTCCCACACACTTACGCAGTGCCCACACAACAGAATAGTTACAGGGCCACTATTCTCACTGAAACAACTTTACATTTTCTTTTTGAAACTACAATTTAAGTCAAGTAAAATACTCACATATTTATCTGTGCTTGCTTTGTCATTAAATTATTAATGTTTAGTGAGTGCTCCTTATAGCTCCACCCTCCCTTACTCACTGCCTCCTTGTAGTGTCTGCGACACTTATAAGTTCTGCACAGCCTCACATGGACACTGCTCTGATTACACATCTCCCCTCCCTCCCCCTTCTTTCTATTCTCTGCTGATTCTCATAATTGTTGCAGAAAGTGTACTGGCAGGCAGATAAAGATCCTAGTAAGAGGTCAGGGATGGGGAACATATTATATTTTTTTGCTTCTGGAGTGACAGGTCTTTCCCTGTAAAGTGATCTCAAATGATGATTTCTCAGAATCTACAGCTCAGATTTAAAATCTGAAAAAAAGTTTTGGATGAGTGTGATCTTGCTGTATCTAAAGTTACACTTGTTGAAAATATGATTAAAGTAAAGATACCCTTTAAATACCGGCAAACCCCAGATTATTTTTAAGAATCGGTCAACCCTCCTCCACTTCCAGCCTCCACTCTCCTCCACCCCCTTCCCCACACGTCTCTCTCCTCCATTCTTCTTGCACATCGCGTCTTATTGGTCAGGCGGCTGCAGGGACTAAACAAGAAGTGGAGGGAGGTGGCCTCAGGAAGCTTTGTTCAGATTTAGCAGGCTAAACCCAGAGGTGAGGCCCCTAGCGCATTACGTCCTCACCCTGGGTACAAGTGACCCGGAGGAGGAAAGGGGCAGGGCTGAGTATAATTATCCTTAAAATCCTCCTCATGTCTATTTCTAGGAAAGAGCAATAAAACAGACTGACCTTGTGGTGTCTGTGACCTGTAACACAGCCTAATGGGGAGCAGAGAGCCACTCACAGGAACAGAAGGTGCTCCTTGCTCTGAGTTTGGTGCTTTAGTTCTAATAGGCTTGTGTTACACGTCACAGACATGACCTTGTTGTTTTATTGCTGTGTAAGATATCTACATGTAAGTAGCCCTTACTCTGAAGTGTGTATGTTTCCTTCAATCCTGTTCTTGATTTGCTTGGGTTCAGTATCCCCCTCCCACGTCTAACTGACACCTCCTTCCATCTGACCAGACTTTCTATGAGGACAAGCATTCTCGGTAATCACTATCAAGTAGTACTGGGAGGGGGAATTTCCCACCATGCAATTCACACATACCAACTATCACTATTGCAGTTAAAGTAAAACTGCACACAGCAGAAGAGTTTATGGTAATAAAGCACTTGATTGACAGCTGAAATGTAAGATGTTTCTGATTGGATATTGAATAGGGGACAGATCAACAAATAAATGTTACAGTGATAGTTGGGAAGAATTATAATTTCCAGTAATGGAAAAAAAATATATATTTTTTAGTATAGATGTCCTTTAAAATCCTTATTACATTGTGATAGAGCGAATATCACTTGTGTGCAGTGATGGTCTGTCTAGACACTGGAGAGACACAGCGGATTTGCATGCAATGTAATTAGACATCACCAATTGTCATATGTAGAATGGCTGGTATTGAAAGCCAGATGTGAACTGGGAAACACCCAGAATTCCTTTCAGCATCTCGTGTAGCCATTGTAACCCTGCTAGGGTCAGTGCCCTCAACAGGACTTTTATATAAACAAATTATATATTTGTTTGTCTTAAGATTTTGTGGATCTGCTGTGACTTATTTCCCTGCATTAACATTACTGTATATGAGAGTGGTTTCTGAACGGAGAGAGGTGCGACGTTACATGCAGCGATGATCTGTTCCCATGGTTACAGCCCTTTAGTGAGTCGCTATCATCTCCTTTCATTTGATGATAATAAACTCAATGTTCTATTGGGTCTTCCGGTGAGGTCTCCTGGAAGGAAGTTAAAGAACAAAGTATGTTGATTGTGCAGTGATTTCTCTTTCCCCGCAGATTCCGTATGTTGATTGTGCAGTGATTTCTCTTTCCCGCAGATTCCGTATGTTGATTGTGCAGTGATTTCTCTTTCGCGCAGATTCCGTATGTTGATTGTGCAGTGATTTCTCTTTCCCGCAGATTCCGTATGTTGATTGTGCAGTGATTTCTCTTTCCCGCAGATTCCGTATGTTGATTGTTCAGTGATTTCTCTTTCCCGCAGATTCCGTAGTTTATTGTGCAGTGATTCTCTTCCCGATTCCGTATGTTGATTGTGCAGTGATTTCTCTTTCCCGCAGATTCCGTTTGTTGATTGTGCAGTGATTTCTCTTTCCCGCGATTCCGTATGTTGATTGTTCAGTGATTCTCTTTCCCGCAGATTCCGTATGTTGATTGTGCAGTGATTTCTCTTTCCCGCAGATTCCGTATGTTGATTGTGCAGTGATTTCTCTTTCCCGCAGATTCCGTATGTTGATTGTGCAGTGATTTCTCTTTCCCGCAGATTCCGTATGTTGATTGTGCAGTGATTTCTCTTTCCCGCAGATTCCGTATGTTGATTGTGCAGTGATTTCTCTTTCCCGCAGATTCCGTATGTTGATTGTGCAGTGATTTCTCTTTCGCACAGATTCCGAATGCGACCCTGTGGGTGACACTATTGAGTTTCCCCATTTCCCGAACTCTTGGGAGGTTGAAGAAACGTTCATTCTGGCTTCTCAGACAAACACTTTGAACTCTCCAATCGTTTACATGTGACCAGAGGAACAAAAAGGGTCCAACAGACGAGGAAAGTGAAGAACAGCAGGAAAATATGCAAACAAAGGCCAGTTAAGGTAATGTTGCTTTGTGCTTGTCTGGCAACAGTAGGCCCCTCACTAAAGATTTCTTCCTTCACCCCTTGATTGATTGACAGCTACCCCACATGGTCAATTACTCATCTCATCCACAGTGCAAGTCCTGTTATACCAGCCTCTTTTCTTAAGCTGACAACATTTTTTCCTATTTCCCAATAAATTAGACAAACGGTTGGTTGCGGAAGAAAATCCATGTAATATTTCGACCAATACACTGGAATATCGGTTGGTTGGGCAGAATTCATTCTAGGAAAGCCTTAAAGGGGAAGTTCAGTGCAAATACCAATGCTTTTTAGATAAAAGAGCAGTATTTTTCCATCCCAATGACCTTAATCTGCCCATTTAGCATTGTGTCTGTGTAATAAATGCAACCGAAATACTACTTCCTGTTTGTAGGACCCCTAATAGAGACCGTTATGGTCTTGCCCTTGACCCGCGCCTGGGTTGATTCAGGTGCTCAGTAGAGATCTGAATGTGTGACCCATCCAACAGCCAATCAGTAGAAATTACTGTTAGGAACATTCCAAGAAGTGGTGCATCCTGGGAAAAAGAAGACCATTAGAACCTGAAATGTCAGCTCACTAATGTCAACAGCAGGGAACAGAAACAAGGGTATGAAATCAACTGATTTTTCAATGGGAGAGAATATGTAGAATACTAAGAAGGCATCACACAACTAACAATGTAAAAATATTGATCATTTCCACTGAACTGTCAAGAGGAAAGTGACATAAGAACCTGAGATTTCTAGATGGATATCACATGGCAGATTATAGTAATATAGGTTACACCTCCTATATTATTATTTACTGGTAGTGTAGGGTCTGGACATTCCATTTCTATATTGTGCTATTGGCTTAGTTGATGATGATCTGATGTTATTCATTCTATTATCTTATTCCAGCTGGGCAACAAACAAAAAAGGAGCAGCTCCGCCAACAGAAGAAGAAACGTCAGGAGGAGAGACATCGTCAGAAGGTCCTTGAGAGCAGAGGGAACATCCCAGATGCCAACAACAGGGACGGTTCAAGCACAGATGCTGGAGAGGTCACAGTGGTTAAGGCCTGGCCGCGCTGAGTATCTGAGGGTTTTGTAGGGGTTTGCAGGTGGACGGTTCTTATCCAGGGGATGTAATATTTTGTAACGCCCTGTTGCGTTTCACCATTGTCCTTGTGCCTTTCCGATTGCCCCAGAATATTCTTTCCTGAGAGACTTTGCTGACTTTCCATGCATGCTCAGAGGTGGATTTAAAGGAATTGTATACGGCTGCATGACTTCCTCCAGTACTTGACTCTCTGTGTGGGCAAGCATGCTCATGTAATCCCATGAGGCAGCATCGGGAAGGGAATTTCCCACCATGCATTCACGTACCAACTGTCACCATTCCAGCTACAGCAAAACTACACATAACAAAACATTTGTAATACTAAGGCACTTGATTGATGGCTGAAATGAAAGATGTGTCAGGCTGGATATCTAAAGAAATGGAGGACAGATTTACAGACAAAGTGGTACAGTGATAGGAAGAATATAGTAATATCCTTTAATACCGCGCACGCTGCATTTAAATAAACGGTTTTGCTAAATTTGTTTTTTAATATAAAACTGGCAGGTATCTTGTAGTCCTAATGTAAAGGTTAATGTGTTTTGCCTTAATAATTATCCTCGTGGGATAGTGATTTATTTTGTGTTACTGTGGATCTGACACAAAATCCTCCTGGGTTTTACCAATTGGTAGCTGAAATCCACGCGCGGACCCAATTCAAATCCAAGTGTAGCCAATCAGAATCTGAACTACAAGGAAGATGAACAGTTAAGGTTTTTTTTTTTAACTTTCCTCCATAAAGTTAGATTGATCGTGTGATGTTAATGGGATCTGTTCCGGTATTGACATTTACCAGCCTGTGCTCGCTATGGGGAAAAGGAAAGCTGATAAAAGATTTACAGGACAACTAAAACCTGTCAGATAAGCAAAAGTCTGTGTCTCGCCTTTTATTTTGCTGTGGCTGTTGGGAAATGAAGTTGTATAAACGTGACCACCCACTATTAATCCCTAGCCAATCCTGTTACAGGTCAGTAAGCATTGATCTGTCAGGAGGTGTGGGCTAAAAAGCTCATGCACACAAGGCCATTTAAAGGTTTCAAGACTTGCATGTATGTAGTTTATTTATAAAGCGCCTCTGGGGACACGCTTCGGAAAGCAATCAGCATGGCAGCACTGACTGTTACCTAATCCAGTCCCTCGGGATTATACATGTAATAAATGTTTTTGCTGTTTTGGTATCTTGCACACATTGGAATTCAGTGGCCTTTGTATTTGTAATGTAGCAGGAATCCATTTTACTTGGAAATGTACCCAATATGCAATGGACAGAAGTAACAAGAAATGGCTGCACTGTGTGAGTTTTTGTTTATTATTATTTACAACAACATCTTGTTACAGTAGATAACTGATGAACCAGACTGTCCTTTTAACCAGGGGTCCTCAAACATAGGGGGCCAGTTACCTATCCCTCGGACTGTTAGGGGCCCGACTGCATTTTCACACTGGGACACTGATCCAACAGAATTTGTGGAATATGGTAAATGTGAATGGATAGGTCCCTTACTACAGTAAGAGAGACGATACATCGACCGTGTATGGAACATTATGGTAATGTGGAATGGATGGTCCCTTTACTACAGTAGAGAGACGATAACATCGGACCGTGTATGGAACATTATGGTAAATGTGAATGGTAGGTCCCTTTACTACAGTAAGAACGATAACATCGGACCTGTATGGAACATTATGGTAAATGTGAATGGATAGGTCCCTTTACTACAGTAGAGAGACGATAACATCGGACCGTGTATGGAACATTATGGTAAATGTGAATGGATAGGTCCCTTCTACAGTAGAGAGAGACGATAACATCGGACCGTGTATGGAACATTATGGAAATGTGAATGGGTAGTCCCTTTACTACATTAGAGGGCGATAACATCGGACCGTGTATGGAACATTATGGTAAATGTGAATGGATAGGTCCCTTTACTACAGTAGAGAACGATAACATCGGACCGTGTATGGAACATTATGGTAAATGTGAATGGTAGGTCCCTTTACTACAGTAGAGAGACGATAACATCGACCGTGTATGGGACATTATGGTAAATGTGAATGGATAGGTCCCTTTACTACAGTAGAGAGAGACGATAACATCGAACCGTGTATGGAACATTATGGTAAATGTGAATGGATAGGTCCCTTTACTACAGTAGAGAGACGATAACATCGGACCGTGTATGGAACATTATGGTAAATGTGAATGGATAGGTCCCTTTACTACAGTAGAGAGACGATAACATCGGACCGTGTATGGAACATTATGGTAAATGTGAATGGATAGGTCCCTTTACTACAGTAGAGAGACGATAACATTGGACCGTGTATGGAACATTATGGTAAATGTGAATGGATAGGTCCCTTTACTACAGTAGAGAGAGACGATAACATCGGACCGTGTATGGAACATTATGGTGAATGTGAATGGATAGGTCCCTTTACTACAGTAGAGAGACGATAACATCGGACCGTGTATGGAACATTATGGTAAATGTGAATGGATAGGTCCCTTTACTACAGTGAGATAGCTATGTAACAATCTATATAACAATCTATTTAACAGTCTATGTAACAGTCTATATAACAATCTATTTAACAGTTTATGTAACAGTCTATATAACAATCTATATAACAGTCTATATACCAATCTATATAACAATCTATATAATTATCTATATAACAGTCTATTTAACAGGCTATGTAACAATCTATATAACAATCTATTTAACAGTCTATGTAACAATCTATATAACAATCTATTTAACAGTCTATGTAACAGTCTATATAACAATCTATATAACAGTCTATATAACAATATATAACCGTCAATGTAACAGTCTATATAACAGTCTATGTAACAGTCTATAATAAATATATACGCGTCGCAATATAACCACATCAATGTCGCAGTCTATATTAAAATCTGGTAACAGTCGATGTAACAATCTAGTATAAAGACGCTATATAAAACATCTAATTTAACAGTCTACTGTAACGGTGGCTTCATAAACAATTCTTGGAGAACAAGCTATATTACAATCTATATAACCTCTATGTACGACGGGGTCGATATATATTGCGGGTGTGGTATAGACAGTCTATAGGAACATCTATATTGAAACAGCTCATACTTATAGCGAAGTGCTATAGACAGTCGTATATAAATTCAACAATCATCTAACATCGTATATTTCTATATAAACGTCCGATGATACATCTATAGACAATCTATGATAACAACTATAACGTTCTTATAACATCTATATAACAGTCGTATATAAATCTGTACACAATCTATATGGGGGACATCTATATACAATCGTATATACCAATCTATATACATCATATAACAATCTATATACCGTATCTATTTAATAATCTATATCACAAGCTATATAGAGAGTCCTATATCTACAAATGGGCTATATGAACAGTCTATATGCACAGTCTATATCGCACTATTATAGAACATCGAATATAGCAAAGTCTATAATAACGTATCCGACGTGACTAACAGTCGAGTATAAACAGCTATATGAATAATGCTATATCAAATCAGAAAATATAACAGATATCGATATAACAAGCTAGGATAACAATCTATTTACCATCTCTATAACTAATCTATAAAACATCATCAGACTGGCTATATAATGATCTATTGAACAAAAGTCAAGATGTGAGAATCTAGTACAATCTATATAACCGTACTATAATAACAATCTATAAGTAACAGTCTCTAAACAGTCGATATCGACAGCTATATACAGCTATATACATCTGATATACAAAATCGAGAGGACAGTCTAGAACAGCTAGAAACAGGTCTATATACAGTCTATATAAACTCTATATAACATCTATTAACACGCTACTAGTACATTCTATTATACAAGCTAGTGTCGAACAGGCCGAGATAGAAGGCGTGTGAGAACAGGCATGAACAAGCGCATGAACAGGCGACAGAACAGTCTAACTACAGGCGGATCTAATATGAAAATGCTAGATAATTCCCCCGCCATGGATGCCTAGGGGCTAAAACTGTAAATATAAGCTTATAAGCGGCCTGCTATACGGGGTAGCGGGAGCGCCGATTAGAACGTGTCCGAACGGCCTGACCCTCCTGCTCGCTACCCGCTGCGAGAGTCGGCATCACTGCCGCCCCCGCTTGTTACGTTCCCCTGGTTGGGTGACCGTGTTCGCATTGGTGTGGTAGATACACGGAGTGTGACACGGCGAGGTGCGGCAGCACTGTGTAATGTCGCGGCGTGCCCGACGAACGTTGCCTTTTTACAGGTAAAGCAGGCGGAGCACGCCGCGTAACTCAGTTATACACAATGCGAACACGGTCAACCTAAAGGGGAAAGTAAACGGAGGTGGAGGAAGTGAAGCAAGGGGAGAGAAGAGGGTAAGGCAGTGTACTCAGTGACAGACAATGCGAACACGCTAAACCTGAAGGGGAAAGTAAATGGAGCTGGGGGAAGTGAGGCAGGGGGAGAGGAGAGGGCAAGGCAATGTATTCAATGGCAGACAATTCGGATATTAGAAGTCACCTTGGAGTTCCGTGCCCTGTATAAAAGGCACTCGGCCTGCGGCCTCGTGCTTTTATATGGTCACGGAACTCCTCAGTGACTTCTAATATCCTTATAATTTACAGTAGGGGGTGCATTATTCACTATATAACAGTCTATATAACAGTCTATATAACAGGCTATATAACAATCTATTTAACAGTCTATGTAACAGTCTATATAACAGTCTATATAACAGTCTATGTAACAATCTATATAACAGTCTATGTAACAATCTATATAACAGTCTATATAACAGTCTATATAACAGTCTATATAACAGTCTATATAACAATCTATATAACAGTCTATGTAACAGTCTATGTAACAGTCTATGTAACAGTCTATGTAACAGTCTATGTAACAGTCTATGTAACAGTCTATATAACAGTCTATGTAACAATCTATTTAACAATCTATATAACAGTCTATGTAACAGTCTATGTAACAATCTATATAACAGTCTATATAACAGTCTATATAACAGTCTATATAACAGTCTATATAACAATCTATATAACAGTCTATGTAACAGTCTATGTAACAGTCTATGTAACAGTCTATGTAACAGTCTATATAACAGTCTATGTAACAGTCTATATAACAGTCTATGTAACAGTCTATATGCCAGTCTATGGGCACCCGGAGAAATGGAACAGCAGACTGCAGAAAGGGGGTTCCAAGTACCAATAAAATATGCCACTGCGCAGGGGCCACGTATTTTGAGGACCCCTGCTTTAAACCATTGGTCATATCCCCTGGTTACTCGTTATTGCCCTCTGTCTCTGTTGGACAAACTAATGAAATATTCTAATAGGTATGTATGTTTGGTTTAAAGGACAAGTCCACCCCTCAAATTAATTTTTTTTACATTGATAAATCACCCCCAACCTCAAAACTGCAATAGCTGAACTAACCTGTTTTTTTGCCTTGCTAAAGGTTTCTGGCTCCGCTCCAAGCTGGGTCAAGGGCAAGACCATAACGGTCTCTGTTAGGGGCGCTGGGTCAAGGGCAAGACCATACCGGTCTCTATTAGGGGTGCTTGGTCAAGGGCAAGACCATAACGGTCTCTATTAGGGGTGCTGGGTCAAGGGCAAGACCATAACAGTCTCTATTAGGGGCGCTGGGTCAAGGGCAAGACCATAACGGTCTCTATTAGGGGTGCTGGGTCAAGGGCAAGACCTGGAAGTCAGTATTTTGGAAAGTTAAGGTGATTAGGATAGAAAAAACACAGCTCTTCCCCTTTAAGATTTTAAGAGATAAGATCTATAAAATCACCCCCCCCAAAAAAATCATCAAATCTAAAACATTCATTTATAAGTGTGAGCAGCCGAGTACCGAGTGTCCGTACTGGACGATAATCGTATGTGTTGTTTGGTAATGATGTCGTGTCACTGCCTTTTTATCTCATTCCTAATCAAACACACACAATAAAATCTTACAGTACAGAAATCCCTACAGTTCCGCCCTTCCCATTGATCGGTGACCTCGCACATGCTTAGTGCGATTTAGTGCGGCTATGTTCCACCCGTAGTTTTGTGATGTGTGTTTAACTTCTTCCTGTCTTTAATGCCAGCTAAATGTTGCTCACGTTGGTGTAGCGTTGTATACCGGTCTATTGCAAACTGCTGCCGATTCCTGTTATAAAGTCTCAATAACACCTGCTACTGAGCGTGAAACAAGCAATAGCCCTGCTTGTTGTGTTAATGTTACGATGATAAACAGAAATGGGCATTATAATCTCTGTCATTTGGGGTGTTGATAAACTTGATTGTTTGTTAAAGGGTAACTAAACACTAAAGCTGGGTACACACCATACAATAATTCAGCCCGACCAACCGACATTTCAGTGTTTCGGTCAGTCTGGCCAAATTATTGCATGGTGGCTTCGACCGTTCTTCGTCCGAATCGGATGAAAGCATGATCGGACGGGTTGGGAAACCATGACCAATCGTGCGTCCCTCTATGGACTGCTCTATCGGTCAAAGTAACTGTTGGTCCGACAGTCCTTCCTCCTGGCCGACCGGTCGAAAGTCTTGAACGGTCAGTCAGGAGGAAAAATTGAAACGTGTGTACCTAGCTTTACAAAAGGAAAAAGGTCCCAACGCCTTCAAAGTGCATTTTCTGGGTTAAGCAGCTTGAGAATCGAGCAAAAAATCCATCAAGCAGATAAATAGGATAATGAGATAAAAATATCAGGGATATTCAATAAAAATTCTTATCGTTAAAATGGTGCTAATTTTGTCCCAACCAATCAGATGTTATTTAACATTTGAAAGCTAACATCTGATTGGTTGGGGCAAAATTAGCACTATTTTTAACGATAAGAACTTTAATTGAATAACCCTGTATGTGTCAGCCTATACAGCACACCACTGGGCATGTGTAGACTCACTGGGTAAAGAGACGGTGTAAAGATGGGAGAGACCATTCAAGAGTTGTGGAGTTTCATAGGGTTAGATCGTTTGTAGCCTTGTACTTTTTAGGCAGTAATTATAAGATATAAATTTACATCTTTATAAAAACAATATCCATCTGATACAAAAGGGTTTTTATGGTGTTCATGAAAAGCCATTGGAAACATGAAATTCCTCTCCCATGAGACTTATTGGCATCCTAAGGCTGCACATTTCTCGTCCCGACCAACCGTTCACCACCAGCAAGCGGTCGGCTGGGACGAATCACAGTTTGCCGTGTCCGATCGTGTGTGGTCCATAGGAGAACAAACTATAGGCCTTGATTTACAGACACGTCTGGTCGCCAGCCGAAACACTGGTGATTTTTCCACCCAAACGAACGTGTGGCCAACACTATTGTGCCCTTTTTATCGCACAATCTGATCGCACGTTAAATGGCTGTAGTGAGGCTTAGCCCACAGAAAGGAGCTATAGCCAAGCCAATCATTTGGGGCTATTTATAAAAATGGATACACTGCAGCCCCCAAAATAACGGCTGTGGTTGGTAATGGGGCAATGTTCTATATTTTTCACCTTGGAGAAGGATCCATATTAGGATAATACACATAGCGATCCTTTAGCATTACCGCCCTTGATGCTTATCTAACTTTATTCGAAATTGTGTCTTACTGGTTACTAAAAAATCAGTATGGCAGTTCCCGCTCATATACCTTAACAAACCTATGGCGTCAATATAAAAAGCTGCTTATAGGTTTACAGACATTAAAGTTTCCTTTCCCTTTAAATAAAAAACAAACAAACATCAGAACATGCGGTATAACCGGCGATTTATTGTGCACAAAGCTGGAGCTGCCCCTTTAACACCCTGGCGTGGGTCCAGTGCACCTATACTGGGGGTGGGTCATATATTTCTGACTGTAGGTGCCATTGTGTTTCCTGAAGCAGGAAGTCGCCACACGGTCACACACACACACTCCTCTGGCGCAGTCGCTGTTCCATGAAGAATCTGTCGAATACAACGTAGAACTTGGTCACATACAAAACAACTCTACAATTTCAATTGGTTTCAATTACTGACTGAATACTAGATTTAATGGAAATAGATCTGGGACACACAGGCAGACATTCTGCTCTGGGAGTTTGATTGGACGTAGAATTTGATTGGACGGATCCAGGTCATGCTGCTCATTGGGTATCATGTGTTGATCTTGTCTTTCTAAGCAGCAGCTGGAAACCAAACTGTATTTGTGTAGTCCATGGTGAACTACATTTCCCAGCACCCCCCTTATGCTTCCTAATTACCCATAGAATAAAGTATCACAGATATAGTCTCTTTATCATCCTACCGCAGGTCACAGTTCCATCCTCAATGCTGAAGAAATAGGGCGTGGCCTTGGGACTGCACCCCCTGCTAGACATAACATCGAAGCAGCAGTCATGCTGGTGGCAACACCTACAGAAGGAAAAAAAACCAACATACACTGTTCAGGGCTCTACGCCATTGGTCCACTGGAAATACTGATAGAAAAAATAGATCATTTTATCCATATTACTTCCACTTTAAAAATATCACTATGTCTAATTCAGTCCATTGCCAGCCAATCAAATGCTGTGTAGCCTGACATCCTCGGGGCGCCCCTTACAGTGTAATATAAGGATTACGTCACCAAGGTGTTCCCTGACCATATAGAAGCAAGAGGAACAGTACGTAATAAGAGTATTAAGAGTAATAAAAACATAGAAATACTTACCAGTCAATATCATCCACAGGGGCTCCACGCCCACCAAACCCACAGTAGCAGCCATAGAAGGCGTAATGTTTAATTGGGTCTCTCTCCGTCATGGTTCTAATCATAGAGCCAAATTCCAACAGGCTCCCCTGGGTCCTAATTGCTGGAGAAATACAGTGTCAGAGGTGGCAAATCTTTAGCTGATTTATATTAAAGGAGAACTAAAGCTTAAATGTAAATGGCCCTGCATTCATTGTATAATCACTAACTTATTGCTGTATCTCTCTGCCAGCATTGTGGAATAAATGCTGCAGGTTTATGGCTTTTCTCCAGCCTAGGGATGTGAAGATGTTTGAAAACTACAACTCCCAAAATAAGCATCCAGGGAATGCTGGGAGCTGTAGTTTACAAATATCTTGAAAGCCTCAAGTTTGACATCCCTGTTCTACCCCCTCCTTCTCCTTCTTCCAGAGTGGCCAAGTTACTACTTGGTGACCTGCCTGTGTCCTCTCTGTTATGAAGGCCGAGCAGTGAGATTTGTTCGTCACTAGGAATAGGGCTGCTGAAACCAGGAAATGCCACAAACCTGCACATTGTGAGTTGCCTATAACACATTAGGAAATGAGGTTATTGCCTTTCATCTGTTTCAGAATGACAATTCAGACTTTCCCTTTTGCAGAAAGTAACCTACCTAATGTAAATGAAACATGGGGGACTCACCTGTGCACAGAATGATAAAGAACAGGTAAGTCGCCATCTCTCCTGCTGTAACCGGTGATTTAAATAAAGCACAACATGCAGCCTGTAGAAAGACAAGACTCTCCCCTGCTGGGATGTCATGCGATACGCAGATGTACAGGAACCAGGACCAAAGACAAAGTGAAGGATAAAAAGGGTCTGGCAGATGATTCTCCATAATAAATAAAGGAAAGTGGGTGAACGTGGCCTGTAATTTATTCAGAGAAGCTGATGATGTTACAGAATTGCTGTGTGGACCATTGCCAAGTACTAGGAGGCACAGGATTATGCAGAGAAAACTGCACTTACCCAGTGTGTGTGTATTAGGATAAACCTTAGGAAACTGCTCCCTTTCTGATCATTATAATCCCAGTCTGGACACTGCAGATTAATATAGTGTATCACTTGTCTTTCTAAATGATTCCTATCCAAACATAGACCTGTGTAATGTCAGTAAAATCACTTGTCTTTCTATAGACTGTTATATAGACTGTTATATAGACTGTTATATAGATTGTTACATAGACTGTTATATAGATTGTTATATAGACTGTTATATAGACTGTTATATAGACTGTTACATAGACTGTTATATAGATTGTTACATAGACTGTTATATAGACTGTTATATAGACTGTTATATAGTGAATAATGCACCCCCTACTGTAAATTATAAGGATATTAGAAGTCACTGAGGAGTTCCGTGACCATATAAAAGCACGAGGCCGCAGGCCGAGTGCCTTTTATACAGGGCACGGAACTCCAAGGTGACTTCTAATATCCTTATAATTTACAGTAGGGGGTGCATTATTCATCACTTCCTCCACCTCCGTTTACTTTCCCCTTTAGGTTGACCGTGTTCGCATTGTGTATAACTGAGTTACGCGGCTTCCGCTTTTACATGTAAAAGTAAAAGGTGGAGCCGCGCCATACACAGTGATGCGGAAGCCGCGTAACTCAGTTATACACAATGCGAACACGGTCAACCTGTTATATAGACTGTTATATAGACTGTTATATAGAATATTATATAGATTGTTACATAGATTGTTATATAGATTGTTATATAGATTGTTACATAGACTGTTATATAGACTGTTACATAGACTGTTAAATAGATTGTTATATAGCCTGTTATATAGACTGTTACATAGATTGTTATATAGACTGTTACATTGATGGTTATTTTGACGGTTATATATTGTTATATAGACTGTTACATAGATTGTTATATAGACTGTTACATTGATGGTTATATATTGTTATATAGATTGTTATATAGACTGTTATATAGACTGTTATATAGACTGTTACATAGACTGTTACATAGACTGTTACATAGACTGTTACATAGACTGTTATGAGCAGGTGTACACAGGTCTATGTTTGTGGATAGGCGGCGTCATTTAGAAAGACATGTGATTCTTACTGACATTGACAACGGGTTCTAGGTGTGATTGGGAATAGGATCGATTTAGGAAAGACAAGTGATTTTACGGTGTCACCTGTGACACAGGTCTATTTATGGATAGGACTCGATTTAGGGGGAAAGACAGTTGAGTTTACTGAGCGATACACAGGTCCTTGTATGGATAGGAATCATTTTAAGAAAGACAGTGATTTTTAGGGGCTGACCGATTACGCCAGTCGGTATGGTTTGGATAGGAACAGGTTTAGAAAGACATTGGTGCATTTTACTGACATGACACCGGTCCTATGTTTGGATAGGTGCAATCATTTTGAAAGACAGGTGAGTTTTACTGACATTACCCGTTCTGAGTTGGTTTGGATAGGAATCATTTAGAAAGACAAGTGATTTTACTGACATTACACAGGTCTATGTTTGGATAGGAATCGTTTAGAAAGGACAAGTGATTTTACTGACATTACACAGGTCTATGTTTGGATAGGAATCATTTAGAAGACCGGGGGGGGGGGGTAGGGGGGGGGGGGGAAGGGGGGGGGGGGGGCGGGGGGGGGCGGTCGGGGGGTTGTGGTGGGGCGGGGGTTATTGGGTCGGTTGGTTTGGGGGCTTCTTGGTGGTGCTGGGGTAGTGGGTTTGCTGGGTGCGTGGTGGGGGGGGTGGGGGGTTGGTGGGGGGGGGGGGGGGGGGGGGCGGTGGGGGGGGGGGGGGGGGGGGGTTGGGGGGGCGGGGGGGGGGCGTGGGGTGGGGGGGGGGGGGGGGCGGGGGGGGGGCGGGGTGGGGGGCACCAAGGGGTGGGGGTGGGGGGGGGGCGGGGGGGGGGCGGACTGGGGGGGGGGGGGCGGGGGGGTCGGGGGGGGGGGCGGGGGGGGGGGGGGGAGGGGGGGGGGGGGGGGGGGGGGGGGGGGGGGATGGGGGGGGGGCGGGGGGGGGGGGGCGGGGCGGGGGGGGGGGGAGGGGGGGGGGGGTGGGGTGGGGTGGGACGGGGGAAAGGGGGACGGCGGGGGTCTGGGGGTGGGGTGTGAGCGGGTGTGGCGGGAGGAGATCTTCGGGGGGGGGGGGGGTGTGGGGGGGGGGCGGCTCTGGGCTGGGGGTGGGGGGGGGGGGAGGGGGGGGGGGGGGGGCGGGGCTCGCGAGGTGTGGGCGTGGGGTGGGGGGGGGGGTGCGGGGGGGGGGGGGGGGGGGGGTGGGGGGGGGGGGTGGGGGGGTTCTAGGGGGGTGGGGGGGGGGGTGGGGGGCGGTGGGGGGGGGGGGGGGGGGGGGGGGGTGTGGGGGGGGGGGGGGGGGGGGGGGGTGGGTAGGGGGGGGGGGGTTGGGTGTCCATTGGGGCGGGTGGGGGGGGGGGGGGGGGGGGGGGGTGGGGGGGGGGATGGGGGGGGGGGGGGGGGGGGCGGGGGGGGCTGGGGGGGGGGGGGTGGGTGGATGGCCTTGGAAGTGGATTTTACTGACATTACATGTCTATGTATTTGATAGGAATCATTTAGACAAAGACAAGGTGATATTACAGACATTACACGGTGTCTATGTTTGTATAGGAATCAATTTAGAAAGACAGTGATTTACTGACATTACACGGTCTATGTATGGATAAGACCATTGAAAGAAAGTGATTTTACTGACATTACACAGGTCTATGTTTGGATAGGAATCATTTCAGAAGACAATAGATTTTACTGACTTACACACGGGTCTATGTATGGATAGAATAATCATTTCGAAGACATTGATTTTACTGACATTACACGAGGTCTATGTTTGGATAGGAACATTTAGAAAGACAAGTGATTTTACTGACATTACACGAGTCTATGTATGGTAGGAATCATTATGAAAGACCAGTGATTTTACTAGCTACTTACACAGTTATGTATTGGGATAGGAATCATTTAGAAAGACAATTGAATTTTTACTGCATTAACACGTCTATGTATGGATAGGAATCATTTAGAAGACAATGATTTACTGACATTACACGAGTCTATTTTAGGATAGGAATCATTTAGAAGACAAGTGATTTTACTGACATTACACGGTCATGTTTGGATAGGAATCATTAGAAGACAAGTGATTATACTGAAATTACCGGGCTTATAAGTTTGGATGAATCCATTAGAAAGACAGAGTGTTTTACTTGACATTACCAGAGTCATAGTATGGATAGGAATCAACATTTAGAAGACAAGTGATTTTCTGTACATTACACAGGTCTATTTATGGAATAGAATTCATTTAGAAAGGACAAGTGATTTTACTGACTATACCGGGTCATTATGGTTAGAATCATTTAGAAAGACAAGTGATTTTACTGACATTCACACAGGTCTATGTACGGATAGACATCAATTTAAAACGAATGATTTACTGACATTACAACAGGTCTATGTATTGATAGGAACATTTAGAAAGACAAGTGATTTTACTGACAATTACACAGTCTATGTTTTGGATCTAGATCAGTTAGAAAGACAGTGATTTTTACTGACATTACACGGTCAATGTTTGGATGGATCATTTAGAAAGACAGTGATTTACTGACATACACAGGGTCTTATTTATGGATAGGATCATTTAGAAAGACCAGTGATTTTTACTGACTTACACATGATTTGGATAGGAATCATTAGAAAAGACAGTGGATTTTACTGACATGACACAGGTCCTTGTTGGATAGGAATCATTTAAAGAGACAATGATTTTTACTGACATTACACAGGTCGATGTATGTGATAGGAACATTTAGAAGAGACAAATTGATATTTACTGACATTACCTGTCTATGTTGGAGAGGAATCATTTAGAAAGACAAGTGATTTTTTACTGACCATTACACACGTCTATGTATGGATAGGAATCATTTAGAAGACAAGTGATTTTACTGACTTACACGGTCTATGTTGGATAGGAATCATTTAGACAACAGTGATTTACTGATTCCACGGTCTATGTATGGATAGGAATCATTAGAAAGACAAGTGATTTTTACCTGACATTAACAGGTCTAATGTATGGATAGGAATCATTAGAAAGACAAGTGATTTACTGACATTACTAAACGGGTCTTGTTTGGATAAATCATTTAGAAGACAAGTATTTACTGACAATACAACCGGTCTATGTATGATAGGAATCTTTATAGAAGACAGTGAATTTTACTGACATATACCAGGTCTATGTTATGGCAGAGGAATCTTTAGAAAGAAGGTGATTTATACTGACATTACAGGTCTATGTATGATAGGAATCATTTTGAGAAGACAAGTGATTTTACTGACATTCACGGTCTATGTAATGGATGGAATCATTTAGACAGAGCACCGGTATTTTACTGACTTCAACAGTCTATGTATGGAAGGAATCATTTAGAAAGCAAGTGATTTTCACTGACATTACACAGGGTCTATGTTTTGGAATAGTGAATCATTTAGAAAGAACACAGTGATTTTACGACATTACACAGGTCTAATGTTGGTAGGATCATTTAGAAAGAACAGGATTTACTGACATTACACAGTCTATGTTTGGATAGGAATCATTAGAAAGACAAGTGATTTTTTACACTGACATTAACAGGTTCTATTTGTATGGCATGGAATCATTTAGAAAGACAAGTGATTTTACTGACATTACAACGGTCCTAGTTTTGGATAGTGAATCATTTAGAAAAGACCAGTGATTTTATGGTACTTTAGAGGAACATTAGAACCATTATAACTACATAGTCTATGTTTGGATATGAATCATTTAGAAAGACAAGTGATTTTACTGACATTACCGGGTCTATTATGGATAGGAATCATTTAAGAAATACAAGTGATTTTACTTGACATTCAACAGTGTCGATTTTGGATAGAATCATTTAGACAGACAAGTATTTTACTTGACATTACACGGGTCTAGTATTGATAGGATCACTTTAGAAAGACAGTGATTTTACTGACTTACACGGTGTCTAATTTGTGATAGGATCATTTAGAAAGGACAAGTGATTTTACTGACATACAAACCACGGTCATGTATTGGATCGGAAATCATTTCGAAAGACAAGTGATTTTACTGACATTAGACGGTCTATGTTTGGATAGGAATCATTTAGAAAGACAAGTGATTTTACTGACATTACACGGGATCTATGTATGGATAGGAATCATTTTAGAAAGACAAGTGGATTTTCCTGACATTACACGGGTCTATGTTGGATAGAATCATTAGAAAACAAGTAATATTTTACTACTTGACACGGGTCTATGTTTTGGATAGGAATCCATTTACGAAAGACAGTGGATTTAACTGACATTAACCGGGTCATGTATGGAATGAGCATCATTTGAAAGACAAGTATTTACTGACATTACTACGGGTCTATGTATGGATAGGATCATTTAGAAAGACCAAGTATTTACTGACATACACGACGGTCTAATGTTTTGGATAGGAAATCATTTAGAAATCAATGATATTTTACTGACATTTACACGTGAGTCTATGTTTGGATAGGAAGCATTTTTTAGAAAGACAAGTGATTTTACGGACATTACTAATGGTCTATGTATTGATAGAATCAATTTAGAAAGACAAGTGATGTTTACTTAGACATTACCAGGTCTACTGTATGGATAGGAATCATTTAGAAGACAAGTGATTTACTGACTTAGAGGTCATAGGTCATTTTACACGACGTTTTCTGAATCAGGTCTATGTTTGGATAGAATCATTTAGAAAGACAAGTGATTTACTAACATTACACAGGTCTATGTATGGATAGGAATCATTTAGAAAGACAAGTGATTTTACTGACATTACACAGGTCTATGTTTGGATGGAATCATTAGACACTATACTATTTTACGGTCATAAAGCATATGAAAAGTGATTTTTACTGACATTACACAGGTCCTATGTATGGATAGGAATAATTTAGAAACGACAAGTGTTTTACTGCCATTACACAGGTCTATGTTTGGGGGGATAGGCAATCATTTAGAATACATGATACACTATTTAAACGTTCTATGTTGGATCAGTGATCATTTAGAAAACAGGTGATTTTCGGACATTACATCAGGTCTATGTTTGGATATCGGAATCATTCGAAAGACCCAGTGATTTACTGAACCTTAACGGTCTATGTTTGGATAGGACATATTTAGAAGACAGTGTATTTTTACTGACATTACAGCGGTCAATGTTTGGATAGAATCATTTAGAAAGACAATTAAAAAAAATTTTACTGACTACACAGTCTATGTATGGATAGGAATCATTTAGAAAGACAAGTGATTTACTGACATACACAGGTCTATTTTTGGGATAGGAATGCATTAGAAAGACAAGTTATTTTACTGACATTACACAGGTCATGTATTGGATAGGGATCATTTGAGAAGACAAGTGATTTTAACTGCATTACACGCGTCTATGTATGGATAGTGAATCATTTAGAAAGACAAGTGATTTTATGATCTTACCACGGTCTATGTTTGGATCAGGAATCATTTAAAAGACAGTGATTTTACTGACATTACACGAGTCATATGTTGATACTGAAAGTCCATTTAGAAAGACAATTGATTTTACTGCATTACCCACTAGTTGCTATGTTGATGAGAGAATATTTATGAAAAGAACATGATTTAACTGATCATTACACGGCTTCTATGTTATGGATAGGAATCATTTAGAAGAACAAGTGATTTTACTGACACTTACCGAGGTCTATTGTTTGATAGAGATCATTTAGAAAGACAGTGATTTTTACTGACATTACACGGCAGGGATAGAATCATAAGGTGATATATTACGGGTATGTTGATGGAATCATTTATAAAGACAAGTATTTACTGACATTACACAGTCTATGTTATGTATAGGAATCATTTAGAAAGACAAGTGATTTTTCTGACATTACACAGGTCTATGTTATGGAATAGATCAGTTAAAAGACAAGTGATTTTACTTATCGACATTACACGGTCTATGTTGGATAGAATATCTTTAGAAAAACACTGATTTACTGACATTACACACGTTCTATGTTTGATAGGAATCATTTAGAAAGCCAAGTGATCAGTATACTGATGTCATGTATAACAAAGGCAGTCCTAGGTTTTCTTAGACAACAGGGTAATCAGTTTAACTATTCTTACGATCTTATCCAGTGCTCAGGTACTTGGAATGGTCACATCAGTTCTGTAAGACTAAGTATTCTTCTGAATAAATACAGCAGGTTCCACTCCACTTTCCATGTATAGGAATCATTTAGACAGACCTTTACAATTGATTTTTATGCTGCTACATTCGTAGCTGGATCCCTAGGGGGAGTTTTCAGGATAGCATTTAGAGACTTATTTATATACAGTTTACACAGGAGTCTAGATGGCACTACCTGAATCATTCGAATGACACAGTGATCTGTTTCGGCATTACAGTCGTAGTTGGGATGACGTTTCGAAGACAAAAGTGAACAGTCTGAATTATTGGCAGTTCTGACGAGATTAGAAATTCAATAAGGGAGCCAGTTTCCTAAGGTTTACCAATACACACACTGTCACAGTGCAGTTTTCGTGCATAATTTCCGTGGTTCAGCAGCCCCCTAGTACTGGCAATGGTCCACACAGCATTCGTAACATCATCAGCTTCTTGAATAAATTCAGGCCACGTTTCACCACTTCTATTATATGGAGAATCATCCGCCAGACCTGTTTATCTTACTTTGTCTTTGGTCCGGTTCCTGAACGTCGTATCGCATGAATCCAGCTGTGAGAGTCTTGTCTTTCTACGGCTGCATTTGGCTTAATTTAAATCCGTACAGCAGGAGAGATGGCGACTTACCTTCTTATCATTCTGTGCACAGTGAGTCCCCCATGTTTCATTACTTAGGTAGGTACTTCTGCAAAAGGAAAGTCTGAATTGCATTGGAAACAGATGAAAGGCTAACCTCATTCAATGGTTAAGGCAACTCACAATGTGAGGTTTGTGGCATTTCCTGGTTTCAGCAGCCCTATTCTAGTGACGAACAATCCACTGCTCGGCCTTCATAACGAGAGGACCAGGCAGGTCACCAAGTGTAACTTGGCCACTCTGGAAAAGGAGAAGGAGGGGGTAGAACAGGGTGTCAAACTTGAGGCTCAAGATATTTGTAACTAAGCTCCCGCATTCCCTGATGCTTATTTTGGAGTTGTAGTTTTCAAACATCTTCACATCCCTAGGCTGGAGAAAAGCCATAAACCTGCAGCATTTATTCCACAATGCGGGCAGAGAGATAAGCACATAAGTTAGTGATTTACATGAATGCAGGGCCATTCATTTAAGCTTTAGTTCTCCTTAATATAAATCAGCTAAAGATTTGCCACCCTCTGACACTGTATTTCTCCAGCATTAGGACCCAGGGGATCCTGTTGAATTTGGCTCTATGATTAGAACCAGACGAGAGAGACCCAATTAAACATTACGCCTTCTATGCTGCTACTGTGGGTTTGGTGGGCGTGGAGCCCCTGTGGATGATATTGACTGGTAAGTATTTCTATGTTGTTTATTACTCTATACTCTTATTACGTACTGTTTCCTCTTGCTTCTATTGGTCAGGGAACACCTTGGTGACGTAATCCTTATATTACACTGTAGGGCGCCCCGAGGATGTCAGCTACACAACATTTGATTGGCTGGCAATGGACTGAATTAGACATAGTGATATTTTTAAGTGGAAGTAATATGGATAAAATGATCTATTTTTTCTATCAGTATTTCCAGTGGACCAATGGCGTAGAGCCCTGAACAGTGTATGTTGGTTTTTTTTTCCTTCTGTAGGTGGTTCCACCAGCATGACTGCTGCTCGATGTTATGTCTAGCAGGGGTGCAGTCCCAAGCCACGCCCTATTTCTCAGCATTGAGGATGGAACTGTGACCTCGGTAGGATGATAAGAGACTATATCTGTGATACTTTATCTATGGGTAATTAGGAAGCATAAGGGGGTGCGGGAAATGTGTTCACCATGACTACACAAATACAGTTTGGTTTCCAGCTGTCTGCTTAGAAGACAAGATCAACACATGATACCCAATGAGCACATGACCTGGATCCGTCCATCAAATTCTACGTCCAATCAAACTCCCAGAGCAGAATGTCTGCCTGTGTGTCCAGATCTATTTCCATTAATCTAGTATTCAGTCAGTCATTGGAAACCAATTGAAATTGTAGAGTTGTTTTGTATGTGACCAAGTTCTACGTTGTATTCGACAGATTCTTCATGGAACGCGACTGCCGCCAGAGGATGGTGTGTGTTGTGACCGTGTTGGCGACTTCCTGCTTCAGGAAACACAATGGCACCTACAGTCCAGAAATATATGACCCACCCCCAGTATAGGTGCACTGGACCCACGCCAGGGTGTTAAAGGGGCAGCTCCAGCTTTGTGCACAATAAATCGCCGGTTATCGATGTTCTGATGTTTGTTTGTTTTTTTTTAAAAGGGAAAGGAAACTTTAATGTCTGTAAACCTATAAGCAGCTTTTTATTTGACGCCATAGGTTTGTTAAGTATATGAGCGGGAACTGCCATACTGATTTTTTAGTAACCAGTAAGACACAATTTCGAATAAGTTAGATAAGCATCAAGGCGGTAAGTGCTAAGGATCGCTATGTTATTATCCTAATATGGATCCTTCTCCAAGGTGAAAAATATAGAACATTGCCCATACCACCACCAGCCGTTATTTTGGGGGCTGCAGTGTATCCATTTTATAAATAGCCCCAAATGATTGGCTTGGCTATCTCTCCTTTCTGTGGGCTCAGCTCACTACAGCCATTTAACTGCGATCAAGTTGTGCGATAAAAAGGCACATAGTGTTGGCCACACGTTCGTTTTGGTGGAAAAAATCACAGTGTTTCGCTGGCGACCAGACGTGTCTGTAACAGGCCTATAGTTTGTTCTCCTATGGACCACACACGATCGGACACGGCAAACTGTGATTCGTCCCAGCCGACCGCTTGCTGGTGGTGAACGGTTGGTCGGGACGAGAAATGTGCAGCCTTAGGATGCCAATAGTCTCATGGGAGAATTCATGTTTCCAATGGCTTTTCATGAACACCATAAAAACCCTTTTGTATCAGATGATATTGTTTTTATAAAGATGTAATTTATATCTTATAATTACTGCTAAAATTACAAGGCTACAAACGATTAACCCTATGAAACTCCACAACTCTTGACATGGTCTCTCCCATCTTTACAAAACACCGTCTCTTTACCCAAGTTGAAGTCTCACTGCCAGTGTGTGCTGTATAGGCGACACATACAGGGTTTTTCAATTAAGTTCTATCGTTAAAATAGTGCTAATTTGCCCCAACCAATCAGATGTTAGCTTTCAAATGTTAAATAACATCTGATTGGTTGGGACAAATTATCACCAATTTAACGATAAGAATTTTATATTGAATACCCTGATATTTTTATCTCATTATCCTATTTATCTGCTTGATGGATTTTTTGCTCGATTCTCAAGCTGCTTAACCCAGAAAATGCACTTTGAAGGCGTTGGGCCGCTTTTCCTTTTGTAACGCTAGTACACACGTTTCAATTTTTCCTCCTGATGACCCGTTCAGCTTTCGACGTCGGCCAGGAGGAAGGACTGTCGGACCAACATTTCTTTGACCGATAGAGCAGTCCATAGAGGGACGCACGATTGGTCATGTTTTCCCACCCGTTTCCGATCATGCTTTCATCCGATTCGGAACGAAGAACGGTCGAAGCCACCATGCATAATTTGGCCAGACTGACCAAACACTGAAATGTCCGGTTGGTCGGGCGATTATTGTATGGTGTGTTACCCAGCTTTAGTGTTTGTTATTACCCTTTAACAAACAATCAAGTTTTATCACACCCCAAATGACAGAGATTATAATGCCATTTTCTGTTATCATCGTAACATTAACACAACAAGCAGGGCTATTGCTTGTTTCAACGCCAGTACGAGGTGTTTATTGAGACTTTATACACAGGAACTCGTAGCAGTTTGCAAATGACGGTAATACAACGCTACACCAACGTGAGCAACATTTAGCTGCATTAAAGACAGGAAGAAGTTACACACACATCACCAAACTACGGGTGAACATAGCCGCACTAAATCGCACTAAGCATTGCGAGGTCACCGATCAATGGGAGCGGAACTGTAGGGATTTCTGTCTGTAAGATTTTATTGTGTGTGTTTGATTAGAATGAGATAAAAGGCAGTGACACGACATCATTACCAAACAACACATACTTATCGTCCAGTACGGACACTCGGTACCTCGGCTGCTCACCACTTATAAATGATGTTTTGATTTGATGATTTTTTTGGGGGGGGTGATTTATAGATCTTATCTCTAAAATCTTAAAGGGGAAGGCTTGTGTTTTTTTCTATCCTAATCACCTTAACTTTCCAAAATACTGACTTCCGGTCTTGCCTTGACCCAGCACCCCTAAGAGAACCGTTATGCTTGCCTGCCCCAGCCCCCTATAGAGCTGTTATGGTCTTGCCCCTTGACGCCCAGCACCCCTAATAGAGACCGTTATGGTCCTTGCCTTGACCAAGCACCCTAATAGAGACCGGTATATGTCTTGCCCTTGACCCAGCCCCCTAAGAGACCGTTATGGTCTTGCCCTTGACCCAGCTTGGAGCGAGCCAGAAAACCTTTAGCAAGGCAAAAAAAAAGGTAGTCAGCTATTGCATTTTTGAGTTGGGGTGATTTATCAATGTAAAAAAATTAATTTGAGGGGTGGACTTGTCCTTTAAACACCAAACATACATACCTATGTAGAATATTTCATTAGTTTGTCCACAAGACAGAGGGCAATAACGATAACCAGGGGGATATGACCATGTTTTAAAGCAGGGGTCCCTCAAATACGTGGCCCCTGCGCAGTGGCATTTTATTGGTACTTGGAACCCCCTTTCTGCAGTCTGCTGTTCCATTCTCCCGGGTGCCCATAGACTGTTAAGACTATATGACGACCTGTTTACGATAGACTGTTACATAGCTTAAGACTGTTTACATAGACTTTTATATAGACTGTTATAGATATAACTGTTTATATAATTGTTACCTAGACTGTTACATAGACTGTTTATAGATTTGTTAAATAGATTGACTAGACTGTTATATAGACTGTTAATAGACGTACTGATGTTAAATAGATGTTATATAGCCTGTTATATAGACTGTTATATAGATGGTATCAGACTTTACATAGACTGTTATATAGATTGTTAATAGATTGTTACATAGACTGTTATATAAGACTGTTATATGATGTTCATAGACTGTTAATAGATTGTTATATAGCCTGTTATATAGACTGTTATTATAACTGTTATATAGTGAATACATGCACCCCCTCTGTAATTTAAGGATATTAGAAGTCACGAGATTTCCGTGACCATATAAAAGCACAGCCCAGGCCGATGCCTTTTATACAGGCACGAACTCCAAGTGACTTCTAATACCGAATTGTCTCCATTGAATACATTGCCTTGCCTCTCCTCTCCCCGCCTCACTTCCCCCAGCTCCATTTACTTTCCCCTTCAGTTAGCGTGTTGATTGCTGTCACTGAGTTACGCCTACTGCTCATTCCCTGACTTCCTAGTTACTCGATTGCTTCACATACATGCCTACCCTTTCTCTCCCCTGCTCACTCCAGTCTTACTTTCCCCTTCAGGTTTGCGTTTCGTTGTCTGTCATGATCTCCTTCTTTTTCTGTTCATTCTCCACCGTTCTCCCTTTAGTTGACCGTGTTCGCATTGTGTATAACTGAGTTACGCGCTTCCGCTTTTACATGTAAAAGTAAAAGGTGGAGCCGCGCCATAACACAGTGATGCGGAAGCCGGTAACTCAGTTATACACATGCGAAACGGTCCAACCTAAGGGGAAAGTAAACGGAGGTGGGAAGTTGAGGCAAGGAGAGAAGAGGTAAGGCATTTCCGGAAATTATAATCGGCGCGCTACTACGTAATAGCGTGCCGATTATAAGATTATTATTTACAGTTTAGCCCCATAGGCATCCATGGAAGGGGTGGATTATATAGAATATTATATAGATTGTTATATAGACTGTTATGTAGACTGTTATATAGATTGTTATATAGACTGTTATATAGACTGTTACATAGACTGTTACATAGATTGTTAATAGACTTTATCTTGTTATATAGCTGTTATATAGATGTTATAAGACTGTTTATTGACTGTTATATAGATTGTTATATAGACTGTTTATAGATTGTTTATAGACTGTTTTATATAGATGTTATATAGACTGTTATATAGACTTTTATATAGATTGTTATATAGACTGTTATAAGATTGTTATATAGATTATAATTTTACGATTTACATAGATTGTTATATAGATTGTTATTAGATGTTACATGACTGTTATATAGACTGTTACTAGACTGTTATAGATTGTTATTAGATTGTTATATAGATTGTTTACATGACTGTTTATAATTGTTATTAGACTTTTATATAGACTGTTATATAGATGATAATGATTTATATAGATTGTTACTAGTATGTTATCTAGATTGTTATATAGATTGTTATATAGACTTTATATAGATTGTTATATAGATATGTTATATAGATCTGTTATATAGATTGTTATATAGACTTGTTATATAGACTGTTATATAGAATTTGTTATTAGATAGACTGTTATATATATGTATATAGACTGTTATATAGACTGTATAAGAATGTTTAAGATTGTATCTAGATTGTTATATAGTTTTTATTAGACTGTTACTATAGATTGTTATATAGCTGTTATAGTTGTACTAGTTTTTAATATTGTATATAGACTGTTATATATACTGTTATATAGATTGTTAATAGACTATTATATAGATTGTGTATTATATAGATTATGATAATAGTATTGGTTATATAGATGTTATACTAGATGGATTATATAGACTGTTATCTATATTGTTATATAGATTGTTATATAGACTGTTATATATAGATTAGTTTATAGAGACTATATTACATAGACTGTTATATCGATTGTTATATAGATTGTTATATAGATTGGTATATGAGATAGATTATATAGATTGTTATATAGACTGTTACATAAGAACTGTATATAGACTATCTTATAGATGTTATATAGATTGTATCTATAGACCTGTTTATAAGATTTAATAGCTGTTATAAACTGTTAATATATTAATTAGATGTTAATAATTGTTATATAGACTTGTTATATAGATTGTTACATTGACTGTTATCTAGACTGTTTACTATACTGTTAATATATGAGTTATATACTGTTATATTATACTGTTACATAGATTGTTATATAGACTGTTACTTGCATGGTTATTTTGACGGTTTTTATATATTGTTATATAGACTGTTTATATGTTACATAGACTTGTTTATATATAGACTGTTACATTAGACTGTGTTATCTTGTAATATAGTTATATAGATTGTTATACTGACTATTCTATAGATTGTTATATAGACGTTATATAGATTTGTTATAATGGACTGGTTTATAGAACGGTTATTTAGATTGTTATAATACACTGTTGCTTGTGAAGGTTTCTCAATTATTCCTCAGGGTCATGGTATATCTGTTGTATTCACATTAGATCTACTGACTTTAAGTTTTTTTTAGCTTTCTTGAAGACTTTTCGCTAGTCCATCCGACTGGCTTTCTCAATTCAGAATGCTTTACAAGACTGTGGCAATTATGTCGCCTGGAAATCCCACTTTGAGCATATCAACAGCCAAGTGTTAAGCGGGATTGGATAGTGGCTAAGAGGTGGTTATAGAAACGCCCCAGGGTAAGGTGTCAAACAAGCATTGTACATGGCAGACGTTGGTGTCGAACCCCCCACCTTTATTTAGCTTGGTTTCTTTATTTTCACATAAATAGCCTCCTTACACCTACTCTTGAACCCTCCACGTCTTTGCCAATATGTTAACATTACATCTTCAAATGTATTTCCTTTATCCTTAAGATGCATGTACACGAGGATTGGCTCTTGCTGTGCTGGGCCTACGTTGATCGCAGTTTGCTGTGTTTGGTCTCCACCACATACAAATCATGAGCAACGTGTCTGCTATGTACAATTCTGTTTTGACACCTTACTCGTGGGCATTCCATAAGACCTCTTAGCCATATTCCGAATCACGGACCCTTTCACACTTTGGCTGTGATCTGCTAATGGGATTTTGCCAGGGTACATAATTGCCCCACATATTCTTGTAACAAGTGCATAGTCTGAATTGAGAAAGCCGTCGGATGATATGACGAACGTCTGTCAAGACTGAACTTCAAGTCCAGTTTGACTAATTGAATACAACAGATATCTATTAGAGCTGTTATCCAGATTTTATAGTAGATTGTTATATAGACTTTACATAGATTGTTATATAGATTGTAATAGAACTGTTATTACAAACTAGATGTATAATAGATTGTATAGTTTAAAGAACTGCTATATTTGATACTGTTATATACTCGACTCTGTCCGTTATTTGACTGCCATTGACCTACTGATGGGTGAAATTCTAGCTCACGTGCTATCTACTTTGGGGCTGGATCAACTGGAATGCTAACTGTAGTAATAGGGCGATCGTTATGTGACAGCATTCCGGACAGCTCTGTTTAAAGAATAGTTACTAGCCTATTCAAAGACTTATATAGAAGTAGTTATAGTACTTGGGGGGGGGGGGCATACCAACTGGGGGTTCTGGGGGGGGGGGGGGTAAGACACTGACTCGCTGGACGTGGGACGAAGATTCTGGACTTCTATGCATTATCATCAATATCCGATGTTCATCACATGAGGTCGCTTGTATACGTAATATTTAACATGAAGCCTATTACACAGCATACTTATAATATTTTATATGCGTTTTCAGTATCCTTTCGTACAAAAGGACTAGTTAACGTAAGTGGGACTGTGGTAATAGACTGTGTCTAGAGTATAGAGTGCGTGGTAGGTATATAAGATGTTCAAGTAGCGCTGTAACAAGAGACTTTTGTATAGTAGAGTTGGTGTACAAGATACTAGCCTGTTATAAAAGATAGAGTTGGTTATATAGAGTGTGGTTACCTAGATTGTGTACAAAGCGGGGGGGGGGTAAGGAGCTGTTAGTAGTGAATAGCCGTGGTTAACAGGGTAGCCTGACTTATGGTAGACTGGTGTTTATGAAGGGCGTCGCCTGTGGTATCTCTATCGGTTATGCTAGCGTCGGTTATAAATTGCCTGGTTACATAGAGCTGATAGATAGAGATTCGTTTTGTGGTAGGGTAAGACTGGGGTTATAATTAGTGTGTCGAAACGTATAGAGGATGTAATAGTAGACTGGGTGGGTATCTGTAGATGGTGTTCTCGTGTATATTGAATATCGAAGTTGGTTACCGTAGGCCTGGATTATAGTCGATTGTGTGGAATAATAGGGCCTGGTGTGGGACATAGCACGGTGTTCTATCCTACGTGGTTCACAACGGAAGGCAGACTAAGGATTGTTATCTCGCACTGTTAACACAGTCGACTGTTCATAGTTGGTAGAGTTGTTACCTTGCGCGTGTTGTACAAGGCGAGGAAGGACTGTTAGGGTAGGGCGGAGGGGTGGAGGAGGTAACTATGGGATTACAAAGGTAGAGGGCACTGGTAGGTAGTAGGAAACAGGGGGGAACTGGGGGGAGCGAGGGGGGTGGTGAGAAATAAAGGTGGGGTAGATAGGAAACGGGAAAAGGATGAAAGGCGGGGGGGACACATGGGGGGAAAATGTGATCGGGGTCTCATTGTTATAGCGGGGGGAAAGGGGAAAAGTAAAGGGGACGCCTGGATGTTGAAAGTATGGACGCTGTTGTGAGAATACGAGGCCCGATAGCCTGGGTCTACAGGGGGGACTCGACATTGGTTTACATGAGGGGGCTTTTTTTTTGTGTTTTTTATAGTAGATTGGTCAATATGACGCGTGGGTGTATGAGTCTCCATAGATTGTTACCGGTCCCTGATCCTTATTGTAACATTCCGCGGTCCCCGGGATTCTGGGTTTGCT